>CM029023.1:3197087-3797087 GCA_016801055.1 Panax notoginseng | reverse complement strand
ACCGGGTATTCCAACAGTATTAACGGTAACAACTACGCCGTTATTTATAAACAACTTGTTTTTGTCGCTTTTTTCATCCAATCGCTTTTCGTTATGGGGCCCACCCAAGGCTGCGCCGTCGTACGAATATTCCCCGACAACAAGAATATTCCACGACCAAACGAATATTCCCCGACAATAATGAATATTTTATGACCACTTGCTTATTTGAAATATTTGCGCATTTTACCCATAACTAACCACATTAATCAAATCAACCCTTACTATTTCAAAATAATAAATAGAGGAATTAAATTTCATTTATTAATAATTTGGGGTCTTACAACCTCCCCTCCTTATAAAATTTCGTCCTCGAAATTGACGTACGTACCTGGTGTTTCGAAAAGATGAAGATGCATCGCTTTCATTTCTGTTTCCAACTCCCAGGTCATTTTCTCAATAGCATGGTTTCTCCACAAAACTTTAACTTGTGGTATGACCTTCGTGCGTAGGACATGCTCCTTCCTATCCAAGATCTTGACAGGTACCTCTTCGTACGTTAAGTCTTCGGCTATCTCGTCCGGTTCTAACTCAATAACGTGGTTTGGGTCTTTCACATATTTACGTAGCACAGATATATGAAAAACATTATGAACACGAGACATACTTGGAGGTAACGCGAGTCTATAGGCCACATTTCCTACTCGATCAAGAATCTGAAATGGACCAATAAATCGTGGATTAAGCTTTTCTCTCTTCCCAAATCTTGTAACTTCTTTCCATGGAGTCACACCTATACTTGCCTGATAACTGTTATTGTAGGAGAATTCCACCAATGGTAGGTACTTATCCCAACTCCCTTTGAAATCTAGGACACAAAGTCTTAATAGATCTTCAAGAGTTTGAATAGTCCTCTCTGATTGTCCGTCCATTTGAGGATGGTATGCCGAACTAAATCGTAAATCCGTGCTCATAGCTTTTTGCAAGCTAACCCAAAATCTTGAAGTGAATCTTGGGTCACGATCCGAAACTATGGATATTGGCATGCCATGCAACGTACATACTAGCAAGACGTTCAAGGGAATAAGTCTCCCGCATCGGCAAGAAATGAGCAGACTTGGTTAATCTATCAACAATCACCCAAATAACATTTATGCCTTGAGAAACCGTGGGAAGACCCGTAACTAAATCCATGGTAATGTGTTCCCACTTCCATTTCGGAATCTCAAGTGGTTGCAATGGACCCTTTGACACTTGATGCTCCGCCTTTACACGTTGACAAGTTAAACACCTCGAAATAAACTTTATAATCTCTCTCTTCATATTGTTCCACCAAAATGTATGTCGAAGATCACGATACATTTTGGTACTTCCAGGATGGATTTCAAATGGTGTATTGTGTGCCTCCATCATGATCTTGTACTTCAAATCAGAACCGTTAGGAACACAAAGTCTGGAGTGGACTCGAAGTATTCCTTCTTCATCGATTCTTGCTTCTGGAATAGCACCTTCTTGCACTTTCTTCTTCATACGCATCAGCTCCGGGTCTGTGGCTTGAGCAACTTTAACTTTATCGATTAAAGTTGATTCTACGCGTATACTTGACATCATCGCACTCGTTCCTGCATATGATCTTCTACTCAATGCGTCAGCTACCACGTTTGCTTTTCTAGGATGGTATTGGATGGTATGATCGAAATCTTTCAACAGCTCGAGCTAACGTCGGTGTCGCATGTTGAATTCTTGGAAGCTCTTCTCGCATTCCTCAGTCCATTCGAAGTTTGTATCTTTTTGAGTCAGCTGAGTTAATGGAGTAGCGATTCGAGAAAATCCTTTTACGAATCTCCGATAATAACCATAAAGCTACGTATTTCGATTACTGACTTAGGTTGCTCTCAACTGTGACTCATATCCCAATCTTGGATATCACGTCATAATGGCACCTATCAGTTTACTACCATACGAATATGGCGTCCCCTACAGAGAGTCTGGCTTCGGTGCATTCCACAAAGGAAGTCACCAGATAAAAGCTCGGGTACAAACTTCTACAGTTAGGTTTTTAACTCCTGAAGTTCAATAGGAGCCATTCGATATGAGATTTTAGAAGTGAATTTTGTACCAGATTCAAAGATGATACAAAATTCAATATCACGCTCCGGACGTAGGCCAAGAAATTCTTCAGGAAATACGTCAAAAATTTTACTAACAACAGAAATATCATTCAAATCTGACGTATTTTTGTTCAAGTCCATAACATGGCTAAGAAAGCATTTTTCAATAAACGAATGACTTTACGACTTGATATGAAAGAGTTTGACTTCAATGGTTTGATTGCTTGAATTCGAATAACAGGTTGCTTAGGAATATGAAAACTAACAACCTTACGAAAACAATCAATTTTGGCATGATGAGTAGTTAACCAATCAATTCCTAAAATCACATCAAAAGCAAGTATCTTTAAAGAGATAAGGTCAACAGATAATGTGATGGTGCCAACTTGGATCAAACAAGATTTATAAACAGTGGATGTAACGAAAGTTTCTCCTAACGGAGTTTTAACAGATAAGTCAAAGTCTAATTTTCTCCGGAGTCAAGTTTAAACGTTGAGTATAAGCAGGAGAGATAAATAAATGGGTAGAACCGGTATCTAATAAGGTATAGACTTCGTAAAAATTTATAATTAACTAACCCGTGCTAACTTCGTTCGGGTTCCTCGCATTCTGACCAGTCACGAAAAACGCTCTTCCAGGAACCGTTGACTTTGACTTTTCTGGAACAACTTTTTGAGTCACCACCCCCGTTGGACTTGGTTTCGCTACAGTGCAATCTCGAGCGATATGTCCTTCCTTTTCACAGTTATAACATACCTTAAACTGTTGTGGGAAGTTTGGGCTGATATGTCCTTCTTTTCCGCACTTATAGCATATGACCGGTGGTCGCTCTCCTCTCTTGGAACCCGTTGCTGGTGGTGCTGACGTCTTCGTATTGTCATTGTTGAATATCCTCTTTTTAAAATCTCCTCCAAACTCGCTTCTTCTATTTTCATGGCCACGATTACCACCAGAGTGGTTGCCGTTCTTGTCTGTATTTTTCTTTCTCCGCTGGTTATCATTGTTATGATGACTGCTGTCACCGGTATGATCCTGGTTGTGGTCCCTCGATTGACCGTACTCGTTATCTCGCTCTAATAATTGAGCCCTGTTGACAACATCTGAATAGAGAGAAAATTTATAAGAAATGAGATATTGACGTATGTCGGGTTTCAAACCTCTCAGAAACATCCGCGTCATACGTTCCTCATTCTCCACCAAATGAGGTGCAAACCTGGACAACTCTGCAAACTTCGCCTCGTACTGGGACACCGTCATGTTATTCTGCTCCAGTCTAATAAATTGTGACGCCCCCAGAATAGGTATACAACACCCATTCTGAGTCGCCAAATACATGGTACAAAAAGCAAACTACAACTTCAATAATACAATTGTCGTGCAAAATACGACAACACATACTGTGAGTTTAAATACAAATATTGTCTTCTAGACAATATCCACACCCAAATAAATCCTCATTACAATTATTCAAACACTATTTTACAGAAATAGTGAGGACTGCTAATACATCTTTCTAGAACCATCACTCCATACCCCGACTAGATCCTGCTATGTTCTCACCTCCTGAGAAGAAAAATGGAACAAAAAGGAAAAGGGTGAGCTCAACTAGCCCAGTAAAGAATATTATGACTAAGATAATATACAACAAATTATCGTTAGTCTTCAACAGGGAAAAATCTGATAAAATATAATCGACAACAAGTTTTAGATCAACAACTGCAGCGGAAACAGCAAACCATTAGAAGAGTCAAGTAGAGAAAGAATTCTACTATCTTCTAAGATTTAAAAGTCCATCATCAATATTTTATCCCTGTAACATCAATTAATAATCATCTTTAACCAAATATTCATCTTTGCACTACAGGCCAAAGATATTCATTTGTATCATCAGTCGGTCATGTTCATCTCAACACCTGTTCATCTTTGCACTACAGGCCAAAGATATTCATCAAGTAATTATACATCTTTGCACTACAGGCCAAAGATATTCAGTAATATCATCATTTAGGACTGAGGATGATGAAAAATATCTTAAAGAGAACGAATCCAATGAGACAGAAGGACAAATAGTAGGGATTCGTATAACAGTTTATCCAAGATCAATAATACTTCATAATAATCAATTGTGAAGCAGAATTCAAAAATAAAGATCAAAACATGGATACAATCAAAGATAGTAACCATAATAGACATCTTGGACAAAAAGGGAAAATTTTATTTTTCGGTGAATAGTGCCGTATTCGTGAATAGTGCCGTATACGTGAATAGTAACCCCCGACACAAAAAGTTCCAAATTTGATAAAAACTCATATCAATATTTCAGCATAATGATATTGAAGAAAATAATATCATTAAGAAGAAAATAATATCCCTTACCTCAAAATATCAGTACTTCTGGTCGGAATACCGGTATAAGGCTGAAAGAAACTTGCTCTGATGAATAGAAACTCTCAAAGTATCTAAATACTCACAAAATACACTCAATAATCTAGAGAGAGAAAGAGAGAAAACTTGTTTCTGGTGTGATTTTCAATTCTAACTTAGCCCTCTATTTATAGGAAAATTTTGGTAGGTTTGACCTGCAACCTGATGGCTTTACCTGCTACTATTCCCACCCACCACATTTGAAATATAATTCAGCACATTTCTTCACCAACCACAAGTGGGGCCCACCAATTCTAGAATTTTCCACCAAAATGATAAACTCCGAAAATTCAACAATTTCTGAACCAGTCATCTTGTAAAATTCATAATAAATCATACGTTCATTTTTAACGGTTCAAAATTTGTGGACATATACTCAACTTATATATGTATAACATATCCAAAAATTACCACGATCCAACGGTCGGATTAAAAATTATAACCCCCGCAAAATATCTCAAAAACCCTGATTTTTAATACCTCCATTCCGACAAAAATACTGATAAAAACCTCAACATTAACTCCTTCATTTTTAACCACAAAAATATATCCCTCATTTATATCCACATAAAATAAATATTTCCTTATCATATGAATCAATAATTAATTATTCACAAATAATATTACAGAATCACATTTATGACAACCAGGCCGTTCCCAGGAAAGAGGGGGCTTTCCAATAAGGATTTCTCCTTACTGGCGCGCAATTAGATGACCAAACCTCTCCTTAGACAGAACTTTCTAGACATTGCCAATAATGTTATCTAATAATATTATTCAAATAATATGAATTATTGATCTGATAAATGAAAATACTGTGCAGCAACAATTATTGAAACAACAATAATATAAAATATCAACGCAGCAATTATTGAATCAATAAAATAAAATATTGAATAATAACTACTGTAACAATTATTGAGTAGTGCCTTCTTACGTAAGAATCAATAATTGGTGCAATACCGTGTGCTACTGTATTTTAACCACCGGGTATTCCAACAGTATTAACGGTAACAACTACGCCGTTATTTATAAACAACTTATACTTGTCGTTTTCTTCATCCAATCGCTTTCCGTTATGGGGCCCACACAAGGCTGCGTCGTCGTACGAATATTCCCCGACAGCAAGAATATTCCACGACCAACCGAATATTCACCGACCAAAAATAAATATTTTATAACCACTTGCTTATTTTGCAAAATTTGCACATTTCACCCATAACCAAAGTATTATATCAAATTAACCCCTTATTATTCACAATAATATTTAGAGAAAATTTGATTTTATTCATTAATAAGTTGGGGTCTTACAACCTCCCCTCCTTATGAAATTTCGTCCTCGAAATTGACGTACGTACCTGATGTTTCAAAAAGGTGAGGATACCTCGCTTTCATTTCTGATTCCAACTCCCAGGTCATTTCTTCAATAGCATGGTTTCTCCACAAAACCTTAACTTGTGGTATAACCTTCGTGCGTAGGACATGCTCTTTCCTATCCAAGATCTTAACAGGTACCTCCTCGTACGTTAAATCTTCAGCTATCTCGTCTGGTTCTAACTCAATAATGTGGTTCGGGTCTTTAACATATTTACGAAGCATAGATATGTGAAAAACATTATGAACACGAGACATGCTTGGAGGTAATGCGAGTCTATATGCCACATTTCCTATTCGCTCAAGAATCTCAAATGGACCAACAAATCTTGGATTGAGCTTTCCTCTCTTCCCAAATCTTGTAACTCCCTTCCATGGTGCAACACGTAACAATACATGATCCCCAATATTAAATTCCACGTCCTTCCGATGAAGATCCGCATAACTCTTTTGTCGATCCTGTGCCGTTTGTATACGTTGTCGAATCGTTTGGATCTTCTCTGTAGTAATGCGTACCAATTCTGGTCCCAACAATGTTGCTTCACCCACCTCGTCCCAGCATACTGGAGAACGACATTTTCTTCCATACAACGCCTCAAATGGAGCCATACCTATGCTCGCCTGATAACTGTTGTTGTAGGAGAATTCCACCAATGGTAGGTACTTATCCCAACTCCCTTTGAGATCTAAGACACAAAGTCTTAATAGATCTTCAAGAGTTTGAATAGTCCTCTCTGATTGTCCGTCCGTTTGAGGATGGTATGCTGAACTGAATCGTAAATCCGTGCCCATAGCTTTCTGCAAGCTAACCCAAAATCGTGAAGTGAATCTTGGGTCACGATCCGAAACTATGGATACTGGCATGCCATGCAATCTCACAATCTCGTTCACGTACATACTAGCAAGACGTTCAAGGGAATAAGTCTCACGTATCGGCAAGAAATGAGCGGACTTGGTTAATCTATCAACAATAACCCAAATCGCATCTATGCCTTGAGAAACCTTGGGAAGACCTGTAACAAAATCCATAGTAATGTGTTCCCACTTCCATTTCGGAATCTCAAGTGGTTGCAATGGACCCTTTGGTACTTGATGCTCCGCTTTTACACGTTGACAAGTTAAACATCTCGAGATAAACTCCGCGATCTCTCTTTTCATATTGCTCCACCAAAATGTATGTCGAAGATCGTGATACATTTTGGTACTCCCAGGATGGATTGCAAACGGTGTGTTGTGTGCCTCCATCATTATTCTATGCTTCAAGTCAAAATCGTTAGGAACACAAAGTCTGGAGTTGACTCGAAGTATTCCTTCTTCATCGATTCTTGCTTCTGGAATAGCACCTTCTTGCACTTTCTTCTTCATACGCATCAGCTCTATATCCGTAGCTTGAGCAGCTTTAACTTTATCGATTAAAGTCGGTTCTACTCGTATATTTGATATCATCATGTGGGTACTTGGAGCCTTCATCTCTATCTCCATCCTTTGCAAGTCATACAAAATGGGCCTTTGTGTTAAAAACATTGCACTCGTACCCGCATATGATCTTCTACTCAATGCGTCAGCTACTACGTTTGCTTTTCCAGGATGGTATTGGATGGTATGATCGTAATCTTTCAACAGCTCAAGCCAACGTCGTTGCCGCATGTTGAGTTCCTTTTGGGTGAAGAAATATTTGAGGCTTTTATGATCTGTATAGATCTCCACTTTCTCCCCATACAGGTAGTGTCTCCAGATCTTCAACGCAAAAACGACTGCTGCCAACTCCAAATCATGAGTAGGATAATTCCTCTCATATTCTTTGAGTTGTCGTGAGGCATAGGCTATGACTTTCCCATGTTGCATGAGAACACATCCTAACCCTTTGCCTGAAGCATCGCTGTAGATAACAAATCCATCCGAACCAGATGGTATTGTCAAAACAGGTGCCGAAATGAGTCTCCTCTTGAGTTCTTGGAAACTCTTCTCGCATTCCTCACTCCATACGAATTTTGTATCTTTCCGAGTCAGCTGAGTTAACGGAGTAGCGATTCGAGAAAATCCTTCCACAAATCTCCGATAATAACCAGCTAAGCCCAGAAAGCTACGTACTTCGGTTACCGACTTCGGTTGCTCCCAACTTTGTATGGCTTCAATCTTCGCCGGGTCGACAGATACTCCATGTTTTGACACCACGTGCCCAAGGAATGCTACTTCCTCAAGCCAGAACTCGCATTTCTTCAGTTTGGCATATAGCTTGTTTTCACGAAGCCTTTGCAGTACCAGCTTCAAATGGCGCTCATGATCTTCACGGCTTTTGGAATAGATGAGGATGTCATCAATAAAGACAACAACGAACTGATCCAAATATTCTTTGAATACACGGTTCATCATATCCATGAAGGCAGCAGGAGCATTAGTCAATCCAAAAGACATTACTAAGAATTCATAATGCCCGTACCGAGTTCTGAAGGCAGTCTTTGGAATATCCTCAGTTTTAATCTTCAGCTGATGATATCCAGAACGAAGATCGATCTTTGAAAAGAATTGTGCTCCTTGCAACTGGTCAAACAGGTCATCAATGCGAGGTAGCGGATACCTATTCTTGATGGTGACATGGTTCAATTCTCGATAGTCAATACAAAGTCGCATACTCCCGTCTTTCTTCTTTACGAATAAAACAGGAGCACCCCAAGGAGACGTACTAGGACGAATAAAACCGATGTCCAACAACTCCTGTAGTTGGACTTTTAACTCCTGAAGTTCAATAGGAGCCATTCGATATGGGGTTTTAGAAATGGGCTTTGTACCGGGTTCAAGGTCAATAAAGAATTCAATTTCTCGTTCCGGGGGTAGACCGGAAGTTCTTCAGGAAATACATCGGAAAATTCTCTAACAATAGAAATATTATTCAAATCTGACTTGTCTTTGTTCAAATCCATAACATGGGCTAAGAAAGCTTGACATCCGTTTTTCAATAAACGAATAGCTTTGTGGCTTGATATGACAGTGACTGATTTTAGTGGTTTAGTAGTTTGAATTCGTATGACAGGTTGGTTAGGAATATGAAAACTAACAACCTTACGAAAACAATCAATTTTAGCATGATGAGTGGTTAACCAATCAATTCCTAAAATCACATCAAAAGCAAGTATCTTTAAAGAGATAAGATCAACAGGTAATGTGATAGTGCCAACTTGGATCATGCAAGATTTATAAACTGTAGATGTAACGAAGGTTTCACCCAACGGAGTTTCAACAGATAAGTTAAAGTCCAATTTCTCCGGAGTCAAGTTTAAACGTTGAGCACAAGCAGGAGAGATAAAAGAATGGGTAGAACCGGTATCTAGTAAAGTATAAACTTCGCAAGAATTCAAGATTAGCTTACCCGTGATCACCTCGTTCGGGTTTCTCGCGTTTTGGCCAGTAACGACAAACGCCCTTCCAGGAACCGCTGATTTCGACTTATCCGGGACAACTTTTGGAGTCACCATCCCCGCTGAACTTGGTTTTGCTACAGAACACTCTCGAGCTATATGACCTTCCTTTCCACAGTTATAACATACCTTGGATTGTTGTGGGCAGTTTGGGCTGATATGTCCCTCTTTCCCACATTTGTAACATACGACCGGTGGTCGTTCTCCTCCCCTAGAAACAGTTGATGTTTGTGCTGACGTCTTCACGTTATCATTGTTGTACCTTCTCTTCTTGAAATCTCCTCCCGACTCGCTCCTTCTATTATCACGACCACGATTACCACCAGAGTGGTTACCGCTTTTGTCCGAATGTTTTCCTCCCTGCTGGTTTTCATTGCTTCGATGACTGCCGCCACCGGTATGACCCTGGTTGTGGTCCCTCGGTTGCACATACTCATTATCTCGCTCTAATAATTGAGCCCTGTTTACAACATCTGAATATAAAGAAAATTTATGAGAGATAAGATATTGCCGAATCTCGGGTTTTAGACCTCTCAGAAACATCCTTGTCATTCGTTCCTCATTTTCGACCAAATGAGGTGCAAACCTGGATAACTCTGCAAACTTCGCCTCGTACTGGGACACCGTCATGTTGTTTTGTTCCAGTCTAATAAACTCAACCTCCTTCATATGACGAATACTTTCAGGAAAGTACTTGTCATTGAACAGTTTTTGAAATGTTTCCCAGGACATGTTGAGTGCGTCAGGCTGGGTACGCTTCACAGACTCCCACCAGTAGTCTGCCTCACCGCGGAACATAAATGTGGCGAATGGAACCTTCTGTTCCTCCGTGCATCCCAAGACATCAAATATCTTGGTAATTTGCTTGACCCACGTTTCCGCCATGATCGGATCCGGCTTTCCCTTAAATTCTGGTGGTCCCAATTCTTTGAACTGCTTAGCTGTGACAAACCGCGCGTTGTTATCATTTCCACCCGTATTCTGCACACGAGTCTCCCTCGTCTGATTTTGCATGAACTGCAAAAAGCTCCTAAACATTCCATCATTCATCGTTTGCTCGGTAACGTTGTTTACAGGAGGAATATTGCCTTCCTGTTGCACGTTCCCCTGGGTAGTGATCAAAGGTGTCTCCACGGTCTGATTTACTCCATTATTAACGTTCTCAGCTGCCATTCTTAAATACTGCCATAAAACAAGGGTTAATAGTCATGTCATATATTATCCCTATACTCTGACCGACCAAATAAACACCAAATAAACTTAGTCAGGTCATACTAGCGAAGGAATTCCCCGTCTCTCCCCTCCTAGTTCTTGTCTCACATCTCAGCCAGGGATCATATCCCTAAGCTCTGATACCAACTGTGACGCCCCCAGAATAGGTATACAACACCCATTCTGAGTCGCCAAATACATGGTACAGAAAGCAAACTACAACTTCAATAATACAATTGTCGTGCAAAATACGACAACACATACTGTGAGTTTAAATACAAATATTGTCTTCTAGACAATATCCACACTCAAATAAATCCTCATTACAATTATTCAAACACTATTTTACAGAAATAGTGAGGACTGCTAATACATCTTTCTAGAACCATCACTCCATACCCCGACTAGATCCTGCTATGTTCTCACCTCCTGAGAAGAAAAATGGAACAAAAAGGAAAAGGGTGAGCTCAACTAGCCCAGTAAAGAATATTATGACTAAGATAATATACAACAAATTATCGTTAGTCTTCAACAGGGAAAAATCTGATAAAATATAATCGACAACAAGTTTTAGATCAACAACTGCAGCGGAAACAGCAAACCATTAGAAGAGTCAAGTAGAGAAAGAATTCTACTATCTTCTAAGATTTAAAAGTCCATCATCAATATTTTATCCCTGTAACATCAATTAATAATCATCTTTAACCAAATATTCATCTTTGCACTACAGGCCAAAGATATTCATTTGTATCATCAGTCGGTCATGTTCATCTCAACACCTGTTCATCTTTGCACTACAGGCCAAAGATATTCATCAAGTAATTATACATCTTTGCACTACAGGCCAAAGATATTCAGTAATATCATCATTTAGGACTGAGGATGATGAAAAATATCTTAAAGAGAACGAATCCAATGAGACAGAAGGACAAATAGTAGGGATTCGTATAACAGTTTATCCAAGATCAATAATACTTCATAATAATCAATTGTGAAGCAGAATTCAAAAATAAAGATCAAAACATGGATACAATCAAAGATAGTAACCATAATAGACATCTTGGACAAAAAGGGAAAATTTTATTTTTCGGTGAATAGTGCCGTATTCGTGAATAGTGCCGTATACGTGAATAGTGCCGTATACGTGAATAGTAACCCCCGACACAAAAAGTTCCAAATTTGATAAAAACTCATATCAATATTTCAGCATAATGATATTGAAGAAAATAATATCATTAAGAAGAAAATAATATCCCTTACCTCAAAATATCAGTACTTCTGGTCGGAATACCGGTATAAGGCTGAAAGAAACTTGCTCTGATGAATAGAAACTCTCAAAGTATCTAAATACTCACAAAATACACTCAATAATCTAGAGAGAGAAAGAGAGAAAACTTGTTTCTGGTGTGATTTTCAATTCTAACTTAGCCCTCTATTTATAGGAAAATTTTGGTAGGTTTGACCTGCAACCTGATGGCTTTACCTGCTACTATTCCCACCCACCACATTTGAAATATAATTCAGCACATTTCTTCACCAACCACAAGTGGGGCCCACCAATTCTAGAATTTTCCACCAAAATGATAAACTCCGAAAATTCAACAATTTCTGAACCAGTCATCTTGTAAAATTCATAATAAATCATACGTTCATTTTTAACGGTTCAAAATTTGTGGACATATACTCAACTTATATATGTATAACATATCCAAAAATTACCACGATCCAACGGTCGGATTAAAAATTATAACCCCCGCAAAATATCTCAAAAACCCTGATTTTTAATACCTCCATTCCGACAAAAATACTGATAAAAACCTCAACATTAACTCCTTCATTTTTAACCACAAAAATATATCCCTCATTTATATCCACATAAAATAAATATTTCCTTATCATATGAATCAATAATTAATTATTCACAAATAATATTACAGAATCACATTTATGACAACCAGGCCGTTCCCAGGAAAGAGGGGGCTTTCCAATAAGGATTTCTCCTTACTGGCGCGCAATTAGATGACCAAACCTCTCCTTAGACAGAACTTTCTAGACATTGCCAATAATGTTATCTAATAATATTATTCAAATAATATGAATTATTGATCTGATAAATGAAAATACTGTGCAGCAACAATTATTGAAACAACAATAATATAAAATATCAACGCAGCAATTATTGAATCAATAAAATAAAATATTGAATAATAACTACTGTAACAATTATTGAGTAGTGCCTTCTTACGTAAGAATCAATAATTGGTGCAATACCGTGTGCTACTGTATTTTAACCACCGGGTATTCCAACAGTATTAACGGTAACAACTACGCCGTTATTTATAAATAACTTATACTTGTCGTTTTCTTCATCCAATCGCTTTCCGTTATGGGGCCCACACAAGGCTGCGTCGTCGTACGAATATTCCCCGACAGCAAGAATATTCCACGACCAACCGAATATTCACCGACCAAAAATAAATATTTTATAACCACTTGCTTATTTTGCAAAATTTGCACATTTCACCCATAACCAAAGTATTATATCAAATTAACCCCTTATTATTCACAATAATATTTAGAGAAAATTTGATTTTATTCATTAATAAGTTGGGGTCTTACATAAATTCTACCTCCTTCATATGGCGAATACTTTCAGGAAAGTATTTTTCGTTGAAAAGTTTCTGAAACGTTTCCCAAGACATGCTAAGTGCGGCTGGATGGGTACGCTTCACAGATTTCCACCAGTAATCTGCCTTATTACGGAACATAAAAGTGGCGAATGGAATCTTATGTTCCTCCGTACATCCCAAGACATCGAATATCTTGGTAATTTTCTTGACCCATGTCTCCGCCTTAATCGAATCCGGCTTTCCCCAGAATTCTGGTGGTCCCAACTCTTTGAACTGCTTGACTGTGACCAACCGTGAATTGTTATCATTTCCTCCTGTATTTTGAACACGAGTCTCCTTTGTCTAATTTTGCATGAACTGCAAAAAACTTCTAAACATCTCATCGTTCATCATATGCTCATTAGTGTTGTTCACAGGAGGAACATTGCCAGCCTGTTGCACGTTCTCCTCGTTGGTGAGTACAGACGTCTCCACGGTTTCATTTACTCTACTGTTAACATTCTCAGTCGACATTCTTAAATACTGCCATAAAATAATGGTTAATTTAACAAATCACATAATACCCCTATATAATGACCGACCAACAAATAAGCTTAGGTAGGATACACTAGCGAAGGATTTACTCGTCTCTCCCCTCCTAGTTCTATTCCCCGACCTCCATCAGAGATCATATCCCTAAGCTCTGATACCAACTGTAACATTGGACACCATCATGTGTCAGCACCTCACAAAGGTACCTATCAGCTTGCCACCGCAAAACGGCGTCCCCTACGGAGAGTCTGGCTTCGGTGCATTCCCCATCAACAGGATGTCACCAGATAGAGGCTCGAGGCTCTTTACTTATGGCTCTGATACTAACTGTAACGCCCCCAAAATAGGTCCAATCCACAACTCATTCTGAGTCGCCAAAATACATGGTACAGAAACAACTTCAACTTTATTAAAACAATTGTCGTGCAAAATACGACAACACTTAAACTGTGAGTTTAAATACAAATATTGTCATCTAGACAATATCCACACTCAAATAAGTCATCATTACAATTATTGATACATTATTTCACAAAAATGGTGAGGACTACTAAAATAACTTCTACAACCATCATTCCATACCCCGACTAGTACTCGCTACATTCTCGCCTCCTGAGAAAAATGGAATAAAAAGGAAAAGGGTGAGCTCAACTAGCTCAGTAAAGAACATTATGACTAAGATAATACATAATAAATTATCGTTAGTTTTCAACAGGGAAAAAATCTAATAGAATACAATAGACAACAAGTTTTAAATCAATATTCGCAGCGGAAAATAATAATTCATAGAAGAGTTACGTAGAGAATGAAATCTACGATTATCTATGAATTTAAAAGTCCATCATCAATATTTTATCCCTATAACATCAATCAATATTCATCTTTGCACTACAAGCTAAAGATATTTATCAGTTGGTCATGTTCATCTCGACACATGTTCATCTTTGCACTACTGGCCAAAGATATTCATCAGAAATCATTCATCTTTGCCCTACAGGCCAAAGATATTCAGTTATATCATCATTTAGGACTGAAGATGATGAAAAATATTTTAAAGAAAACGAATCCAGTGAAACAAAAGAATAAATATTAAGGATTCGTATTTCAGCTATTCCATGTCCAAAAATACCTCATAAATAATCATAGTGGAGTAAAATTCAAGAATGATCAAAACATGGATACAATCAAAGCTAGTATCTAGAATAGATATTTTGGACGAAAAAAAAAATTATTTTTTGGTGAATAGTAACTCGTGAATAGTAACTCGTGAATAGTAACTCATGAATAGTAACCCCAACATGAAAAGTTTCAAATTTGATAAAAATTTCTAACCAATATTTCGGCATAATGATATTGAAGAAATAATATCATTTTCGAATAAAATAACATCCCTTACCTCGTAAAGACAGTACTTCTAGTTGAACACCGGATATAGGCTATGACTTGAACTTGCACCGTATAGCAATACTCAAAGTATTAAAATACTCACAAGAATATGCTCAATATATGGAGAGAGAAAGAGAGAGAAATCTGTAGTTTCTGGTGTGATTTTTAATTCTAATCTAAGCACCCTATTTATAGTAAAATGCTTAGAACACCAAAGTAGAAAATTTAATATAATATTAATATATATAATCAAATTTCCTACGCCCACCATCAATAACTCAATTCAGTTGATTTCAACAACCAATGGGGCTCACCAAACATATCAAAAATGTTTTTCTAACTATAAATATTTTAAACTTTCAAAAATCAATTATTCTAGAATTTTAGAACTTCGATAATTCATAATAAATAATCCTTTTATCAGAAAATTCAAATCTCGCAAGTTTTTATAGAAAATTCAATTCTCTACAACTTTACAGAAGAAAGTTTTTTTAAATTCCAAACAGAAATTGACCGAAATCCATAAACAGACGATTTTACAAGCTATAATCAAATTTCGGCCAATTATTGGGGTCCACCGACACACCAAACATGTGTTAATCATTTAATGTCACAAAATACTCTTCCTCCTCATATACTCATATATCCCACATTCATTGTAAAAATATCACTATTATAATAAAATATTATTTTATCAGAAAAGATAAAATATAAATTTTCAACAATTGTCACATTAAAAATTTTCTCTATTTATATCCACATAAAATCAATATTTTTCTCATCATATAAATCAATAATTAATTATTCATAAATAATATTACAGAATCACAATACTGACAACCAGGCAGTTCCCAGGAAAGAGAGGGCTTTCCAATAAGGATCTCTCCTTACTGGCGCGCAATTAGATGACCAAACCTCTCCTTAGACAGAACTTTCTAGACATTACCAATAATATTATCTAATAATATTATTCAGATAATATGAATTATTGCTCCGATAATAGAAAATACTGTGTAGTGACAACAGTAATATAAAATATCAACACAGCAAGTATTGAATCAATAAAATAAAATACCGAACAGTAATTACTGTAACAATTATTGAGTAATGCCTTCTTACATAAAAATTAATAATTGGTGTAATACCGTGTGCTACAGTGCAATAACGCGTATTACTGTGTTTTAACCACTGGGTATTCTAACAGTATTAACGGTAACAACTACATCGTTATTTATAAACAACTTATTTTTGTCATTTTTTTCATCCAATCGCTTTCTGTTATGGGGCCCACACAAGGCTGCGCCGTCGTACGAATATTCCCCGACATCAAGAATATTCCACGACCAAACGAATATTCCCCGACAACAATGAATATTTTATGTCCACTTGCTTATTTGAAATATTTGTGCATTTTACCCATAACTAACCACATTAATCAAATCAACCCTTACTATTTTAAAATAATAAATAGAGGAATTAAATTTCATTTATTAATAATTTGGGGTCTTACATATGCACTACGGGCCAAAATCACATCGTTTGTAACATTACGGTCATGATTATACCGAATAATCTCTTGTCATAATCATACCAAGTCCATCTATGCACTACTGGTCATAGATGACTTTCAACACAATATAAGCATGAGAATGATGACAATGATATAAAGAATCAATCATATGAGATAAAGGATAAATTTTTAAAGACTTTAACAATTTAATTTATCCATAATTCAATAATATCCAAATTATTAATATGATACCGCTTTGTGGAGTAAAATTCAAGAATAATATTATATCAAAAATGATTTGAACAGAAAATAATATTTTAACGAATATTCAACGAAGATAATAACATTATTCATTATATAATAACATTAAATTCATTTACTAATATTATTAATCATTAAATAATATTTTAAATCAATAATTTTATATACCTTCATCCAAATGTTATAAATCATTTAATAATCTCATAATCTAATTTTATTACAACAATATTTTAATCATTTCCTAAACTTATAAACAATTTATTTTAATTATTTACACTTTACTAATTAATGCATTTAATCATCCTAAAATGCCAAATCCATAAGATTTCATCACCAATAATAAAAACTCTCATCAAAAATCTGCATACACCTTATATAGGATTATCAAGCCATAAAATCTTATTTTCCAATTTTCTTACTTCACATAACATATTTAATTCATTTATTCGTAACTAGTCTATTTTCATGAAAATACCAAATCAGTCCCAAAAAAAAAATTTCCCTGGGATTTAGCAGAATATAGTCCCATATTGAACATAAATTTTTTTCAAAATTTTTAAAATTCATTTATTATTTTTCATATGGCCAAAACTGCCGAATATTTAGACATTTATCATAAACTGTACTTTTGTCCAAAAATTTGGAAATTTACAGAGTATACTGCTATTATATACATGTACTCTCACTAAAAATTTTACCAATTTTGGAGTTAACCGCAAGGAGTTATAAGGGTTTACTTTTAAAATAGTTTTTTCCCATAAAATTCATAACTCCTAATCTATACATCCAAAAATAGCCTTTTTGGACACAATCTAGAAAACTCATCAAATTATCATTTCAAATTTTTTCAGAATTTTTGAGGGTCGAAAAAATTACGAAACTGAAAAATATAATAACCCTTACAATCCCTTACCTCAAAAAGAATAGTATTCCTGACTGAAATATCGGATGTAAAGTCGAAGGAACCTTGCACTGAATAGTAATTCTCAAAATATCTAAATACTCACAAAAATACGTTTGATAATATAGAGAGAGAAAACTTATGTTTCTGGTGTGATTTTCAATTCTAACCTAAGCACCTATTTATAGAAAAATACTAGAACGCCAAAAGAGATTAAATTAATAAAATAATAATATATTTTATTTTTTCTCCTACGCATCCTTCCATGACCAGCCTCCATAATTGAACCAAAAATTTCAGCACATGTTTTGAAAAAAAACAAAAGTGGGTCCCACCCATAATTTTAATAAAAATATTTTATTTTACAAAACTTCAACAATTCCTATAAAATAACCCTTTTATCAGAAAAATTTGAATTTTATGTCTATTCCGCACAAAATCGAATTCTCTACAACTTTGTAGCTTTAAGTTTTTCCAAATTCCAAACAGAAAATGACCGAAATTCACAAACGGATGATTTTTAATACCTCTTAAAATTCATAACAAATCATACGTTAATTTTTAACGGTTCAAAATTTGTGGACATATACTCAACTTATATATGTATAACATATCCAAAAATCACAACGATCCAACGGTCGGATCAAAATTATAACTCACGCAATAAAGCTTAAGAACGCTGATTTGATTTTCGGACTATAAGTCCCTCGTACCAGTTTCACTAAAACAATCACCATGAAAAATTCACAAAGAATATTTGGGTGATTTAAATTTCTATGGTTAGCTTACTTCCAGGACTTTCTTTTGATATATGGCTCATCTCCTAACTCATTATACACAAAGAGTTATAGATTTTACAAAATCAAGTAATAAACTGATTTTTTCTGAAAATCTCATATTTTGTTCTTCTTTTGATTTCTAGATTTCTCTCATTTGATTCATGCATCGTGAATTTACTGTGAAAATATCACCATTATTATATAACCACATTATACATTTATAATGTAAGATAAAATATCAATTTTTAACAATTGACACTTTTCTAAGAATTCTTCCATTCCGACAAAATACTGATAAAATACCTCAGTATTAATTCCTTCATTTATATCCACACAAAATAAATATTCATCATTTATATCCATATAAAATAAATGTTTCCTTATCATATAAATCAATAATTAATTATTCATAAATAATATTACAGAATCACATTTATGACAACCAGGTCGTTCCCAGGAAAGAGGAGGCTTTCCGATAAGGATTTTTCCTTATTGGCGCGCAATTAGGTGACCAAACCTCTCCTTAGACAGAACTTCCTTAGACATTGTCAATAATGCTATCTAACAATATTATTCAAATAATATGAATTATTGATCTGATAATGGAGATACTATGCAGTGACAATTATTGAACCAACAATAATATAAAATATCAACGTAGCAATTATTGAATCAATAAAATAAAATATAGAACAGTAATTACTGTAATAATTATTGAGTAGTGCCTTTTTACGTAAGAATCAATAATTTAAAAAAAATACTGTGCAATACTATGTGCTACTGTGCAACAACGCGTATTAATTTACTTTACCCACCGGGTATTCTAACAGTGTTAATGGTAACAACTACGCCGTTATTTATAAAAACTCATATTTGTCATTTTTTTATCCGATAGTTATTCTGTTATGGGGCCCACAAATGGCTGCGCCGTCGTACGAATATTCTCCGACAACAAGAATATTCCACGACCAAACGAATATTCTCCGACAATAATGAATATTTTATAACCATTTGCTTATTTTGAAAAAAAAAATAATTTCACTAATAACTTTAAACTTTTATCAATTTAACTATTTACTAAATAGAAAAATTGAATACTTTTATACTTTTATTTCATAAAATTTGGGGTCTTACATTTGTAGACTTCCACATTGTTATATTTTTATGGGTTAATTACATTTTTTATACATAAAATACCATCAAATTCATAATTCGGTCCCCAAAAAATTTGAGCTTGTAATTTACAATATCAAATGCCTAATTTGATATAATTTAGTCCCCAATTTGCGAATTCGGCCAAAATTAGCCGGAATACCCGACCAGCCCAAGAATACGATCGCGTTTTGTGTATTTAATACCAGTTGACCGTATAAATATACGGTTTGACTTAATTTTTAATAAAAAAGCTATTTACAGTTCCGTTACATCAAGTATCACCATATTCATGATTCGGCCCAAAAAAAATTTAAAATTATAAATATAAATATAATAATTTTTAGCCCTTTAAAAAAAGTAACTAATATCGTAGAAATACGGTATAAAATTATAAATACAATTTTAAATTATAAATATTTATAAATGAAATTATAAAAATTATAAATATAATTTGTAAAATTTAAGTTGTGATATAATTTGTAAAATTTAACGTAAAATTTATAATTTATGATATAATTTATAATTTGCAAGATTTAAGTTGTAAAATTTAAACATACAATTTTAAAATTAAACAAATTTTACAATTTGTTAAATTATAGATATAATTTTAAAATTAAATTTTTTTATAAATACAATATATGTATTAACTACTGTTTGTTTGAAGAATAAAACGGAAAACTGACAGAAAGAAAGTGTTTTTGGATAAACTAATTAACCACTATTTGTTTGAAGAATCTTTTAACTAAATAAAAATAACTCATTTTTCAAATCCAAAATACATTACCTATGTCGTCTATGTACCTTCTCTCTTTGCAACTCACTTTTTGCACACCATCTCCTCTCTCCTCCTTCAATAGCGATAATCAGTTTTTTTCTGTCAGAAAAGTATTTGAATTAACATAAAATTTCAGGTTACTTTCTGTTTAAGTCGATCACAATTACTAGACAGAATCCAAGGCGCTGAAATTTCTAAATTTGAAGGAACAAAACAATTTGAAAGATTAGGGAAGAGGGAGAGGAGAGAGAGAGAGAGAGAGAGAGAGAGAGCAAATGGGTCATTTTTTCGTTTTTCATTTTCAATTTTTTCCTCCTCCTTTTGTATGCTCTTCCAATATAAAAAGAGTAATATTTAATTAATTAAATTTTGGGCATTTTTGTCAATTGTTTAAAAGTTTAATATTATTCGTGTTAAAAATATAATTTGTATGTTTAAAAGTTTATTGATTTTTTTGGTAATTAAGTCTTTTTTAAAATTTTAAAATAAAAAAAAATTGGTAATCTTTGTATTAATATTTAATTTTAATAATTTAACATATAATAATTATTTATAAGGATTTATACAGATTTAATACGTAAAAATAAGTAGTTTTACAAATTTTATACGAATTAGGTACTTGATGTAGTAAATTGTGAATTTGGTGGTACTTGATGTAACATAAGTGTTATTAGACCGTATTTTATACGGTCAAACCGTATACATTTCTTATCTGACAGAAAAATTAGGTGTTCCGACTAATCTTGGTCGGATTATGAAATTGGGGGCTAAATTGTATCAAATTAGACACTTGATATAGTAAAGTGTAAGCCCAAATTTTTTGGGGGGACTAATCATAAATATGATGGCATTTCATGTAGTAAACTATATTTAGCCCTATTTTTATTAATAGAAATACAAAACAATACAATATGTTTAAGTTTGTCATCATAATTACATGAGTTTTGCTGCATATATATGTCGAAGTATGTGTATATCTGAAATAGGTAAAAAAAATGATTTCACCCTAATTTATTTTATCTTATTTCTTAGAGTTCTATGTTAATTGGTCACAATTCAATTTAGTTATAGATTTATCGAAAAATAAATTATTTCCCTAGTTAAACTACCATAGCACCACTACTAAACAGACAATTTATTATTTTTATAAGAAACAAAATAAAATCTTATTAATATTTTAATTTTATAAATGAGACTCTTTCTAGGTACGTAATTAACGGATAGAGTATATAACATCATTTTCTTGAGCCAAAGTTTTTTAGGATGGAGGAGTATTATAGAGTTTTGTTATGTATTGTGATATTAGATAGAATTATAAAAGGGTCCACCTATTATAAATTTATTTAAAAAAATTACACTAATATTTATTTACATAACTAACAATCAAAATATCCGACACAAATTAATATTCGCAATATATAAGATTTTTCTATATTATAAGATCATTTGCTTGCACAATAGGAAGGGAATAGAACAATTTTAGACCCAATTCGTATGGCATGCCTCATCAAGAGTTGTTAGGGTAATCCGAATTTTGAAATTCTCACAATTTCATCTTTCCATTGAAGATACAGTCACATATTATAACATTAAAATTTTAATTAACTAACTAATTTCCAACTCAGACTGACACATCATGATAATTTTCTCTCTCCTCTATCATATCCCTGGATGAATAAGTCTTGGCAGACAGGCCCAATGGACCAGAAAATTGGACCGGATGCAATTTATTTATTTATTTTGTTTTTTTTGTAACTCTCAAAAAATTTATAGTATTTATTTCAACTGAAATTATTAAAGAATATAATAGTTTTAGATGTAATTTAGATACATATACAAACCAGGGTTGTACAGACTGTACTACCATACTTTTGTATATGTATACAAATTACAGTTAAAACACTATAGTATATAAAAATTACAATTGAAATAAATATTATACATTTTTTTGAAAGTTGCCAAAAAAAATATATTGAAAATGTCCAGTAATACGGTCCCTCTAGAAGGACTCATTTTGGATATTTCCTTGTTGAACTTGAAACTGCTGTCATCATTTTCTCTCTCTACGCAGTTATGGAGCTTTAGTATCAATGACATGGATGTTGTATTTGAGGACTCCTAATGGCTATATTTATATTTTTGTGGTGTTTGTATGTAAATATAAAACCAATTAAAGGCCAATAATCGTACGTAAATCTACACAATTAAAAACTCATAATCTCTAGGGGTTGCAAGACAGTAATGCTACTCAAAATTCCAGGTTTTAAAATTTAAGAAACATATTATAAAAGTCCTCAATTCTGCTCATGATATAAAGTAGTTAAATTCAAATTTTTCCAGGAGTTAACCTTTGATTACTCAACCCATGATAATCATGAGATTGGGTGTTCGAGTCTTGGCATGCCAAAAATTCAAAAATTCCTGGAGTTGCTTGATGGGGGAACTAAACAACTAAACAAACTATTCATGGTGCATAATAGTATAAATTTCTACGCACTAGGTGGACCCTAACAAATATTTTGAACCCACATATGTATCAGTCCACACATATGTATATATCAAATCTGAGTATCGCTAAACCTGTCACCATAGGGTCTGAACTGGACGATTCTGGGCTATCGCAACGATTCAGACCTTATGACAACGAGTTTAATGATAATTTTGTCCGTCGTTAAAAGTGGTCCGCATGCGGACCACCCCCATAAGAAGCTCTTGCATATGTATAGTACAACATCAACTAATTATAATTTGACCTATCATTTTAGTTGTCTTTCGACTTAATTTCTCGGAAAAAAATTTGAATAGGAGAGATGGTGTGAGTTGGCTAATGACTTGGTTATATTATAACTATTAGTAATAATAATAATGACATGGTATTATCTCAACACTTGAACTGAAATGAATGGCCTAGATTTTAAGAACTCCAAAAGTTAAATTACCCTTGAAATTCTAGAGGAGCCGGATCCCGGCCGGAAAGAGATTGATTCGCCGGAAAAAAGACCTAGTCATCGCAACACTTGAGCAGTTGTTATAAGTTGGTCAAGCCTTCGCCGGTGAGGACAGAAAGATGGTTTGGATTTTTAGTTAGGAATGTTGTCGGTGACAATATATATTTTATTCTTGGAGAAAGTGTAGATCACCGTACGTGCATCCTAAATTTTGTAAAGGAAATCGGGTGGTGGTCTGTGTCTTCCCTGTGAAGAATTATATCTCATATATTTCTCGGATCATGGCTAGCTGCAAATAATTAAACAACTTAATAAATTATTGCAATCATCGTTTTCTTAAAAGCACATTAAATTTCCAAGGAAAATTTTTAATATACTACAAAGGAGTACTATATTAGTCCTTAATAGCGGGAAAAAAACAAATGTTGGACGCGTTTTGAATCCGAATTGATAGCGTTTTAAAAGCGTTTTAGACATGCATTGGACGCGTTTTGAAGACAGATTGAATGCGTTTTAGACACGTTTAGAAAGCGCGTCCAATTCTCATATATACATACAATATATAAATATATATTTTGATGTGAGAATGGGGTGTTACAATATACATACATACATACATACATACATACATACATATATATATATATATATATATATATATATATACACACATTATTTTTGCTTCGTGAAAAAAATGGAAGAGTTAATACAGCATGAAGATCAACAGATGGTTCAAAGGGCCATATATAATTTATTTTATTTTATTAGGGCCATCTTTCTTCATTTGAGAATCAATCATGGCTAGACCTTGTTATTAAAGACGAACTAGCATTTACAAATTTAAATTAACAGAAACAAAATCTGTACCTTGTGATTAAACAGTTATATAAATGTAAAGAAGTACAACGGCTTAATTCTTGCTGACCAATTCATTAATTTTTTGTTATGACATCCTTTATTTATGTGCATGTTTAGTTTCGGACAAAAATTGTTCAATGCTAAATTACTTGTGTGCATACGAAATTATATTTTTATAAATTTTGTATAAATAATGTACAATTATAAAAAGACTGTCAGACGGATTATTTTTCCCCAGAAATTAATGAATATAAGAAATAGATTTATTAAAACAAATAGTCACTATAGAGAAAAGGGGCACATTTTAGGTAATTGCATATTCCTCTATTCTAATATACAAGAACCATTTAGACTTTTTGAAGTTAATTTTAAATATTTTTAAATTTAAAATTGATAAGGAATTATTTAACTTTTGTCAATAAAATTAATATTATTATAAACTATCAAAAAATTACTACTAACTATGAGATTTATTATGTTCAAATTTAAATGAAATCCATTTATTTTAAAGCTAAAAAAATATCTCAAATTAATTTTAAGAAAAAGTCAAAATTATTTTGAAATAGATAAGAGTATATCTTTACTCTAAAGCTGCTATTTTATATATATATATATATATATATATATATATATGTGTGTGTGTGTGTGTGTGTGTGTGTGTGTGTGTCTGTGAGAGAGAGAGAGAGAGAGAGAAAAAAAAGAGAATATATATATGAATAATACCATTTGCACAAACTGTGCACAAATTAAGAGTATGACCCATGTAATATTTACTAATTAATATAAAAATATATAAAACATTTAATCAAAAGTCTCACTTCTTATTTTCTCTCCTTATATATACACGGTCCAGCTCTCCAGTGAATTATAAGGAGCGAATCGGTATAAAAAATTGGTTTTTATGTTATAACGACTAAAAAAGCCGTCGTTATAGCCGGTTCGTTTTTAGTCAACTCCCTATGATTCACTGGAGGGAGCGGAACAATATATATATATATATATATATATATATATATAGTCTATTTCTTAAGCTCACCCTTATTGAACTCACCCTGCCTTTTTTTCTTTTTTTTTTTTATAAAAAAAAACATAACTAATAAAAAATGTATAATAATTTTTGGAATTGAAAGTTTTTTTAAAAAAAGTGTTTTGGGTGTGATTTGGGTACATATAACAAAACAGTGTTGTATAGACTGTATAACACTGTTTTGTTATATGTACCCAAATCACACCCAAAACACTTTTTTTAAAAAAACTTTTAATTCCAAAAATTATTATACATTTTTTATTAGTTATGTTTTTTTTTAAAAAAAAAAAGACAGAGTGAGCTCAATAAGGGTGAGCTTGAGATCCTTGCTATATATATGTGTGTGTGTGTGTGTGTGTGTGTGTTGACAACCGATGATATGCAATTAATTTGTTGTGCTACGCTTAGATCATGCCTTATCTGACCTTGATTCTCTGAGCATGGCATGGCATGGCATGGCTTGTAATCGTACTCTATCAATTGCATGTGCATCTGTAAATTGACTGTATATATTCTTTTTGGGTAACTGGTAAAAGCTTCATGTATTGACTCGATGAAATAATACGTGAATATAAATTATCTTTTTTCAAAAAAAATTTATTCAAATATACATTATAACATTAACCAACTGATAGTAGAATTAGTAGTACTATTCAAGACTAGATTATGTTAGGAAAACAAACAATAAATTTTATTAGAGAAATTAAGTAAATTAATGTTGTATTCATGCATTAGACATAGAGACGAAAAGTGGGTGAAGTACTGAGAATATATTTGTTGCGTTGGGATCCAAGGAATAAATGATTTTAAGGTATTTTAAGTGGATGTCTGATTGTTGTTGGGCATGAGTGTTGTGCAAAATTATCATATACGTATACGGTTCCCTTCTCCAACGAACCTTAAACAGCGAACCGACTATTACGACAATTTTTGTCGCTATAGCATACAAAGCCAACAACATAGTTATGGCGACGGTTCGAACAATCGCTAATTTCCTTATATATCGTACCTTATTCCCTTGAAGGGTTAATTGCATGTGTTCAAAATCTATACCAGGATGATGATGATTGTAGAAAACCCTAACTTTAGAAAGAGAGAGTAGTATTGAAAACATGAAACAAGTGGGCAACTTGATTTTCTGTAATAACTAATTTCTAATTAAAATATTAGTTACAATCTTACTTAGAGTTCCAGCTCATTTGGGGATACCCTAAAGAATAATGTTAGAAACACAAATTATTTTATAAACATTTTACAAACTGTTGATGTGGCATACTCCACCTCAGAATATTGTGTGGAACCGAAGACTACATTGAAACAAATTGTTGATCAATACGTTGAGGTGGAGTATGTCACATCAGCAGTTTGTAAAATGTTTATAAAATAGTTTGTATCTGTAGCACTACTCTACCCTAAAAGCACTAAATTAAATACTCCCTCCGTCTCAGGATAAAAGTCCTGGTGGACTCATATTGAGAAGAGGAATGAAATGACAAAATTGCCCATAATAATGTCATTAATTATTTTCAATGTAAGTGAAAGAGTGACTTTCTAGCTATTCAATTCAAAATATTATTTCTCCATACTTATTAAATTGGAGAGAGAATTAGAATAAGAAAAGTATGAAATATTTAATGGTACGGGCATAATAGGAAAAAATGTGTAAAAGTTTGGTTATTAAAGAAAAGTGGACATTTAACATAGAACTACCTAAAATAGTAATAAAGACTTTTATCATGAAACGGAGGGAGTATTTGAGTTTTGTAACCTTCTGAAAGCACTTTTATAAAGTTGAGATTTGAGTTCAAAAGCACTAAAAAAAAAATTGGACTTTAGACAAAAGCACAAAGTACAAAATTAATTTTAAATCTATAAAAAAAAAAAATCACACCATTCACTTTCCTTAAAATTAGCATTTAATACTTCCAAAAGCAAAGCACTTCTATAATTATGCAAACAAAACATTATATTAATTTTTTCATAAAAATCACTTTTGTCAAAAACTCCACATTTAA
Source organism: Panax notoginseng (assembly GCA_016801055.1). Classification (NCBI taxonomy): domain Eukaryota; kingdom Viridiplantae; phylum Streptophyta; class Magnoliopsida; order Apiales; family Araliaceae; genus Panax; species Panax notoginseng. Next base: position 3,769,795 of record CM029023.1, on the reverse strand, counting down.
AAGTGATTTATCAACTCTTAACTACCTTGCTTACATAGCCTAGCTATGGCTAATTCTAACCAACTATTATGCTTATTAATAGTCTTGCCACTACTACTTTCTTGTTCTTGAGTTGCTGAAGCTTTGCCCCTACTGCTGTTACTGCATTCTCTGCTACCTTCTTTTAGTTGGGAGCTTTCCATCTTTGTATTTGTACTTGTTATCTCAACACTGATGAATATCTAAAATCCTGACACTTTTGTTATTCCAGTAAATTTCCTACAAGAAAAAACAACACTGAGTTTCTATCAGAACTCAATACATGTGTTGCAACAAACTATGGAAAACATAATCAATGAAGAAAATTATAGATAAGAAGACAATATTTACGTTGAAAAACCCAAAACAGTAAGGGGGGGAGAAGAAAAAAAACACTGGTGAGAGACGGGAGATTCACTAATCAAACATAGCAGTCCATAGCGCAGGGATCCACCTCGCAAACAAAAGTAAGAAACAAGGCGAAATAATACAAGATAGGTCACCAAGACTAACATGAGCACAGGTTATGTGAACTGCAGATAATCTTTATATATAAACATTTCGTACTCTATAAGATGAAAATTAAGATCTTACAATTGATTCTTGTAGCAATCAGCCAAGCTTACGAAAGTGATTTAGATATTGCCACAAGGAAAGTTACACACTGATTCTGTAATTTGTTAACACATTACCACCATCTTACAAAGAGTTTCATAACTTGTATCAGTTATAATTATGTACTTCTTCACTCAAAGCAGCATCTGTCATAGTTCATAGTTCTTCTGTTCTTTGTAATTTTCGAGAAGTAAACTTCATACAAAGAGGTGCATGTCAATGACCGGTAGGCATTAAATTTTGACAAGGATTGGTTCCATTTTCATTACATCAACTTTCAGCAAATTGCAAAAATATTATTTGTTCTCCATGAGAGTTAGGAAAGCCACTTTATCTTTGTTAAAAATACGTTAGGAATACTGATTAAGCACCTGGCTTGAAGTAGCATGGCGAAGATTAATAGGATTGTCCCGAGTAGTACTTGCAAATACATAGGTAACTGGATCTGAAGTCTCAACCAGAAGTTCGACTTGTATTCTAACATCTGAATCACTAACAATGCAACAAAATGTACACTCTGCGCAAGAGGGAACAAAACAATACTGTCCCATCAGTAAAAAAGACTAACCAGAAAAATAAATATTAAAAAACATGAATGGATACCAGAAATAGTCAGAAAGACCCCCTACCTCATAAACAAGGTTTGCAGTGAATGAATCTGCAGCTAAACAGAAACTACAGGAACTATAACAATTATACCAAAAAAACAAACCACTTCAAAGTGAAAAACAGCTTTCCTTTAGCTTAAGAATAAAACAACACAATGAAAATCCAAGACAACATTCGCACTTTGAAGTTTGAACAATGTAATATTAACCAATAAAAAGAAAAGCAGAAATTCCGTCAAAATAATTGTCTAGATGTACTATGGTATTTCAGATATCAATTTCATAACACGGTTCACTCCAAAACCAAAAAGACTACAGAATTACCTGCATCTGCAGCTAAAGGAAAAGCATTCACATAACAGCTACTCCCATTTCTGGAAAAAAGAACACAGCACAAAACTATCAGAAAAGCCACAGTAGTTTAGTCCAGTAAAGTTTAGTTGTCAGAAATGCAAACAGACCAACAAGAATCAAAAACTAATCAAACCAAATTTTTCAAAAAACTTGTAGCTTAAACCAAAGTTATCAAACCAGATGATTGGCAACAAATTCAAACCAGATACAAATTACCTTTTAAATTTTTCACACACCAACCAATAACTTGAAAAGATAGCCAAACAGTAAATAGCATTCATTCAAGTTATCTAAAAACAGATATTTACCTCTTTGAAACAATTTCTAATTCCACCATAACCCTTATCTTTCATCTGAACTCAAAATTTCAAATAATAATAGCTTAAGATGTTGAGATCTTTAGAATAATATAGCCTTACATCTGATGAATCAACAGCAATTCATCTAGTCACTCTTGATTTTTACATCCAATGGATTATAAAATTTTGCTAATTTGTTCAAATGTCCAATATAGCTTAGTTTTTTTTATTTCCTCTAACAGAAATTTAGTAACACAATGTCATCTTAAAATAACAAATTTTATTGCACAAAGGACTTATTATTTCAAGCAAATTTAGCCATCTTATTTCTCTCGCTACTAATAATGAAGGGGAAGGAAATTGGTGTATCAGCAAGTCCGAATTTCGTCAAAAAAACAAGAAGCATCCATAGAGTCCCCCTCCCCTCTCACACACTTAAAGCCCAAAAGGAAATACACCTATATGCATGAAAGTATTATATGCCCAGAATAACTTGAATGAAAGTTATTATCATCATAACTCGAGCAAGAACCATCTGCTATCAAAAAATAATTGACAACATTACAAGCAATTATGGAACTATACCAACTTTTTTCTTTTCTTTTCCTTTTAAAAGTAATAGAGTTAAAATGGGAAATAGAGAGAAAAAAGTTTGGAATATTTTACCAACGGCCTTGAGAAAGCTGTGCTCTGAACTGGTGGCAAAAATAATAGTCTCTCTGGAGGAACTGCCAAATAACATCTTCAGCCAGCCAAGAGTTCTATAGCTCAATTGGTTCTTCTGTAATTTCTCTGGGACTGGATTCCTGCAAATGTTCCTCTGCCTGCTCTCTCATTTGAATCAGTTAGCAGAGAGACAACAGAAACAGAGGAGAACTTGGGTTTTTGTAGGAGTATTCCAGAATGCTATAACAACAAAAAGAGAAGTTTGTCAGCAGGGTTAGTTCTTGTTTTGTTTTCATTATGCTTTTACATTTATAAGAGTATTGTGAAGATTTTCAAGAAGTACTTTTTATATTTGAAACTTAATTAAACAACACCTTCAAACGAATTACTTACAAACTCAATATCATATCTCTGTTTCCATTTCCGTAAATAATTCTCTCCTTGACCACCTTTCTTCAGCCTTCTGCCCAATCAATCGAGACTGAGCTATCCTCCACTGCTTTGGTGCATTTGGAGCTTCAACCTCATCAAACTCACCACAATCCTCCAAATGAACAGCATTCCGAAAAGGCAATCCCTTTCTCGGCGTACTATATGCAAAATGCCATTTCTTAGCCATCAAAGCCTGTTTACTCACAGAACACAAATCAGAAACAATTCCCATTACTCAAATTAAACCAAAACAAAACGAAAGCTTCAAATTATACTATCAAAACACTCTGAAACTCACAGCTTCTCTAATAGATTTCGATACATGGACTACCCTCTTTAAATCATCATGTTCCACACCACATAATACCCTAATCTGCAATACAAAAATACCAAAAATTACCACTACAGCTCAATCAAACCTATAAATAAACATTTAACCAATGAATTTAGTAGTACTTACCAGAATGTCTTGCGGCAGCATTTCAATCATAGATTTCTCAGACCCCAAATTCAAGTTCTCATTACAATGCTTCTTAATTGGTGTTATAACAGTGCAATCAAAATCAATCTCCGTATTATCCAACATAACACCCCACCTCTTCACAAATGACCGAGTATACCTCACAAACGCTAACCCTAATCCTTCATTTGAGCGCGACCTGCAGTTCTTCCCCAACACCATTTTTCCTCAAAATAACACAACACTGCCTAATTTTACCATCAAACAACAACAAAAACAAACAAAGAAATGATCAGAATTATTTAAAATTAAGCAGCCAAAATTTTAAAAATTAGCTAAAAATAACAAACCATACAAAACAGAAAATCATTACCAGCGAGAAATGTACGTAATTGTGTCTATCAAATCAATAAGGGAATCTCAAAATAATTAGGGGTATAAATTCAAAAGTAGAGAGAGAATATCAGATTAGCACAAACCTGATTCGTTGGAGCAACAAGCAGTTAAATAGAGGTTTTTTGAGTAACGGAAGTTATGGAGGAGGATACAAAGAACCGTCATGATCAACTATATCACTCCATGGAATCTCTCCCTATATATATTTTCTAATTTTGAATTAACATATGGATATTGGATCCCTATGACCCATAAAAATAAAAATAGTTCTATCCATAAATTTTATAATTTTTATTAATGATTTATATTCTTATTTTATATTTACTCATTTACTAAGAGTGTTGGTTTATAGTTAAAATTGTATGATAATGAAATAATAATAATAAATTAGTCTTAAAATAAATGAGACTCTTTTTAATAAAATAAAAATTATAAATAAGAACTTATTATATTTTTAAGAGTCGAGGGACTTAAAAAAAATATTCGAGTTTATATTTTTAGTCCGGGGCACATGCAGCCAGTGCTCTAAAGAGTTCGAGGTTCATTTTAAAAAATTGTGAATTCTTTAATTATATGATTTGAATTTGAGGGGGGAGAAATGAAGTGTGTAATCTATCTAATAAAATACAATTAATTTTGAATTTTTCGCCCTATATTTTTCCATAGCAACTCATACATGATATAATGATATAATTGTAACTCAACATAAAGCTAAATATTATGTAACTATTAACCGACTTATTGGAGATTACCAAAATCAGATGAATTCTATGAAACCAAAAATCCTAAAGTCTAAACCCTATAATGTAACACATCACTCCAATGATAAAACTCTCAGACATTTACACATGTATATTATAGAAGTTCAGAAACACTTTTTAAGCTGCCAATAAATACAAACTGAACTTATACCAGAAAAAATGAAAATTACAAATTTGATAATATATATATATATATATATTCCGGTTCTCCAACGAACATGTTATGGCAACGGTTCGGACCGTCACAATAACCCATGTCCGCTTGTTCCAACGAACCGAACTAATATATATATATATATATATATATATATATATATATATATATATATATATATATATATATATATATATCAACATTTCATCATTCACTTGAGCAAGATACAAAAAATTGCACAATAGAAGCTTTTACTTGGAGTAAATTTATTATTTTCCAACATTTTACATAATCAACCAAACAGAGATAAATATAACTGGCACAAAGATCATACTATAATGTGTTATAGTGTCTAATACACGTTTTTAAAAAAAAAAAAAAAAAAGTAGAACAGACCATTACAATTGCAGCAGAAGAAAATAGTTTATCATATTGGGGCACACTCGTATAGAGCTTCATGCACAAAAGTAACAATGAACCAAGGGCAAATCAGCAAAATATAAATCAGCTCATCCTTTCTTCGGCATTGCTGCAAGGTTTGTATACATTTTTGCCATGGAATTGAATCCTCTAATATCACCAGAACGGAGAAGATTGCCTGCAGAATGATCAAGAAAGAACTATTAGTGATAGATATAAATGGGTAAGAACCTCAAACTTGTAAAACTATGTAACTGGCAAAAGAAAATGAAAAATAAATAGCAAAAAACTCATTAATCTCTAATTCAATCAAGAAACTTGCAAGTTTTGTTTCAGTAAATAATAACCACAAAAATCTATTGCACAGAACAAAGGGAATACCACTATGAAACCAGGAAATGAACCTTACAAAATGCTCGCAGTTCTACCGACTTGTGTAAAGGTACTATCTAAATATTTTCACATGTCCTAATAGCACAATTCTATCCTTTTCAAAAAATATAAGGAGATTTGTTTTGCTATAAGAGATAGGTCGCAAAGGACAAGGAGTTCACCCCCAAGTGGAGTAAACAGAAACAGACAAAACAATGAAAGCAATCAAATTTTATTTTTTTTTTGCTGGGGGAGGGGTGGGGGAAGCTGCAATCCTCTGACGAAAATCCCAAAATAAATAAAGACCGGGAAGAGGTCTCAATAATGGTTGACCACAACACCACAACGATGTAAGATAAAAGCCCCCCTCCATATGCATATTGGGCCTAGCATTTCTAACTTGCTGTCTAAACAAGCCAAAATTAAACTCAACTCTTTTTCAGTTTTATAAAAAGAAAATATAGAACAAATAATTATCTTTCCTTCACTTTATAAGCAACCCTCTTTCACTTTGAGATGTCTCATATTAAGTGACCCTATTCCACATGAGTAGTTCTATGTGCACAACCTAAGCAAAAAGTTGTGCACAAACAGTATAAAAAAGGAGAGAAAATAGGAAGGGAACCTGCCATTTGGCTTTTTACACATCTTTATTGATATGTATTACACAAGACATACCATTTGTGCACATAAAATTATTCATTCCACATATTATATGCACATTGTTCAAGTCATGTTTTCTTTCTTCTCCTCTCCCCTCCCCTCCCCTCCCCACCAGTCCACCACCAAAACAACAATGAAAATAAAGACCCATTTACCAAACCCACAAAACACAATAACACGTGCATAATTTAAATTGTTTTCCTTATTGTATAAAGAAAGCCAAAATTTAAATACATAAATACACCAACTAACACCAGCTTTACCTGAATCGCAATTTAGTGGACTATCAGGTTCTGGGTGGGCCATCAGAGCAATTATGGCCCTACAAACAGACTGCAGTGTCCAAGCTGGGCTCCATGCATTCTTCAATATATCAAGGCAAATTTCTCCTGTCTGCAGTATCAAAGTACAAAAATAACTATAATTCCTCGCAGCACAGTATTCAATCAATATCTTACTCACTAGTTCTTACTCTAGTTATGGGCCAAGAGATGATTGGCCCGCTTCATTACATTAAAGAATTCAGGTGGCAATATAGAAAGGAGGAGAAATATATAATCATCATTAAAGTTATGATGGGTAGATAAAGACCAAAATTCAGTCCTTGTACCAATTCTCAGTCTTAAATATGCTTTATCTGAGTGCAGGGACAAAGAATAGAAGATTTATACCTTGAAATGTACATTTGGATGAAATATTTTGGTTAAGAACCGCACTTGAGGAGGCTGCAAGGGATATTGCTCAGGAACCGAGAAAGCAAGCTGGAATACACCAGCTTCATACGGAGTTTCTGAAGGACCCTAAAGATGGCATTTAGTCATAATCAGGATAATTTCATTAATTTTCTCCACCAGTGTAGAGCATACCTTAATAAGAGCAGTCCACTTAAATATGTTGGAATCATCACAAACTAGTTGAATATCCGGATCAGCTGATTTCTCTCGTTGCACCTCTTTGTATTCTTTGAAAAGCCTTGCTCTTGATGCCTGCATATCAACATACACTAAATATGAAAGGGTTTGTAAACCAGCTTCACATAGATAAGGTTTACTGTAAGAAAAGTGGACATGGAGAAAAGGTAAATGCAAAGATTACAAAAACTTTCAAGTACTTGAAACTAGATACTAGATAGAGTTCTGGTCTTCAAGTTAACTGAGGCTAATTTTTGGAAAATTTGATGCACCAGTCATAAGTAGAAAATTAAAGTCACGTGCTCCAACTTTCTGAGCTATCAAATCTATCTAGCAAATTGCCATCAAAATGCCCTGGATTAAGAATTAGTCCAGACTCCAGAATTAATAGTCTCATTAGAATAATAACTAACAATCTCAGGGGATGAATAAATCAATGTTCTAAAAGTTGCTAGGCGGACTTAGGCGGCGAAGAAGGCGCCTAGCGCCTAGGCGTTTCCTAAGGCGGTCAAGACGTTGCTGTCTCATTTACTTATTTTTCTATTATACATACTTGTTATACTGGACAAAGCATAAAATAGATGTAATTTTAAAAAAAGATTACATGAAAATTATCAAAAAAAAATCTTTAAAGACTTAAAAATTCATCTTTAAGTATTGTAAAGGTTCAAAGTAGAAGTCTAGTTCTGCCTAGGCAGAGACCTAGGCACCAAACCAAATCTAGGCAGTAGAGGATCGCCTAGCGCCTAGGCAGGAATTTTTAAAACACTGGAATAAATTATCAATCTATATGATAGACTAAAGCGAAGTTATGTGGCCCCAGCAACCTATTTGCTAGTCTGTGCAACTAAAGTCTTATACGACTGAAAAAGCCTTTACTCCCTTGTTTAAAAGATTAGCCACATGATAGCCTAGATGTTGGTCGCCGCTTAGGCGATGTCTAGGCAATTTCCTAGATAGTCTAATTTGTTTATCTCTATTGTCTATATTTGTATATATAATATGCAAATATATATTACACGTAAAGATTCTAAATTTTACAAGAAAAATTATCATATACCAATCTTATAATTTACAAGGCACAACAAACTCATTTCAAATATTGTATAGCTTAAAAAAGCTTCATTAAATAGATGTGGTGGAGACTAATACGGCCTAGCGGGGCCTAGGTGGTCAGCCAAATCAGCATGGAAGAGGACATACTACAACCTAGGCAAGGGACAATCGAGATTCTTTTGACACTGGGAAAACGAATCTAATTGTACACAATAAGAGACCCCAAAAGAAATGTGCAATTCAGTAATGAGAAGGAACAATGTTAGTCATCCTATTTGTCTTTCAGTAGCTCTTGTTTCCGTTCATGAAACAAATTTCTTTTCGTATAAGTTAGAATTGTATGTGTGGTAAATCAAACATCTTTTCACTTTTCAAGATTTAGATAAAATTGGTATAGTTCTTCAATTTGTAAAACGCCGACTCATTTTTGACATGGAAATAGAATTCATAAATCTTTCGCCGATGAAGCAGATCATTTTCTAAAAGAAAAAAAAATCTTCTTTTTCAATGTTACATTCTTAAATGTAGTGTATTCAGATCTGTACTCATTATTTATCGCTACTTAAATTAAGCCTAAGTAAAAAGTTTGGCAAGTCATGTTACTCGTGTCATGTTTCTAAAGAGATTTTTTATTATCCAAGAAAAATAACCTTCCGCTCAAATAAAATAAGAAACTAAAGAAATACTCTCACAACAACATTGTGTTCCGCTTCTCAAAATAATAACCACAAAACTATAATATTCAAAATCAAATTATTGAAAAATGTAAGATAAACATTATGAAAAGGAAATGCAAACATTGTGTGTGCCACCTTAGTACCTTCTGAGTTACTCCCTCCGTCCCTAATTATTTGACGTTTTAGAGTTTTTCATTTGTCCCTAATTATTTGACATTTATTCAAATCTAAGAGAATTAATGACAATTTTTTCAAAATTACCCCTCATTACTCTACCTATTTTTTTGATACTTTAAACTCTTTCTCTCTTCTTATCCTAATAAAACTTTTCTTATCCTAACAAAAGATTTAAAGGTATTATAGACAATTGAGTACTATATTTAATGTTTTCCAATCATTATCTTAATTCTTGTGTCTAACTCTAAAACGTCAAATAATTAGGGACGGAGGAAGTACTAATTATGAAAAAGGACCCCATATTCCCCTTTTGCAAAATTTGAAAACTTCAATGATATATTTTTATTTCAAATTTATTGGAGTGTGTAAATTGATAATGATGTCAACAAAATAAAAGTATACTTGAGCATAGTATCAATTAATACCACTATCCACAGAGAAGGGATTATTATTTTTTCTGGGAATTTTTTTTTTAACTTTTTGCAAATTAGACTCTCTTTTTTATAATCAATTACCAATTAGAAGCAATCAGTTGTCAAATAATCAATCAACATATAATCAAATTAAAAATTAATTAACCTGCATTCTGTGAGCTGCTCCGCTTTCAATATAACCTCCTCAAAGCTCAGCAAAATGGAAATCCCTACCACTGTATAGAATATCAATCAGCAATTTATCATCTAACAAATTAAAACAATATCGCACCAATTAAATTCTTATTATTCCATTTGAAATTGAACAAAACAAACCCTAGAGTTACAAATTAATGGAAATAAGTAAACCCCAATGGGCGTCAATAGCAAAAGTACGAATAAATTGAGAAAATCGCACCGTCCGTCGATCTCCTGAGATGAGAACGAAGAGGGAGAAGGTTTGATCGACAATACTGGATTTTGGTGTGAAAATATCAAATCCAGAATTTTGGTTTTAGTGGTCTTGTTAGGCCCTGTTTGGTTCGCGGGTTAAAATCGAGTATTAATTTTGATTTTTGTTTTCTTTCATGTAGGAAACAAGGATTATAATTTATAATCTTTAATCTATAAGATTATAATCCCTAAGACTATTAATTTTAGAACATTCACAACAGTTTTTTTATTTTTATCTCTATTTTGCAGTATTATCGGGTCATTCTGTAAAATAGAGATTCAATTTTTTCACTATGTACCCAACAGATTCCTTATATTGATTCCTTAAATAATGAAATTTAAAATTTAAAATTTAAAATTTAAAAGTTCCAACAATCAAAACATTAAATTAATAATAATCTTATAATTTATAATTAAAAGATAGAGTATTTATCAATTATATTCCACTGTAAAATAATTTTTATTTTATTTTAAATTTTAAGTAATTTATGGAGTGAGTATTGAATGGATTATAGTTGCAAATATACATAAGATCAATATTAAAATTTAAAAAGTTAATTTGTGATATTTTTAAATTTAAATTTAATATGATTCATTTAAATTTTGAAAATAATAAATTTTATAATTAATAGTACTTTTATAATATTTATAATTATATTGACATAAATTAAATAAATTTATATCAATTTCAAATTTGAATACGTCTGAAATTATTGTTTAAAAAAAATTAATATTAAGTTTATAATTTGAAAATGTAGTAAAAAAATGTCAAGATGTGCATGATTGATGAGTTGTCCACTTAAGTAAGGGTGTGAAATATCATTTTGTATATATAGAGAACGGTCTTTTAATTTTCTCACACTGGGGAGTAAAATCCTTTATAAGGATTAAAATAGAGAGTCAAATAAGGATAAGAAAACTATTGGATAATGATTTGTTGATATATTTTCAAAATTGGGGATAGAGAGTTGATTAGGCAAACTGTTGTTAATGCTCTTAGGATTAAATAATTCTAATCACATATTTGTTTTTTATGAGATTATTCATGGGATAACTTAAAATAATAACATGCATGTTTGTTTTTTTCCAAATTAATTAGAGAATTGGATAAAAAAATATTGTTTGAACTATTATGCTCTTACCAATAATAACATATTTTAAATTATAATTTAAACTTATTTATACATTAAAAAAATGATGAACAATTAATTATAAACTTGTACATGCTGCTTAAATAAGTTAGTGAGTTCAAAATGCTTCCCTTACTAATAATATTTTAAATTTTAATTTTAATTGGCTTGGACTTTAAAAAATAAAAAGAAGACAAACAATCAAAATATATTTATTATATTTATTAGACAACCAAAAAACGACTATAACAATATATATATATATATATATATATATATATATATATATATATATATATGTGTGTGTGTGTGTGTGTGTGTGTGTGTGTGTGTGTGTGTGACGCCCCCAAAATTAGGTATACATCACCCATCTTGGGTCGTCAGATACATAGTACAGAATACAAATATAACTTATTAATACAACTGTCGTGTACAATACGACAAAACATAAACTGTGAGTTTGAATACAAATATTATCTTCTAGAGAGTATTCATACTCAAAAGGAGTCCTCATTACATTTATTAACACACCAGTACATAGAATAGTGAGGACTACTAACTAATACTATCATTCGGACCATCACTCCGTTCTCCGACTTGCCCCAGCTACGTTCTCATTTCCTGAAGAGAACAGTGAAAGAAAGGGTGAGCTCAACTAGCCCAGTAAGAAATATTATGACTAAGATAATGCAGAATAAATTATCATTAGCCTTCAACAATGTTAAACTGATAAAATATAATAGACATCAAGTTTAACTACAGCGGAACAAGCAATCCATTAAAAGAGTCAAGTAGAAAATAAACTCTACTATCTTTTATGATTTAAAAGGTTTTTCAACACTGTGATCGCTGGGACTCAGCTTAATAAAATAATTCACATCATCGAATCACCCCTGCACTACGGCCAAGGATATTCGTGTATTCATTAATGGTCATGATCATGCCAACAACTGTCCATCAATGCACTACGGGCCAATGAGGACTTTTACCACATCATTTGTAACATTACGGTCATGATTATACCGAATAATCCCTGGTCATAATCATACCAAGTCCATCTATGCACTACAGGCCACAGATGACTTTTAACATTTTATAAACATGAGGATGATGACAATGATATAAGAATTCAATAAAACAAGTTCAAGAATTAATTTATCCAAGAATTAACAACGTCCAAATTGTCAACATGATACTGCTTTATGGAGTAAAATTCAAGAATGCTTAGAAGAATATTTTCATGAGAAGATACTGGATGAAACGCAATTATCAAGGATATTCCACAAATTTTATGGAGTATAGAAGTCAAAACTTAACCAACTGAGTATAATAAAGAACGGAATAACAAAAGAAATCACCATGCATGCGATAGACCGCACAGACAGGTTATTCCCACAAAATAATAAATAATGGAACCAGGTCCGGCGTAAAACGCACAGACAGGATATTCCAACAGAATAATAACAAAGACGGAACCAGGTCCGGTATAAAACACACAGACAGGATGTTCCAACAGAATAATAACAAAGACGGAACCAGGTCCGGTGTAAAACACACAGACAGGATGTTCCAACAGAATAATAACAAAGACGGAACCAGGTCTGGTGTAAAACACACGGACAGGATGTTCTAACAGAATAATAAAAGAATGTCACCAAGTATAGGGTAGACTGCGTATACAGGTTATTCCAACAGAATAATAAGAAATGGATTAACAAAAGTTCTCTTCATGAATAAGAAAGAATAACACCCCTTACCGTTTTAAAGAAGAGCTGAAATAAGGAAGTAGTTAAGTAGCAGAATACTCTTCTTCTCTCTCCCTATAGTTTCTCTCTATAGTTTCTCTCTCTAGAGTTCAGTGAATTCGTAAGAAATAATGAATAAATGAGCTGCTATTTATAGAAAAATAAAATGCATAGTAACTAATCCATGAACGGTCCAGATTGATTACTTTAATCTGACGGTCCATATTTAAAAAAAAATCTTTTAAATAAAATATAATATATTCTATTTATAGAATAACTTTAATAAAGTATTCTGTTTTATATAAAAAGATGTTTCTGTTTTATTACGTTAATAATACGAATAAAACAAAACGTCATTATCGCTAAATAATTCATATTATTAACTGACCATAATTGAATCAAACTGAGTGACTTCTCACATAAGTATTAATAATCAATACCGTGTGCTACTATGCAACCACACGTATTACTGTACTTTTACTACCGAGTAGTTCAACAGTATCAATGGTAAAACTTCCACCGTTATTTTTAATAAAATATTTTTTGTCGTTTTCTCAATCCGACAATAATTTCGTTGCGGGGTCCACCAATGATTGTGTCGTTGTACGAATATTCCCTGTTAAAATGAATATTCCCCGACCAATCGAATATTATATAACAACTTGCATACTTTGTAAAATTTATAAATATTACCCACAACTATTATATCAAATTAACTCCGTAATATTCGAAAATGATATTTATAGAAAATTCATCTTTATTTATAAAAGTTGGGGTCTTACAACCTCCCCTTCTTATGAAATTTTGTCCTCAAAATTAGGGTACGTACCTGGTATGTCGAAGATGTAAGGATAGCTTGATTTTATTTCAGATTCTAACTCCCAAGTCATTTCCTCAACATCGTGGTTTCTCCACAAAACTTTGACTTGAGGTATAACCTTGGAGCGTAGAATATGTTCCTTCTTATCCAAGATTTGAACAGGAACTTCTTCATACGTCAAATCCTCCGCTATTTCGTCCGGTTCTAACTCAATAATGTGGTTCGGGTCTTCCACATATTTGCGTAACATGGATATGTGAAAAACGTTATGAACACGAGACATACTTGGCGGTAAAGCGAGTCTATAAGCCACAATTCCTACTCGACCGAGGATTAAAAATGGACCGATGAATCGAGGATTGAGCTTTCCACTTTTTCCAAATCTCGTAACTCTTTTCTATGGAGCAACACGTAAGAACACATGATCTCCTACATCAAATTCCACGTCCTTTCGATGAAGATCAGCATAACTCTTTTGTCGATCTTGTGAGGTTTTTATATGTTGTCGGATCGTTTGAATTTTTTCTGTAGTCATACGTACCAACTCCGATCCCAACAACGTTGCTTCACCCACCTCATCCCAGCATACTGGAGAACGACATTTTCTTCCATACAATGCTTCGAATGGAGCCATGCCAATACTTGCTTGATAACTGTTGTTGTAGGAAAACTCCACCAATAGTAAGAACTTGTCCCAACTTCCCTTGAAGTCAAAGACACAGAGTCTTAATAAATCTTCTAGAGTTTGAATAGTCCTCTCTGATTGTCCGTCCGTCTGAGGATGATATGCCGAACTAAATCCTAAATTTGTGCCCATAGCTTTTTGTAAACTAACCCAAAATCGTGAAGTGAATCTTGGGTCTCGATCAGAAACTATGGATACTGGCATACCATGCAGTCTTACAATCTCGTTTATGTACATACGAGCAAGACGTTCAAGTGTATAAGTTTCTCGTATCAGTAAGAAATGAGCAGACTTGGTCAATCTATCAACAATGTCCCAAATCGCATCTATACCTTGAGAAACCTTAGGAATACCGGTAACGAAATCCATGGTAATGTGCTCCCACTTCCATTCTAGAATTTCAAGTGGTTGCAATGGACCTTTTGGTACTTGATGCTCCGCTTTGACTCGTTGACAAGTTAGACACCTTGAGATAAATAACGCTATCTCTCTCTTCATATTGCTCCATCAAAATGTATGACGAAGATCATGATACATTTTGGTACTTTCAGGATGAATTGCAAACGGTGTGTTGTGCGCCTCCATCATGATTTTATACTTTAAATCAGGGTTGTTAGGAACACAAAGTCTGGAGTTGACTCGAAGTATTCCTTCTTCATCGATTCTTGCTTCCGGCATAGCACCTTCTTGCACTTTCTTCCTCATACGCATCAGCTCCAGGTCTGTAGCTTGAGCAGCTTTAACTTTATCGATTAAAGTTGGTTCTACTCATATATTCGCCATCATCACATGGGTCCCTGGAGTCTTTAACTCTATCTCCATCCTTTGCAAGTCACACAAAATGGGCCTTTGTGTTGATAATATTGCACTCGTACTTGCATATGATCTTCTACTCAATGCGTCAGCTACCACGTTCGCTTTTCCAGGATGGTATTGAATGGTATGATCATAATCTTTCAACAGTTCAAGCCAACGTCGTTGTCGCATGTTGAGTTTCTTTTGAGTGAAGAAATATTTGAGGCTTTTATGATCCGTAAAGATCTCCACCTTCTCTCCATACAATTAATGCCTCCAAATTTTAAGTGCAAAGACAACAGCTGCCAACTCTAGATCATGAGTAGGATAATTCCTCTCATATTCCTTGAGTTGTCTTGATGCATAGGCTATGACTTTTTCATGTTGCATGAGAACGCATCCCAACCCTTTGCTCGAAGCATCACTGTAGATGACAAATCCCTCCGAGCCAGATGGTATTGTTAGAACAGGTGCTGAAATGAGTCTCCTCTTGAGTTCTTGAAAACTCTGCTCACATTCTTCGCTCCAACCGAACTTTGTATCTTTCCGAGTCAGCTGAGTTAATGGAGTAACGATTTGAGAAAATCCTTCCACGAATCTCCGATAATAACCAGCTAAACCAAAAAAGCTACGTACTTCGGTCACTGATTTAGGTTGCTCCCAGCTTTGAATAGCTTCAATCTTTGCCGGGTCAACCGATATTCCACGACTTGATACTACGTGCCCAAGGAATGCTACCTCCTCTAGCCAGAACTCGTATTTCTTCAACTGGGCATAAAGCTTGTATTCACGAAGCTTTTGGAGTACCAGCCTCAAGTGTTGCTCATGATCTTCACGACTTTTGGAATAAATAAGGATGTCATCAATAAAGACGACCACAAAGTGATCCAAATATTCCTTGAATACCCGGTTCATCATATCCATGAAGGCAGCAGGAGCATTAGTCAATCCAAAGGACATGACTAGGAATTCATAATGCCCGTACCGAGTTCTAAAAGCCGTCTTTAGAATATCCTCAGTTCTAACCTTCAGCTGATGATATCCAGAATGAAGATCGATCTTTGAAAAGAATTGTGCTCCTTGCAACTGGTCAAACAGGTCATCAATACGTGGCAATGGGCACTTGTTTTTGATGGTGACATGATTCAACTCCCGATAATCAATACAAAGTCGCATACTTCCATCTTTCTTCTTCACGAATAGCACAGGAGCACCCTAAGGAGAAGTACTAGGACGAATAAAACCAATGTCTAACAATTCCTGCAGTTGGATCTTTAACTCCTGAAGTTCAATAGGAGCCATTCGATATGGGGCTTTGGAAATGGGTTTTGTACCGGGTTCAAGGTCGATACAAAATTCAATTTTACGCTCTGGGGGTAGGCCAGGAAGTTCTTCAGGGAATACGTTAGGGAATTTATTAACAATAGAAATATCATTCAAACCTGACGTATTTTTGTTTAGATCCGTGACATGAGCTAAGAAAGCTTGACATCCATTTTTTAATAAACGAATAGCTTTATGGCTTGAGATGACAGCGATTGATTTTAATGGTTTGGTTGCTTAAATTCGAATAATAGGTCGATTAGGAATATGAAAGCTAACAACCTTACGAAAATAATCAATTTTTGCATGATGAGTAGTTAACCAATCAATCCCTAGAATCACGTCAAATGCAAGTATTTTTAATGAAATCAGATCGACAGGTAATGTGTGGGTACCAACTTGAACCAAACAAAACTTATAAACCGTGGATGTAATGAAGGTTTCTCCCAATGGAGTTTCAACAGATAAATCAAAGTCTAATTTCTCCGGAGTCAAATTTAATCGATGAGCGCAAGTAGGAGAAATAAAAGAATGGGTAGAACCGGTATCAAATAAAGTATAGACTTCGTTAGAGTTTATGATAAGCTTACCCGTGATGACCTCATTCGGGTTCCTTGCTTTCTGGGAGGTCACAACAAACGCTCTCCCTTGCACTACCGGTTTTGACTTTTCTGGGACGGCCTTTGGTGTCTCCATCTTGGCTGAACTTGTTTTTGGTAAACGACAAAATCGAGCTAAATGACCTTCTCTTCCATAATTATAACATGCTTTAGACGGCATCGCGCAGTTTGGACTGATGTGCCCCTCCCCTCCGCATTTGAAACATATGATAGGTGGTCGTTCTCCTTCCTTAACAACGGGTGCTGGTGCTGACGTCTTTCCATCATTGTTGAATCTCCTCTTCTTGAAATGACCATTCTTATTGTTTTGGCCCTGATTACCACCGAAGTGGTTACCATTTCTGGCCTGTTGATTCCCTCCACGCTTGTTGTCACCGCTTCGATGACTGCTCTCACTGGTATTATCATTTTGCCGACTGCTCTCTTTTGGTTGCGTTGACTTGTTATCGCGCTCCACTAACTGAGCCCTATTCACAACATCTGAATACAAACACAGTTTATGAGAAATAAGATGTTGACGTATCTCAGGTTTCAAACCTCGTAAAAACATTCGCGTCATTCGCTCTTCATTATCCACCAAGTGGGACGCAAACCGGGACAACTCAGCAAATTTAGCCTCATACTGCGACACGGTCATATTATTCTGCTCCAATTTGATGAACTCCACCTCCTTCATGTGACGAACACTTTCGGGAAAGTATTTGTCATTGAACAGCTCTTGGAACTTCTCCCAAGACATCTTCAGTGCGGCAGGTTGAGTACGCTTAATCGATTCCCACCAGTAATCTGCCTCTCCTCGCAACATAAAGGCGGCAAAGGGAACCTTTTGCTCCTCGGAGCATCCCAAGACATCAAATATCTTGGTAATCTGCTTTATCCATGTTTCTGCTATAAGTGGTTTTGGCTCTCCCTTAAACTCTGGTGGTCCCAGCTCCTTGAACTGTTTAGCGGTGACCGTCCGAGAGTTTTCAGTGTTTCCACCTATATTTTGGACAGGAGCCGCTCTCGCCTGCTGTTGCATGAACTGCATAAAGTTTCTGAACATTCCATCATTCATCATCTGGTCAGTGTTGTTGTTTGCATGAGGATTGTCACCTTCCTGATGCACATTATCCTGATTATTGATATGTGGTGAATCAACAGTCGCCTGTGCTCCATTGCTATTCTCAACATTCTCAGATGCCATTTTCAGATACTGTCACAAAATAAAAATTAATTGATATGTCATATATTATCCTTATATTATGACCGACCAATTAAATACCATGCAAATAAACTTAGGTAGGTCATACTAGCGAAGGAATTCCCCGTCTCTCCCCTCCTAGTTCTATTCTCACATCTTAGCCAGGGATCATATCCCTAAGCTCTGATACCAACTGTGACGCCCCCAAAATTAGGTATACATCACCCATCTTGGGTCGTCAGATACATAGTACAGAATACAAATACAACTTACTAATACAACTGTCGTGTACAATACGACAAAACATAAACTGTGAGTTTGAATACAAATATTATCTTCTAGAGAGTATTCATACTCAAAAGGAGTCCTCATTACATTTATTAACACACCATTACATAGAATAGTGAGGACTACTAACTAATACTATCATTCGGACCATCACTCCGTTCCCCGACTTGCCCCAGCTACGTTCTCATTTCCTGAAGAGAACAGTGAAAGAAAGGGTGAGCTCAACTAGCCCAGTAAGAAATATTATGACTAAGATAATGCAGAATAAATTATCATTAGCCTTCAACAATGTTAAACTGATAAAATATAATAGACATCAAGTTTAACTGCAGCGGAACAAGCAATCCATTAAAAGAGTCAAGTAGAAAATAAACTCTACTATCTTTTATGATTTAAAAGGTTTTTCAACACTGTGATCGCTGGGACTCAGCTTAATAAAATAATCCACATCATCGAATCACCCCTGCACTACGGCCAAGGATATTCGTGTATTCATTAATGGTCATGATCATGCCAACAACTGTCCATCAATGCACTACGGGCCAATGAGGACTTTTACCACATCATTTGTAACATTACGGTCATGATTATACCGAATAATCCCTGGTCATAATCATACCAAGTCCATCTATGCACTACATGTGACGCCCCCAAAATTAGGTATACATCACCCATCTTGGGTCGTCAGATACATAGTAAAGAATACAAATACAACTTCCTAATACAACTGTCGTGTACAATACGACAAAACATAAACTGAGTTTGAATACAAATATTATCTTCTAGAGAGTATTCATACTCACTCAAAAGAGTCCTCATTACATTTATTAAAACACCAGTACATAGAATAGTGAGGACTAATAACTAATACTATCATTCGGACCATCACTCCGTTCCCCGACTTGCCCAGCTACGTTCTCATTTCCTGAAGAGAACAGTGAAAGAAAGGGTGAGCTCAACTAGCCCAGTAAGAAATATTATGACTAAGATAATGCAGATATTAAACATTAGCCTTCAACAATGTTAAACTGATAAAATATAATAGACATCAAGTTTAACTGCAGCGGAACAAGCAATCCATTAAAAGAGTCAAGTAGAAAATAAACTCTACTATCTTTATGATTTAAAAGGTTTTTCAACACTGTGATCGCTGGGACTCAGCTTAATAAAATTATCCACATCATCGAATCACCCCTGCACTACGGCCAAGGATATTCGTGTATTCATTAATGGTCATGATCATGCCAACAACTGTCCATCAACGCACTAACGGGCCAATGAGGACTTTTAACCACATCATTTGTAACATTACGGTCATGATTATACCGAATAATCCCTGGTCATAATCATACCAAGTCTATCTATGCACTACATGTGACGCCCCCCCCCAATTAGGTATACATCACCCATCTTGGGTCGTCAGATACATAGTACAGAATACAAATACAACTTACTAATACAACTGTCGTGTACAATACGACAAAACATAAACTGTGAGTTTGAATACAAAATTATCTTCTAGAGAGTATTCATACTCAAAAGGAGTCCTCATTACATTTATTAACACACTATTACATAGAATAGTGAGGACTACTAACTAATACTATCATTCGAACCATCACTCCGTTCCCCGAATTGCCCCAGCTACGTTCTCATTTCCTGAAGAGAACGGTGAAAGAAAGGGTGAGCTCAACTAGCCCAGTAAGAAATATTTTGACTAAGATAATGCCAAAAAAATTATCATTAGCCTTCAACAATGTTAAACTGATAAAATATAATAGACATCAAGTTTAACTGCAGCGGAACAAGCAATCCATTAAAAGAGTCAAGTAGAAAATAAACTCTACTATCTTTTATGATTTAAAAGGTTTTTTAACACTGTTATCGCTGTGACTCAGCTTAATAAAATAATCCACATCATCGAATCACCCCTGCACTACGGCCAAGGATATTCGTGTATTCATTAATGGTCATGATCATGCCAATAACTGTCCATCAATGCACTACGGGCCAAATGAGGACTTTTACCACATCATTCGTAACATTACGGTCATGATTACACCGAATAATCCCTGGTCATAATCATACCAAGTCCATCTATGCACTACAGGCCACAGATGACTTTCAACAGAATATAAACATGAGGATGATGACAATGATATAAGAATTCAATAAAACAAGTTCAAGAATTAATTTATCCAAGAATTAACAACGTCCAAATTGTCAACATGATACTACTTTGTGGAGTAAAATTCAAGAATGATCAGAGAATATTTTCATTAATAGATACTAGATGAAGCGCAAATGTCAAGGATATTCCACAAATTTCATGGAGTATAGAAGTCAAAACTTAACCAACTGAGTATAATAAAGAATGGAATAACAAAAGAAATCACCATGCATGCGATAGACCGCACAGACAGGTTATTCCAACAGAATAATAAATAATGGAACCAGGTCCGGCGTAAACGCACAGACAGGATATTCCGACAGAATAATAAATAATGGAACCAGGTCCGGCGTAAACGCACAGACAGGATATTCCGACAGAATAATAAAGAACAGTATAATAAATAATGGAACCAGGTCCGGTGTAAAACACACAGACAGGATGTTCCGACAGAATAATAATAAAGACGGAACCAGGTCCGATGTAAAACACACAGACAGGATGTTCCAACAGAATAATAATAAAAACGGAACCAGGTCCGGTGTAAAACACACAGACAGGATGTTCCAACAGAATAATAGAAGAATATCACCAAGTATAGGGTAGACGCGTATACAGTTTATTCCAACAGAATAATAAGAAATGGGATAACAGCAGTTCTCTTCATGAATAAGAAAGAATAACACCCCTTACCGTTTTAAAAGACGAGCTGAAATAAGGAAGTAGTTAAGTAGCAGAATACTCTTTTTCTCTCTCTCTCTATAGTTTCTCTCTATAGTTTCTCTCTCTAGAGTTCAGTGAATTCGTAAGAAATAATGAAGGAATGAGCTGCTATTTATAGAAAAATAGAATGCATAGTAACTAATCCATGAACGGTCCAGATTGATTACTTTAATCTGACGGTCCATATTTAAAGAAAAATCTTTTAAATAAAATATAATATATTCTATTTATAGAATAACTTTAATAAAGTATTCTGTTTTATATAAAAAGATATTTCTGTTTTATTACGTTAATAATACGAATAAAACAAAACGTCATTATCGCTAAATAATTCATATTATTAACTGACCATAATTGAATCAAACTGAGTGACTTCTCACATAAGCATTAATAATCAATACCGTGTGCTACTATGCAATCACACGTATTACTGTACTTTTACTACCGAGTAGTTCAATAGTGACAATGGTAAAATTTCCGCCGTTATTTTTAATAAAATATTTTTGTCGTTTTCTCAATCTGACAATAATTCCGTTGTGGGGTCCACCAATGATTGTGTCGTTATACGAATATTCCCTGTTAAAATGAATATTCCCCGACCAATCGAATATTATATAACAACTTGCGTACTTTGCAAAATTTATAAATATTATCAACAACTATAACATTATATCAAATTAACTCCATAATATTCAAAAATGATATTTATAGAAAATTCATCTTTATTTATAAAAGTTGGGGTCTTACAACCTCCCCTTCTTATGAAATTTCGCCCTCGAAATTAGGGTACGTACCTGGTATGTCGAAGAGGTAAGGATACCTTAATTTCATTTCAGATTCTAACTCCCAAGTCATTTCCTCAACATCGTGGTTTCTCCACAAAACTTTGACTTGAGGTATAACCTTGGAGCGTAGAATATGTTCCTTCTTATCCAAGATTTGAACAGGAACTTCTTCATACGTCAAATCCTCCGCTATTTCGTCCGGTTCTAACTCAATAATGTGGTTCGGGTCTTCCACATATTTGTGTAACATGAATATGTGAAAAACGTTATGAACACGAGACATACTTGGCGGTAAAGCGAGTCTATAAGCCACAGTTCCTGCTCGATCGATGATTAAAAATGGACCGATGAATCGAGGATTGAGCTTTCCTCTCTTTCCAAATCTCATAACTCCTTTCCATGGAGCAACACGTAAGAACACATGATCTCCTACATCAAATTCCACGTCCTTTCGATGAAGATCAGCATAACTCTTTTGTCGATCTTGTGAGATTTTTATACGTTGTCGGATCGTTTGAATCTTTTCTGTAGTCATACGTACCAACTCCGGTCCCAACAACGTTGCTTCACCCACCTCATCCCAGCATACTGGAGAACGACATTTTCTTCCATACAATGCTTCGAATGGAACCATGCCAATACTTGCTTGATAACTGTTGTTGTAGGAAAACTCCACCAATGGTAAGAACTTGTCCCAACTTCCCTTGAAGTCAAAGACACAGAGTCTTAATAGATCTTCAAGAGTTTGAATAGTCCTCTCTGATTGTCCGTCCGTCTGAGGATGATATGCTGAACTAAATCGTAACTCCGTGCCCATAGCTTTTTGTAAACTAACCCAAAATCATGAAGTGAATCTTGGGTCTCGGTCAGAAACTATGGATACTGGCATACCATGCAGTCTTACAATCTCGTTTATGTACATACGAGCAAGACGTTCAAGTGTATAAGTTTCTCGTATCGGTAAGAAATGAGCAGACTTGGTCAATCTATCAACAATGACCCAAATCGCATCAATACCTTGAGAAACCCTAGGAAGACCGATAATGAAATCCATGGTAATGTGCTCCCACTTCCATTCTGGAATTTCAAGTGGTTGCAATGGACCTTTTGGTACTTGATGCTCCGCTTTGACTCGTTGACAAGTTAGACACCTTGAGATAAACAACGCTATCTCTCTCTTCATATTGCTCCACCAAAATGTATGACGAAGATCATGATACATTTTGGTACTTCCAGGATGGA
Source organism: Panax notoginseng (assembly GCA_016801055.1). Classification (NCBI taxonomy): domain Eukaryota; kingdom Viridiplantae; phylum Streptophyta; class Magnoliopsida; order Apiales; family Araliaceae; genus Panax; species Panax notoginseng. Next base: position 3,746,381 of record CM029023.1, on the reverse strand, counting down.
TTGCAAACGGTGTGTTGTGCGCCTCCATCATGATTTCATACTTCAAATCAGGGTTGTTAGGAACACAAAGTCTGGAGTTGACTCGAAGTATTCCTTCTTCATCGATTCTTGCTTCCGGCATAGCACCTTCTTGCACTTTCTTCCTCATACGCATTAGCTCCAGGTCTGTAGCTTGAGCAGCTTTAAGTTTATCGATTAAAGTCGGTTCTACTCGTATATTCGCCATCATCATATGGGTCCCTGGAGTCGTTAACTCTATCTCCATCCTTTACAAATCACACAAAATGGGCCTTTGTGTTGACAATATCGCACTCGTACTTGCATATGATCTTCTATTCAATGCGTCAGCTACCACGTTCGCTTTTTCAGGATGATATTGAATGGTATGATCATAATCTTTCAACAGTTCAAGCCAACGTCGTTGTCGCATGTTGAGTTTCTTTTGAGTGAAAAAATATTTGAGGCTTTTATGATCCGTAAAGATCTCCACCTTCTCCCCATACAAGTAATGCCTCCAAATTTTAAGTGCAAAGACAACAGCCGCCAACTCTAGATCATGAGTAGGATAATTCCTCTCATATTCCTTGAGTTGTCTTGATGCATAGGCTATGAATTTTCCATGTTGCATGAGAACGCATCCCAACTCTTTGCTCGAAGCATCACTGTAGATGACAAATCCCTCCGAGCAAGATGGTATTGTTAGAACAGGTGCTGAAATGAGTCTCCTCTTGAGTTCTTGAAAACTCTGCTCACATTCTTCGCTCCAACCGAACTTTGTATCTTTCCGAGTCAGCTGAGTTAATGGAGTAACGATTCGAGAAAATCTTTCCACGAATCTCCGATAATAACCAGCTAAACCAAGAAAGCTACGTACCTCGGTCACTGATTTAGGTTGCTCCCAGCTTTGAATAGCTTCAATCTTTGCCGGGTCAACCGATATTCCAAGGCTTGATACTACGTGCCCAAGGAATGCTACCTCTTTCAGCCAAAACTCGCATTTCTTCAACTTGGCATAAAGTTTGTATTCACGAAGCTTTTGGAGTACTAACCTCAAGTGTTGCTCATTATCTTCACGACTTTTGGAATAAACAAGGATGTCATCAATAAAGACGACCACAAAGTGATCCAAATATTCCTTGAATACCCTGTTCATCATATCCATGAAGGAAGCAGGAGCATTAGTCAATCCAAAAGATATAACTAAGAATTCATAATGCCCATACCGAGTTCTGAAGGCAGTCTTTGGAATATCCTCAGTTCTAACCTTCAGCTGATGATATCCAGAACGAAGATCGACCTTTGAAAAGAATTGTGCTCCTTGCAACTGGTCAAACAGGTCATCAATACGTGGCAATGGGTACCTATTTTTGGTGGTGACATGATTCAACTCCCGATAATCAATACAAAGTCGCATACTCTCATCTTTCTTCTTCACGAACAGAACAGGAGCACCCCAAGGAGGAGTACTAGGACGAATAAAACAATGTCTAACAATTCCTGCAGTTGGGTCTTTAACTCCTGAAGTTTTATAGGAGCCATTCGATATGGGGCTTTGGAAATGGATTTTGTACCGGGTTCAAGGTCGATACAAAATTCAATTTCACGCTCTGGGGGTAGGCCAGGAAGTTTCTTCGGAAATACGTCAAGAAATTTATTAACAACAGAAATATCATTCAAAGCTGACGTATTTTTGTTTAGATCTGTGACATGAGCTAAGAAAGCTTGACATCCGTTTTTCAATAAACGAATAGCTTTATGGCTTGAGATGACAGCGATTGATTTTAATGGTTTGGTTGCTTGAATTCGCATAATAGGTCGATTAGGAATATGAAAGCTAACAACCTTACGAAAATAATCAACTTTTGCATGATGAGTAGTTAACCGATCAATCCCTAGAATCACGTCAAATGCAAGTATTTTTAATGAAATAAAATCGACAGGTAATGTGTGGGTACCAACTTGGACCAAACAAGACTTATAAACTGTGGATGTAATGAAGGTTTCTCCCAATGGGGTTTCAACTGCTAAGTCAAAGTCTAATTTCTCCGGAATCAAATTTAATCGATGAGCGCAAGTAGGAGAAATAAAAGAATGGGTAGAACCGGTATCAAATAAAGTATAGACTTCGTTAGAGTTTATGATAAGCTTACCCGTGATGACCTCATTCGGTTCCTTACTCTCTGGGAGTTCACAACAAACGCTCTCCCTTGCACAACTGGTTTTGACTTTTCTGGGACGGCCTTTGGTGCCTCCATCCTAGCTGAATTTGTCTTTGGTAAACAACAAAATTGGGCTAAATGACCCTCTCTTCCACAATTATAACATGCTTTGGACGGCATCGCGCAGTTTGGACTGATGTGCCCCTCCCCTCCGCATTTGAAACATATGATAGGTGGTCGTTCTCCTTCCTTAACGACAGGTGCTGGTGCTGACGTCTTTCCATCATTGTTGAATCTCCTCTTCTTGAAATGTCTATTCTTATTGTTTTGGCCCTGATTACCACCGAAATGGTTACCATTTCTGGCCTGTTGATTTCCTCCACGCTTGTTGTCACCGCTTCGATGACTGCTTTCACTGGTATTATCATTTTGCCGACTACTCTCTTTTGGTTGCGTTGTCTCGTTATCGCGCTCCACCAACTGAGCCCTATTTACAACATCTGAATACAAACACAATTTATGAGAAACAAGGTGTTGACGTATCTCTGGCTTCAAACCTCTTAAAAACATCCGCGTCATTCTTTCTTCGTTATCCACCAGGTGGGACGCAAACCGGGATAACTCCGTAAATTTTGCCTCGTACTGCGACAAGGTCATATTATTCTGCTCCAATTTGATGAACTCCACCTCCTTCATGTGACGAATACTCTCGGGAAAGTATTTGTCGTTAAACAGCTCTTGGAACTTCTCCCAAGACATCTTCAGTGCGGCAGGTTGAGTACGCTTTATCGATTCCCACCAGTAATCTGCCTCTCCTCGCAACATAAAGGCGGCAAAGGGAACCTTTTGTTCCTCGGAGCAACCCAAGACATTAAATATCTTGGTGATCTGCTTTATCTATATTTCAGCTACAAGTGGTTTGGGTTCTCCCTTAAACTCCGGTGGTCCCAGCTCCTTAAACTGCTTAGCGGTGACCGCCTGAGAGTTTCTAGTATTTCCACCTACGTTGTGGACAGGGGCCGCTTTCACCTGTTGTTGCATGAATTGCATAAAACCTCTGAACATTCTATCATTCATCATCTGGTCAGTGTTGTTGTTTACATGAGGATTGTCACCTTCCTGATGAACATTATCCTGATTATTGATATGTGGTGAATCAATAATCGCCTGTGCTCCATTGCTATTCTCAACATTCTCAGATGCCATTTTCAGATACTGCCACAAAATAAAAGTTAATTGATATGTCATATATTATCCTTATATTATGACCGACCAATTAAATACCATGCAAATAAACTTAGGTAGGTCATACTAGCGAAGGAATTCCCCGTCTCTCCCTCCCCTCCTAGTTCTATTCTCACATCTTAGCCAGGGATCATATCCCTAAGCTCTGATACCAACTGTGACGCCCCCAAAATTAGTATACATCACCCATCTTGGGTCGTCAGATACATAGTACAGAATACAAATACAACTTACTAATACAACTGTCGTATACAATACGACAAAACATAAACTGTGAGTTTGAATACAAAAATTATCTTCTAGAGAGTATTCATACTCAAAAGGAGTCCTCATTACATTTATTAACACACTATTACATAGAATAGTGAGGACTACTAACTAATACTATCATTCGAACCATCACTCCGTTCCCCGACTTGCCCCAGCTACGTTCTCATTTCCTGAAGAGAACAGTGAAAGAAAGGGTGAGCTCAACTAGCCCAGTAAGAAATATTTTGACTAAGATAATGCAAAATAAATTATCATTAGCCTTCAACAATGTTAAACTGATAAAATATAATAGACATCAAGTTTAACTGCAGTGGAACAAGCAATCCATTAAAAGAGTCAAGTAGAAAATAAACTCTACTATCTTTTATGATTTAAAAGGTTTTTCAACACTGTTATCGCTGTGACTCAGCTTAATAAAATAATCCACATCATCGAATCACCCCTGCACTACGGCCAAGGATATTCGTGTATTCATTAATGGTCATGATCATGCCAACAACTGTCCATCAACGCACTACGGGCCAATGAGGACTTTTACCACATCATTTGTAACATTACGGTCATGATTATACCGAATAATCCCTGGTCATAATCATACCAAGTCTATCTATGCACTACATGTGACGCCCCCAAAATTAGGTATACATCACCCATCTTGGGTCGTCAGATACATAGTACAGAATACAAATACAACTTACTAATACAACTGTCGTGTACAATACGACAAAACATAAACTGTGAGTTTGAATACAGATATTATCTTTTAGAGAGTATTCATACTCAAAAGGAGTCCATCAATGCACTACGGGCCAATGAGGACTTTTACCACATCATTCGTAACATTACGGTCATGATTACACCGAATAATCCCTGGTCATAATCATACCAAGTCCATCTATGCACTACAGGCCACAGATGACTTTCAACAGAATATAAACATGAGGATGATGACAATGATATAAGAATTCAATAAAACAAGTTCAAGAATTAATTTATCCAAGAATTAACAACATCCAAATTGTCAACATGATACTACTTTGTGGAGTAAAATTCAAGAATGATCAGGAGAATATTTTCATTAATAGATACTAGATGAAGCACAAATATCAAGGATATTCCACAAATTTCATGGAGTATAGAAGTCAAAACTTAACCAACTGAGTATAATAAAGAATGGAATAACAAAAGAAATCACCATGCATGCGATAGACCGCACAGACAGGTTATTCCAACAGAATAATAAATAATGGAACCAGGTCCGGCGTAAACGCACAGACAGGATATTCCGACAGAATAATAAATAATGGAACCAGGTCCGGCGTAAACGCACAGACAGGATATTCGACAGAATAATAAAGAACATATAATAAATAATGGAACCAGGTCCGGTGTAAAACACACAGACAGGATATTCCAACAGAATAATAATAAAGACGGAACCAGGTCCGGTGTAAAACACACAGACAGGATGTTCCAACAGAATAATAATAAAAACGGAACCAGGTCCGGTGTAAAACACACAGACAGGATGTTCCAACAGAATAATAGAAGAATGTCACCAAGTATAGGGTAGACCGCGTATACAGGTTATTCCAACAGAATAATAAGAAATGGAATAACAACAGTTCTCTTCATGAATAAGAAAGAATAACACCCCTTACCGTTTTAAAGAAGAGCTGAAATAAGGAAGTAGTTAAGTAGCAGAATACTCTTCTTCTCTCTCTCTATAGTTTCTCTCTATAGTTTCTCTCTCTAGAGTTCAGTGAATTCGTAAGAAATAATGAAAGAATGAGCTGCTATTTATAGAAAAATAGAATGCATAGTAACTAATCCATGAACGGTCCAGATTGATTACTTTAATCTGACGGTCCATATTTAAAGAAAAATCTTTTAAATAAAATATAATATATTCTATTTATAGAATAACTTTAATAAAGTATTCTGTTTTATATAAAAAGATGTTTCTGTTTTATTACGTTAATAATACGAATAAAACAAAACGTCATTATCGCTAAATAATTCATATTATTAACTGACAATAATTGAATCAAACTGAGTGACTTCTCACATAAGCATTAATAATCAATACCGTGTACTACTATGCAACCACACATATTACTGTACTTTTACTACCGAGTAGTTCAACAGTAACAATGGTAAAATTTCCGCCGTTATTTTTAATAAAATATTTTTGTCGTTTTCTCAATCCGACAATAATTCTGTTGTGGGGTCCACCAATGATTGTGTCGTTGTACGAATATTCCCTATTAAAACGAATATTCTCCGACCAATCGAATATTATATAACAACTTGCGTACTTTGCAAAATTTATAAATATTATCCACAACTATAACATTATATCAAATTAACTCCATAATATTCAAAAATGATATTTATAGAAAATTCATCTTTATTTATAAAAGTTGGGGTCTTACACTACAGGCCACAGATGACTTTTAACATTTTATAAACATGAGGATGATGACAATGATATAAGAATTCAATAAAACAAGTTCAAGAATTAATTTATCCAAGAATTAACAACGTCCAAATTGTCAACATGATACTGTTTTGTGGAGTAAAATTTAAGAATGCTTAGAAGAATATTTTCATGAGAAGATACTGGATGAAAAGTAATTATCAAGGATATTCCACAAATTTCATGGAGTATAAAAGTCAAAACTTAACCAACTGAATATAATAAAGAATGGAATAACAAAAGAAATCACCATGCATGCGATAGACCGCACAGACAGGTTATTCCCACAAAATAATAAATAATGGAACCAGGTCTGGCGTAAAACGCACAGACAGGATATTCCAACAGAATAATTGTGAAACCCCAGATTTTATGAATAAATATTTAATTTTTTTCGAAATAATTTTTATATTATGGTGTGGATTTGATATAATAGTTATGGGTAGTATTTATAAATTTTGTAAAGTATCCAAGTTGTCATATAATATTCGATTGGTCGGGGAATATTCGTTTTAACAGGGAATATTCGTACAACGACACAATCATTGGTGGACCCCACAACAGAATTATTGTCGGATTGAGAAAACGACAAAAATATTTTATTAAAAATAACGGCGGAAGTTTTACCATTGTTACTGTTGAACTACTCGGTAGTAAAAGTACAGTAATACGCGTGGTTGCATAGTAGCACACGGTATTGATTATTGATGCTTATGTGAGAAGTCACTCAGTTTGATTCAATTATTGTCAGTTAATAATATGAATTATTTAGCGATAATGACGTTTTGTTTTATTCGTATTATTAACGTAATAAAACAGAAACATCTTTTTATAAAAAACAGAATACTTTATTAAAGTTATTCTATAAATAGAATATATTATATTTTATTTAAAAGATTTTTCTTTAAATATGGACCGTCAGATTAAAGTAATCAATCTGGACCGTTCATGGATTAGTTACTATGCATTCTATTTTTCTATAAATAGCAACTCATTCCTTCATTATTTCTTACGAATTCACTGAACTCTAGAGAGAGAAATTATAGAGAGATACTATAGAGAGAGAGAAGAAGAGTATTCTGCTACTTAACTACTTCCTTATTTCAGCTCTTCTTTAAAACGGTAAGGGGTGTTATTCTTTCTTATTCATGAAGAGAACTGTTGTTATTCCATTTCTTATTATTCTGTTGGAATAACCTGTATACGCGGTCTACCCTATACTTGGTGACATTCTTCTATTATTATGTCGGAACATCCTGTCTGTGTGTTTTACATCGGACCTGGTTCCGTTTTTATTATTATTCTGTTGGAACATCCTGTCTGTGTGTTTTACACCGGACCTGGTTCCGTCTTGTTATTATTCTGTCGGAATATCCTGTCTGTGCGTTTACGCCGGACCTGGTTCCATTATTTATTATTCTGTCGGAATATCCTGTCTGTGCGTTTACGCCGGACCTGCTTCCATTATTTATTATTTTGTCGGAATATCTTGTCTGTGTTTTTACGCCGGACCTGGTTCCATTATTTATTATTCTGTCGGAATATCCTGTCTGTGCGGTTACGCCGGACCTGGTTCCATTATTATTATTCTGTTAAGAATAACCTGTTTGTGCGGTCTATCGCATGCATGGTGATTTCTTTTGTTATTCTATTCTTTATTATACTCAGTTGGTTAAGTTTTGACTTCTATACTCCATGAAATTTGTGGAATATCCTTGACATTTGCGCTTCATCTAGTATCTATTCATGAAAATATTCTCCTGATCATTCTTGAATTTTACTCCACAAAGCAGTATCATGTTGACAATTTGGACGTTGTTAATTCTTGGATAAATTAATTCTTGAACTTGTTTTATTGAATTCTTATATCATTGTCATCGTCCTCATGTTTATATTCTGTTGAAAGTCATCTGTGGCTTGTAGTGCATAGATGGACTTGGTATGATTATGACCAGGGATTATTCGGTATAATCATGATCGTAATGTTACAAATGATGTGATAAAAGTCCTCATTGGCCCGTAGTGCATTGATGGACAGTTGTTGGCATGATCATGACCATTGATGAATACACAAATATCCTTGGCCCGTAGTGCATGGAATTTGTGGTCGTGACCCTAACGAATATCCTTGGCCGTAGTGCAGGGATGATGTGAATTATTTATTAAGCTGAGTCTCAGCGATAGCAGTGTTGAAAAACCTTTTAAATCATAAAAGATAGTAGAGTTTATTTTCTACTTGACTCTTTTAATGGATTGCTTGTTCCGCTGCAGTTAAACTTGATGTCTATTATATTTTATCAGTTTAACATTGTTGAAGGCTAATGATAATTTATTCTGCATTATCTTAGTCATAATATTTCTTACTGGGCTAGTTGAGCTCACCCTTTCTTTCATTGTTCTCTTCAGGAAATGAGAACGTAGCTGGGGCAAGTCGGGAAACGGAGTGATGGTTCGAATGATAGTATTAGTTGGTAGTCCTCACTATTCTATTTAATAGTGTGTTAATAAATGTAATGAGGACTCCTTTTGAGTATGAATACTCTCTAAAAGATAATATCTGTATTCAAACTCACAGTTTATGTTTTGTCGTATTGTACACGACAGTTGTATTAGTAAGTTGTATTTGTATTCTGTACTATGTATCTGACGACCTAAGATGGGTGATGTATACCTAATTTTGGGGGCGTCACAGTTGGTATCAGAGCTTAGGGATATGATCCCTGGCTAGGATGTGAGAATAGAACTAGGAGGGGAGAGACGGGGAATTCCTTCGCTAGTATGACCTACCTACGTTTATTTGGTATTTAATTGGTCGGTCAAAGTATATGGATAATATGTTATATGTTAATTAACCTTTATTTTGTGGCAGTATTTAAAAATGGCAGCTGAAAATGTCAACAATGGAGTGAATGAGACCGTGACACCTCTAATCACTAATCAGGATAATGTAATATCAGGCGAAGAAGAAATTAGAGATATCTACGTGGTAAGTGAAGAACTAATAGTTGCACCCGAGTTAGTGGCAGAGGTAGCAGCTGAGAGTGAGGAAGAAGAGGAAGAAGAGGAAGAAGAGGAACCTGAGGAGAATTGGTTAGAAGAAATCTATGATCAAAACTTAGAATTACAAAATCGTGTTCATGAGTTAGAAGAGCAGGCTGAAGAACGACAGGCGGTCGTGGAGCAAAGAGATGTAACGATTCAAAATTGTGTTACCCGATATGTGTTGCTCGAACAAAATCACGCTTTGGCAGAGTGTAAGATATTAAAGTTGGAATCTGAGAATTCAAATATCAAGGATCAGCTGAAAGAAGAAACAACTGAACGAGTGAGAATGAAGGATGCATGGGTAAAAGCCGCACGACGTGTTGATATTGTAGAAAGAGACGTCCGATCCAAAAAGGCTAAAATAGATGATATACATTTCTCTTTTTGGACAGCAATTGGGAGAACCCAACATCGAGTTTTGAATTACCCTGTACAGAGCGGTCAATCTGAACTCGATATGGATCGAAGATTGATGATTCAGATCATGAAGCAGGAGTACGATGAAGCAGTTGAGGGTGGAATATGCCCTATATTAAAGTCAATTCCAACGATAGTGATGACACCAAATGCTACCCCAGACAAGTCAAAGCCGGGTAGTTCAAGGGAGAGCGGTTGTCATGACTTTCCAACAAGTGAGGAACCCAAATGAAGTTATCGCGGGTAAGCTAATCATAAACTCTTGCGAAGTCTATACCGTGTTAGATACCGGTTCCACTCACTCTTTTATTTCACCTAGTTGTGTTCAATATTTGAACTTAACTCCGGAGAAGTTAGACTTTGATTTCTCTGTTGAAATTCCGTTGGGAGAAACCTTTGTTACATCCACTATTTATAAATCTTGTTCAAATCAACACTTTCACGTTACCTGTTGATCTTATCTCTTTGAAAATACTTGCATTGATGTGATTTTTGGAAACGATTGGTTAACTGCTCATCATGCTTTTCGTAAGGTTGTTAGTTTTCATATTCCTAACCAACCTATTATGTGAATTCAAGTAACCAAACCACTAAAGTCAATCATTGTCATATCAAGCCATAAGTAAAAATCCCCGTTCCTTTCGTTGTTGACTTCCTGGTGTGGAATGCACCGAAGCTAGACTTTTCGTAGGAGACGTTGTAAATGACGATGACAAGTCGATAGGTATCAATGTGACGTGTTATCCAAGTCTTGGATGAGGATCACAGTTTTGAACGATATTTCTATTGTTAATAAATTTCTTGACGTATTCTTGAAGACTTCTTAGCCTACCCTAGAGCGTGAAATCGAATTTTGTATTGACCCCAGTACAAAACCCATTTCTTAAACCCTCAAATATTTCTTCAACTAAAACGAACGTATTATGCGCCAAAGACATTGGCTCGAGCTGTTGAAGATTACGATCGTACCATTCAATAACATCGTGGAAAGCGAACGTGGTAGCTGACGCGTTGTGTAGAAGATCGTATACGGTTACAAGTGCGAATATACGAACCCACGTGAAGATAACGAATATATGATTAGAATCGATTTTAATCGATAAAGTTAAAGCTTCTCAAGCTACATACTCAGAGCTGATAAATGTGAAGAAGAAGGTTCAAGAGGGCATTATTCTAGAAGCAAGAATCGACGAAGAGAGGAAATCTCAACTCTCGATTTAATTGGCCCATTTGAAATCCTCGATGAAGTAGGAACTGTGGCCTATAGACTCGTTTTACCGCCAAGTATGTTGCGTGTTCAGAACATTTTTTTTACGTATCGATGTTACGTAAATATGTGGACGACCCGAATCACATTATTAATTTAGAACCGGACGAGATAGCAAAAGATTTAATGTATGAGGAGATACGTGTTAACATCTTGGATAAGAAGGATCATATTCGATGCTTAAAGGTTATACCTCAAGAGTTAGAATTTGAAGTGAAGTCAAGGTATCTTCACATATTCGGCATACCAAGTACGTACGTAAATTTCGAGGGCGAAATTCTATAAGGAGGGGAGATTGTGAAACCCCAGATTTTATGAATAAATATTTAATTTTTCTCGAAATAATTTTTATATTATGGTGTGGATTTGATATAATAGTTATGGGTAGTATTTATAAATTTTGTAAAGTATCCAAGTTGTCATATAATATTCGATTGGTTGGGGAATATTCGTTTTAACAGGAAATATTCGTACAACGACACAATCATTGGTGGACCCCACAACGGAATTATTGTCGGATTGAGAAAACGACAAAAATATTTTATTAAAAATAACGGCGGAAGTTTTACCATTGTTACTGTTGAACTACTCGGTAGTAAAAGTACAGTAATACGCGTGGTTGCATAGTAGCACACGGTATTGATTATTGATGCTTATGTGAGAAGTCACTCAGTTTGATTCAATTATTGTCAGTTAATAATATGAATTATTTAGCGATAATGACGTTTTGTTTTATTCGTATTATTAACGTAATAAAACAGAAACATCTTTTTATATAAAACAGAATACTTTATTAAAGTTATTCTATAAATAGAATATATTATATTTTATTTAAAAGATTTTTCTTTAAATATGGACCGTCAGATTAAAGTAATCAATCTGGACCGTTAATGGATTAGTTACTATGCATTCTATTTTTCTATAAATAGCAACTCATTCCTTCATTATTTCTTACGAATTCACTGATCTCTAGAGAGAGAAACTATAGAGAGAAACTATAGAGAGAGAGAAGAAGAGTATTCTGCTACTTAACTACTTCCTTATTTCAGCTCTTCTTTAAAACGGTAAGGGGTGTTATTCTTTCTTATTCATGAAGAGAACTGTTGTTATTCCATTTCTTATTATTTTGTTGGAATAACCTGTATACGCGGTCTACCCTATACTTGGTGATATTCTTCTATTATTCTGTCGGAATATCCTGTCTGTGTGTTTTACACCGGACCTGGTTCCGTTTTTATTATTATTCTGTTGGAACATCCTGTCTGTGTGTTTTACACCAGACCTGGTTTCGTCTTGTTATTATTCTATCGGAATATCCTGTCTGTGCGTTTACGCCGGACCTGGTTCCATTATTTATTATTCTGTCGGAATATCCTGTCTGTGCGTTTACGCCGGACCTGGTTCTATTATTTATTATTTTGTCGGAATATCTTGTCTGTGTTTTTACGCCGGACCTGGTTCCATTATTTATTATTCTGTCGGAATATCCTGTCTGTGCGGTTACGCCGGACCTGGTTCCATTATTATTATTCTGTTAAGAATAACCTGTTTGTGCGGTCTATCGCATGCATGGTGATTTCTTTTGTTATTCTATTCTTTATTATACTCAGTTGGTTAAGTTTTGACTTCTATACTCCATGAAATTTGTGAAATATCCTTGACATTTGCGCTTCATCTAGTATCTATTCATGAAAATATTCTCCTGATCATTCTTGAATTTTACTCCACAAAGCAGTATCATGTTGACAATTTGGACGTTGTTAATTCTTGGATAAATTAATTCTTGAACTTGTTTTATTGAATTCTTATATCATTGTCATCATCCTCATGTTTATATTCTGTTGAAAGTCATCTGTGGCTTGTAGTGCATAGATGGACTTGGTATGATTATGACCAGGGATTATTCGGTATAATCATGATCGTAATGTTACAAATGATGTGATAAAAGTCCTCATTGGCCCGTAGTGCATTGATGGACAGTTGTTGGCATGATCATGACCATTGATGAATACACAAATATCCTTGGCCCGTAGTGCATGGAATTTGTGGTCGTGACCCTAACGAATATCCTTGGCCGTAGTGCAGGGATGATGTGAATTATTTATTAAGCTGAGTCTCAGCGATAGCAGTGTTGAAAAACCTTTTAAATCATAAAAGATAGTAGAGTTTATTTTCTACTTGACTCTTTTAATGGATTGCTTGTTCCGCTGCAGTTAAACTTGATGTCTATTATATTTTATCAGTTTAACATTGTTGAAGGCTAATGATAATTTATTCTGCATTATCTTAGTCATAATATTTCTTACTGGGCTAGTTGAGCTCACCCTTTCTTTCATTGTTCTCTTCAGGAAATGAGAACGTAGCTGGGGCAAGTCGGGAAACGGAGTGATGGTTCGAATGATAGTATTAGTTAGTAGTCCTCACTATTCTATTTAATAGTGTGTTAATAAATGTAATGAGGACTCCTTTTGAGTATGAATACTCTCTAAAAGATAATATCTGTATTCAAACTCACAGTTTATGTTTTGTCGTATTGTACACGACAGTTGTATTAGTAAGTTGTATTTGTATTCTGTACTATGTATCTGACGACCCAAGATGGGTGATGTATACTTAATTTTGGGGGCGTCACAATAATAACAAAAACGAAATCAGGTCCAGTGTAAAACACACAGACAGGATGTTCCAACAGAATAATAACAAAGACGGAACTAGGTCCGGTGTAAAACACACAGACAGGATGTTCCAACAGAATAATAACAAAGACGGAACCAGGTCCGGTGTAAAACACACGAACAGGATGTTCCAACAGAATAATAAAAGAATGTCACCAAGTATAAGGTAGACCGCGTATACAGGTTATTCCAACAGAATAATAAGAAATGGAATAACAAAAGTTCTCTTCATGAATAAGAAAGAATAACACCCCTTACCGTTTTAAAGAAGAGCTGAAATAAGGAAGTAGTTAAGTAACAGAATACTCTTCTTCTCTCTCTCTCTATAGTTTCTCTCTCTAGAGTTCAGTGAATTCGTAAGAAATAATGAAGAAATGAGCTGCTATTTATAGAAAAATAGAATGCATAGTAACTAATCCATGAACGGTCCATATTGATTACTTTAATCTGACGGTCCATATTTAAAGAAAAATCTTTTAAATAAAATATAATATATTCTATTTATAGAATAACTTTAATAAAGTATTCTGTTTTATATAAAAAGATGTTTCTGTTTTATTACGTTAATAATACGAATAAAACAAAACGTCATTATCGCTAAATAATTCATATTATTAACTGACAATAATTGAATCAAACTGAGTGACTTTTCACATAAGCATTAATAATCAATACCGTGTGTTACTATGCAACCACACGTATTACTGTATTTTTACTACCGAGTAGTTCAACAATATCAATGGTAAAACTTCCGCCATTATTTTTAATAAAATATTTTTATCGTTTTCTCAATCCGACAATAATTCTGTTGTTGGGTCCACCAATGATTGTGTCGTTGTACGAATATTCCCTGTTAAAACGAATATTTCCCGACCAATCGAATATTATATAACAACTTGCATACTTTGCAAAATTTATAAATATTACCCACAACTATTATATCAAATTAACTCCATAATATTTGAAAATGATATTTATAGAAAATTCATCTTTATTTATAAAAGTTGAGGTCTTACAATATATATATATATATATATATATATATATATATATATATATATATATATATATATTAGGAGAGTGTATATTTTTGATTTGATGTTTAAATATAAATATTCATGATTATATGTAAAGTCCTTAAATGAATATATGTACAAGGACTTAGTGATAGATCAAACTTGTTAGGTTGATCTAAGCTCTTAATGTGTATCATTTTGTAAATGAATGTATAGATAAAGAGATCAAAGCTGTCAGGTCGATCTTGAGATGTAATAGATAGGTTTCGAAGAGATCGTAGTGTATCAAGCTGATCAAGATTGCAGAAGCCAAGACAGAAACGTAGAGCATCGAAGATCGTAATGTGTCTGCCTTGACGGGCCTCTTTAAAAATCGTAGAGTGGTCCCAACGTTTGCCGAGCCAACTCAGAGATCGTAGTGTGCTCTCGAAAACGTAGAGCTTGCAAAACATGCAAGTGAAGATCGTAGTGTTCAAGTCTTTAAGAGAAATCGTAGTGCTCTTGTAAGACCCCAAATTATTAATAAATAAAATTTAATTTCCTCTATTTATTATTTTGAAATAGTAAGGGTTGAATTGATTAATGAAGTTAGTTATGGGTAAAATACGCAAATATTTTAAATAAGCAAGTGGTTATAAAATATTCATTGTTGTCAGAGAATATTCGTTTGGTCGTGGAATATTCTTCCTGTCGGGAAATATTCATACAACGACGCAGTCTTTTGTGGGCCCCATAACGAAAAGTGATTGGATGAAAAAAACGATAAGTATAAGTTATTTATAAATAACGGCGTAGTTGTTACCGTTAATACTGTTGGAATACCCGGTGGTTAAAATACAGTAATACGCGTTGTTGCACAGTAGCACACGGTATTGCACCAATTATTGATTCTTACGTAAGAAGGTACTACTCAATAATTGTTACAGTAATTACTGTTCAGTATTTTATTTTATTGATTCAATAATTGCTACGTTGATATTTTATATTACTATTGTTTCAATAATTGTCATTACACAGTATTTTCTATTATCGAAGCAATAATTCATATTTTTGAATAATATTATTAGATAATATTATTGACAATGTCTAGAAAGTTCTGTCTAAGGAGAGGTTTGGTCACCTAATTGCGCGCCAGTAAGGAGAAATCCTTATTGGAAAGCCCCCTCTTTCCTAGGAACTGCCTGGTTGTCAGTATTGTGATTCTGTAATATTAATTGTGAATAATTAATTATTAATTTATATGATGAGGAAAATATTCATTTTATGTGGATATAGATGGAGAAAATTTTTAAAGTGACAATTGTTGAAAATCGATATTTTATCTTTTCTGATAAAATAATATTTTATTATATTATTAGAATATAATAATGATGATATTTTTACAATGAATGTGAGATATATGAGTATATGAGGAGGAAGAGTATTTTTGTTGCAAAAGTTATTTAAAATATGTTAAACATGTATGTGGGCCCATTTCTTGACTGAAATTTGATTATAGCCTATATAATCGTCTGTTTGTGGATTTCGGTCAATTTCTATTTAGAATTTAGAAAAACTTTCTTCTGCAAAATTGTAGATAATGAAATTTCCTATGAAAAAGACATGTGATTTGATTTTTTTTGACAAAAGGGCTATTTATTATGAATTATTAAAGTTCTGAAGTTCCGAAATAATTGATTTTTAAAAGTTTTAAATATTTATATTAACAAAAATGTTTTTTTACATTTTGTGGGCCTCATTTGCATGTGTTCAATTGCTGAATTCAGATTCAAAGGTATGTGTAGGAATTGTTATTATAAATAATAATATTTTATTAAATTTTCTGCTTTGGTGTTCTAAGTATTTTCCTATAAATAGGGTGCTTAGGTTAGAATTGAAAATCACACCAGAAACACAAGTTTTCTCTCTCTTTCTCTCTCTATATTATCGAGCGTATTCTTGTGAGTATTTTAAGACTTTGAGTGTTGCTGTACGGTGCAAGTTTTCTTCAGCTCTATATCCAGTATTCCAGTCACAAGTACTGTCTTTTCGAGGTAAGGGATATTATTTTTTTATATAAATGATATTATTTCTTCCAATATCATTATGCTGAAATATTGATCTGAATTTTTATCAAATTTGGAACTTTTTGTGTCAGGATTACTATTCACGTATACGGTACTATTCACGTATACGGCACTATTCACAGAAAAATTAAATTTTCGTTTTTCGTCCAAAATATCTATTATGGATACTAGCTTTGATTGTATCCATGTTTTGATCATTCTTGAATTTTACTCCACTATGATTACTTATGAGGTATTTTTAGACATGGATAAACCGAAATACAAATCCTTAATATTTGTTATTTTGTTTCACTGGATTCGTTTTCTTTAAAATATTTTTCATCATCCTCAGTCCTAAATGATGATATTACTGAATATCTTTGGCCTGTAGTGCAAAGATGAATGATTTCTGATGAATATCTTTGGCCCGTAGTGTAAAGATGAACAGGTGTTTAGATGAACATGACCAACTGATGAATATCTTTGTCCTGTAGTGCAAAGATGAATATTTGATTCTAGATATATATTGATTGATGTTATAGGGATAAAATATTGACGATGAACTTTTAAATTCATATATAGAAGATAGTAGATTTTATTCTCTACTTAACTCTTCTAATGAATTATTATTTTCGCTGCGAATATTGATTTAAAACTTGTTGTCTATTGTATTCTATTAAATGTTTTCCCTATTGAAGACTAACGATAATTTGTTCTATATTATCTTAGTCATAATATTCTTTACTGGGCTAGTTGAGCTCACCCTTTTCCTTTTTGTTCTATTTTTCTTCTCAGGAGGCGAGAATGTAGCGAGTATTAGTCGGGGTATGGAATGAAGGTTCTAGAAAGTCGTTTTAGTAGTCCTCACCATTTTTATAAAATAATATATCAATAATTATAATGAGAACTTATTTGAGTGTGGATATTGTCTAGATGACAATATTTGTATTTAAACTCACAGTTTTTATGTTGTATTAATAAAGTTGTAGTTGTTTCTGTACCATGTATTTTGACGACTCGGAATGGGTGTTGTATACCTATTTTGGGGGCGTCACAGTTGGTATCAGAGCTTAGGGATATGGTCTCTGGCGGAGATCGGGGAATAGTACTAGGAGGGGAGAGACGAGCAAATCCTTCGCTAATGTGTCATATCTAAGCTTATTTGTTGGTCAGTCATAATATAGGGGTATTATGTGATTTGTTAATTTGTTTAATTAACCCTTATTTTATGGCAGTATTTAAGAATGGCAACAGAGAATGTGAACAGTGGAGTAAACGAAACCGTGGAGACGCCTATACTCACCAACAAGGAGAAAGTGCAACAGGCTGGCAATGTTCCTCCTGTGAACAACAACATTGAGCAGATGATGAACGATGGGATGTTTAGAAGCTTTTTGCAGTTCATAATCAGATGAGGGAGACTCGTGTTCAAAATACATGAGGAAATGATAGAAATTCACGGTTTGTCACAGCCAAACAGTTCAAGGAGTTGGGACCACCAAAATTCTGGGGAAAGCCGGATCCGATTAAGGCGGAGACGTGGGTCAAACAAATCACCAAGATATTCGATGTCTTGGGATACACGGAAGAACAGAAGGTTCCATTCGCCACCTTTATGTTCTGTAATGAGGCAGATTACTGGTGGGAATCTATAAAGCGTACCCATCCAGCCGCACTTAGCATGTCTTGGGAAACGTTTCAGAAACTGTTCAATGATAAGTACTTTCCTGAAAGTATTCGTCATATGAAGGAGGTAGAGTTTATTAGACTGGAGCAGAATAACATGACGGTGTCCCAGTACGAGACGAAGTTTACAGAGTTGTCCAGGTTTGCATCTCATTTGGTGGAGAATGAGGAACGTATGACACGGATGTTTCTGAGAGGTTTAAAACCCAGCGTACGTCAATATCTCATTTCACATAAATTTTCTCTCTATTCAGATGTTGTCAACATGGCTCAATTATTAGAGCGAGATAACGAGTACGTTCAACCGAGGGACCACAATCAGGATCATACTGGTGACAGCAGTCACCAGAACAACGATAACCTGCAGAGAAAGAAAAAAACGGACAAGAGCGGCAACCACTCTGGTGGTAATTATGGTCATGAGAATAGAAGAAGCGAATCGGGAGGAGATTTTAAAAAGAGGAGATTCAACAATGACAATACGAATACGTCAGCACCAGCAGCAACTGGTTCCAAGGGAGGAGAACGATCACCGGTCATATGCTATAAGTGCGGAAAAGAAGGACATATCAGCCCAAACTGCCCACAACAGTTTAAGGTATATTATAACTGTGGAAAGGAAGGACATATCGCTCGAGATTGTACTGTAACGAATCCAAGTCCAGCGGGGATGGTGACTCAAAAGGTTATCCCAGAAAAGTCAAAGTCAACGGTTCCTGGAAGAGCGTTTGTCGTGACTGGTCAACATGCGAGGAACCCAAACGAGGTGATCACGGGTAAGCTAATCATAAATTCATGCGAAGTTTATACCTTACTAGATACCGGTGCTACCCATTCATTTATTTCTCCTGCTTGTGCTCAACGTTTAAACTTGACTCCGGAGAAATTAGACTTTGATTTATCTGTGGAGACTCCGTTAGGAGAAACTTTCATCACATCCACTGTTTATAAATCTTGTTTGATCCAAGTTGGCACCATCACCTTACCTGTTGACCTTATCTCTTTAAATATACTTGCATTTGACGTGATTTTAGGGATTGATTGGTTAATTACTCATCATGCCAAAATTGATTATTTTCGTAAAGTTGTTAGTTTTCATATTCCTAAGCAACCATTTGTGCGAATTCAAACAACTAAGCCATTAAAATCAATCACTGTTATATCAAGTCATAAAGCTATTCGTTTATTAAAAAACGGATGTCAAGCTTTCTTAGCCCATGTTATGGATTTGAATAAAGACACGTCATATTTGAATAATATTCCTGTTGTTATTGACTTTCCTGACATATTTCCTGAAGAACTTCCCGGTCTACCCCCATAACGTGAAGTTGAATTCTTTATATATCTTGAACCTGGTACAAAGCCCATTTCTAAAACCCCATATCGAATGGCTCCTATTGAACTTCAGGAGTTAAAGGTCCAATTACAGGAGTTGTTGGACATCGATTTCATTCATCCTAGTACATCTCCTTGGGGTGCTCCTGTTTTATTAGTAAAGAAGAAAGACGGGAGTATACGACTTTGTATCGACTACTGGTAATTAAATCATGTCACTATCAAGAATAGGTATTCGCTACCTCGTATTGATGACATATTTGACCAGTTACAAGGAGCGCAATTCTTTTTAAAAATCGATCTTCGTTCTGGATATCATCAACTGAATATTAGAACTGAGGATATTCTAAAGACTACCTTTAGAACTCGGTACGGGTATTATAAATTCTTAGTCATGTCTTTTGGATTGACTAATGCTCTTGCGGCTTTCATGGATATGATGAACCGAGTATTCAAGGAATATTTGGATCAGTTCGTTGTTGTTTTTATTGATGACATCCTGATATATTCCAAAAGTCGTGAAGATCATGAGCACCATTTAAAGATGGTACTCCAAAGGCTTCGTGAAAATAAGTTATATGCCAAGTTGAAGAAATGTGAGTTCTGGCTTGAGGAGGTAGTATTCCTTGGGCACGTGGTGTCAAAACATGGAGTATCTGTTGACCCGGCGAAGATTGAAGTAATACAAAGTTGGGAACAACCGAAGTCGGTGACCGAAGTACGTAGCTTTCTGGGCTTAGCTAGATATTATCGGAGATTCGTAGAAGGATTTTCTCGAATCGCTACTCCATTAACTCAGCTGACTCGGAAAGATAGCAAATTCGTATGGAGCGAGGAATGCGAGAAGAGTTTCCAAGAGCTTAAGAGGAGACTCATTTCGGCACCTGTTTTGACCATACCATCTGGTTCGGATGGATTTGTTATCTACAGCGATGCTTCAAGCAAAGAGTTAGGATGTGTTCTCATGCAACGTGAAAAAGTTATAGCCTATGCCTCATGACAACTTAAAGAATATGAGAGGAATTATCCTACTCATGATCTAGAGTTGGCAGCAGTCGTTTTCGCGCTAAAGATCTGGATGCACTATCTGTGACGCCCCCAAAATAGGTATACATCACCTATTCTGAGTCGCCAAATACATGGTACAGAAACAAATACAACTTCATTATAATAATTATCGTGCAAAATACGATAACACAAATACTGTAAGTTAAAATACAAATATTGTCTTTTACACAATATCCACACTCAAAATAGTCCTCATTACAATTATTGAAATACTATTTTACAAAATAGTGAGGACTGCTAACACAACTGACTAGAAACATCACTCCATACCCCGACTAGTTCCCGCTATATTCTCGTCTCCTGAGAAAAATGAAACAAAAAGGAAAAGGGTGAGCTCAACTAGCCCAGTAAAAAATATTATGACTAAGATAATAAACAACAACTTATCATTAGTCTTCAACAAGAAAAAATCTGATAAAATATAATAGACAACAAGTTTTAGATCAACAACTGCATCGGAAACAACAAACCATTAGAAGAGTCAAGTAGAGAATGAATTCTACTATCTTCTAAGATTTAAAAGTCAATCAACGATATTTTATCCCTGTAACATCAATCAATAACCATCTTTAATCAAATATTCATCTTTGCACTACAGACCAAAGATATTCAATTGTAACACCAGTCGGTCATGTTCATCTCAACACCTGTTCATCTTTGCACTACGGGCCAAAGATATTCATCAGTTAATCATTCATCTTTGCACTACAGGCTAAATATATTCATCAGTTAAATCTTTGCACTACAGGCCAAAGATATTCAGTAATATCATCATTTAGGACTGAGAATGATGAAAAATTATCTTAAAGAAAATAAATCCAATGAGACAGAAGGACAAATATTAGGGATTCGTATTATAGTTTATCCAAGTGCAATAATATTCCATAATAACCAATTGTGAAGGAGAATTCAAAAATAAAGATCAAAACATAGATACAATCAAAGATAGTAACCATAATAGACATCTTGGACAAAAATAAAATTTTTTATTTTTCGGTGAATAATGCCGTATACGTTAATAGAGCCGTATACGTGAATAGTAATCCCGACACAAAAAGTTTTAAATTTGATAAAAAGTTCATATCAATATTTCAGCATAATGATATTGAAGAAAATAATATCATTTAAGAAGAAAATAATATCCCTTATCTCAAACGAACAGTACTTCTGATCAGAATATCGTATATGAGGCTGAATGAAACTTGTGCTGAATAGCAACTCTCAAAGTATCTAAATACTCACAAAATACGCTCGAGAATATAGAGAGAGAAAGAGAGAAAACTTATGAATTCTGGTGTGATTTTCAATTATAACTTAGCCCTCTATTTATAGGAAAATGTTAGCACGCCGAAGCAGACTTGACCTGTAACCTGATGGCTTTACCTGCTACTATTACCACCCACCACATTTGAATAAAAATTTTAGCACATTTCTCACCAACCAAAAGTAGGGCCCACCAATTCTAAAATTTTCCACCAAAATGATAAATTCCGAAACTTCAATAATTTCTGAACCAGTCATCTCTTAAAATTCATAACAAATCATACGTTCATTTTTAATGGTTCAAAATTTGTGGAAATATACTCAACTTATATATGTATAACATATCCAAAAATTACAACGATCCAACTGTCAGATTAAAAATTATAACTCACGCAATATAACTCAAAAATACTGGTTTGATTTTTAATACCTCCATTCCGACAAAAATACTGGTAAAACAACTCAGCATTAATTCCTTCATTTATAACCACAAAAATATATCCCTCATTTATATCCACAAAAAAAAAAATATTTTCTTATCATATAAATCAATAATTAATTATTCACAAATAATATCACAGAATCACAATTATGACAACCAAGTCGTTCCCAAGAAAGAAGGGGCTTTCCAATAAGGATTTCTCCTTACTGACGCGCAATTAGATGACCAAACCTCTCTTTAGACAGAACTTTCTAGACATTGCCAATAATGTTATCTAATAATATTATTCAAATAATACGAATTATTGATCTAATAATAAAAAATATTGTGCAGCGATAATTATTGAAACAACAATAATATAAAATATCAACGTAGCAATTATTGAATCAATAAAATAAAATATTGAACAGTAATTACTGTAAGAATTATTGAGTAGTGCCTTCTTACGTAACGATCAATAATTGGTGCAATACCGTGTGCTACTGTATTTTAATCACCGGGTATTTCAACGGTATCAACTACGCCGTTATTTATAAATAACTTATACTTGTCGTTTTCTTCATCCAATCGCTTTTCGTTATGGGGCCCATACAAGGCTGCGCCGTCGTACTAATATTCCCCGACAGTAAGAATATTCCATGACCAAACGAATATTCTCCGACAAAATGAATATTTTATAACCACTTGCTTATTTTGCAAAATTTGCACATTTCACCCATAACCAAAGTATTATATCAAATTAACACCTTATTATTCACAATAATATTTAGAGAAATTTTGATTTTATTCATTAATAAGTTGGGATCTTACAACCTCCCCTCCTTATGAAATTTCGTCCTCGAAATTGACGTACGCACCTGGTGTTTTAAAAAGGTGAGGATACCTCGCTTTCATTTCTGATTCTAACTCCTTGGTCATTTCTTCAATAGCATGGTTTCTCCACAAAACCTTAACTTGTGGTATAACCTTGGTGCGTAGGACATGCTCTTTCCTATCCAAGATCTTAACAGATACCTCCTCGTACGTTAAATCTTCGGCTATCTCGTCTGGTTCTAACTCAATTATGTGGTTCGGGTCTTTCACATATTTACGAAGCACAGATACGTGAAAAATATTATGAACACGAGACATGCTTGGAGGTAATGCGAGTCGATATGCCACATTTTCTATTCGGTCAAGAATTTCAAATGAACCAACAAATCGTGGATTAAGCTTTTCTCTCTTCCCAAATCTTGTAACTCCTTTCCATGGTGCAACACGTAACAATACATAATCCCCAATACTAAATTCTACATCCTTTCGAAGAAGATCCGCGTAACTTTTTTGTCGATCCTGTGCCGTTTATATACGTTGTCGAACCGTTTGGATCTTCTCTGGAGTTATGCATACCAATTCTGGTCCCAACAACGTTGCTTCTCCCACCTCGTCCCAGCATACTGGAGAACGACACTTTTGTCCATACATGGCTTCAAATGGAGCCATACCTATACTTGCCTGATAACTGTTGTTATAGGAGAATTCCACCAGTGGCAAGTACTTATCCCAACTTCCTTTGAAATCTAGAACACAGAGTCTTAATAGATCTTCAAGGGTTTGAATAGTCCTCTCTGATTGCCCGTCCGTTTGAGGATAGTATGCTGAACTGAATCGTAAATCCGTGCCCATAGCTTTCTGCAAGCTAACCCAAAAATCGTGAAGTGAATCTTGGGTCACGATCCGAAACTATGGATACTGGCATGACATGCAATCTCATAATCTCATTCACGTACATACTAGCAAGACGTTCAAGAGAATAAGTATCACGTATAGGCAAGAAATGGGCAGACTTGGTTAATCTATCAACAATGACCTAAATAGCATCTAAGCCTTGAGAAACCTTGGGAAGACCCGTAACGAAATCCATAGTAATGTGTTCCCACTTCTATTTCGGAATCTCAAGTGGTTGCAATGGACCCTTTGGTACTTGATGCTCCACTTTTACACATTGGCAAGTTAAACACCTCGAGATAAACTCCGCGATTTCTCTTTTTATATTGCACCACCAAAATGTATGTCGAAGATTATGATACATTTTGGTACTCCCATGATGAATTGCAAACGGTGTGTTGTGTGCCTCCATCATGATTCTATGCTTTAAGTCAAAATTATTAGGAACACAAAGTCTGGAGTTGACTCAAAATATTCCTTCTTCATCGATTCTTGCTTCTGGAATAGCACTTTCTTGCACTTTCTTTTTCATACGCATCAGCTCCATGTCCGTAGCTTCAGCAGCTTTAACTTTATCGATTAAAGTTGGTTCTACTCGTATATTTAATATCATCATGTGGGTACTTGGAGCCTTCATCTCTATCTCCATCCTTTGTAAATCATACAAAATGGGCCTTTGCATTAACAACATTGCACTCGTACCCGCATATGATCTTCTACTCAATGCATCAGCTACTACGTTCGCTTTTTCAGGATAATATTGGATGGTATGATCGTAATCTTTCAACAGCTCGAGCCAACGTCGTTGCCGCATGTTGAGTTCCTTTTGGGTGAAGAAATATTTGAGGCTTTTATGATCTGTATAGATCTCCACTTTCTCCCCATACAGGTAGTATCTCCAGATCTTCAATGCGAAAACGACTGCCGCCAACTCCAAATTATGAGTAGGATAATTCCTCTCATATTTTTTGAGTTGTCGCGAGGCATAGGCTATGACTTTCCCATGTTGCATGAGAACACATCCTAACCCTTTGCCTGAAGCATCGCTGTAGATAACAAATCCATCCGAACCAGATGGTATTGTCAGAACAGGTGCCGAAATGAGTCTCCTCTTGAGTTCTTGGAAACTCTTCTCGCATTCCTTATTCCATACGAATTTTGTATCTTTCCGAGTCAGCTGAGTTAACGGAGTAGCGATTCGAAAAAATCATTCCATAAATCTCCGATAATAACCAGCTAAGCCCAGAAAGCTACGTACTTCGGTTACCGACTTCGGTTGCTCCTAACTTTGTATGGCTTCAATCTTTGCCGGGTCGACAGATACTCCATGTTTTGACACCACGTGCCCAAGAAATGCTACTTCCTCAAGCCAGAACTCGCATTTCTTCAGTTTGGCATATAGCTTATTTTTACAAAGCCTTTGCAATATAAACTTCAAATGGCGCTCATGATCTTCACGGCTTTTGGAATAGATGAGGATGTCATCAATAAAGACAACAACGAACTGATCTAAATATTCTTTGAACACACGGTTTATCATATCCATGAAGGCAGCAGGAGCATTAGTCAATCCAAAAGACATGACTAAGAATTCATAATGCTCGTACCGAGTTCTGAAGGCAGTCTTTGGAATATCCTCAGTTTTAATCTTCAGCTGATGATATCCAGAACGAATATCGATCTTTAAAAAGAATTGTGCTCCTTGCAACTGGTCGAACAAGTCATCAATACGAGGTAGCGGATACCTATTCTTGATGGTGACATGGTTCAATTCTCGATAGTCAATACAAAGTCGCATACTCCCGTCTTTCTTCTTTACGAATAAAACAGGAGCACCCCAAGGAGACGTACTAAGACGAATGAAATCGATGTCTAACAATTCCTGTAATTGGACTTTTAACTCCTGAAGTTCAATAGAAGCCATTCGATATGGGGTTTTAGAAATGGGCTTTGTACCGGGTTCAAGGTCAATAAAGAATTCAACTTCACGTTCTGGGGGTAGACCAGGAAGTTCTTCAGGAAATACGTTAGGAAATTCACTAACAACAGAAATATTATTCAAATCTGACGTGTTTTTGTTCAAGTTCATAACATGGGCTAAGAAAGCTTGACATCCATTTTTCAATAAACGAATGGCTTTATGGCTTGATATAACAGCGATTAATTTTAATGGTTTGGTTGCTTGAATTCGCATAACAGGTTGGTTAGGAATATGAAAACTAACAACCTTACGAAAATAATCAATTTTGGCATGATGAGTAGTTAACCAATTAATTCCTAAAATCACATCAAAAACAAGTATCTTTAAAGAGATAAGGTCAACAGGTAATGTGATTGTGCCAACTTGGATTAAGCAAGATTTATAAACTGTAGATGTAATGAAAGTTTCTCCTAACGGAGTCTCCACAGATAGGTCAAAGACTAATTTCTCCGGAGTCATGTTTAAACGTTGAGCACAAGTAGGAGAGATAAAAGAATGGGTAGAACCGGTATCTAGTAAAGTATAAACTTCACAAGAATTCAAGATTAGCTTACCCGTGATCACCTCGTTCGGGTTTCTCGCGTTTTGGCCAGTTACGACAAATACCCTTTCAGGAACCGCTGATTTCGACTTATCCGGGACAACTTTTGGAGTCACCATCCCCGCTGAACTTGGTTTTGTTACAGAACACTCTCGAGCTATATGACCCTTCTTTCCACAGTTATAACATACCTTGGATTGTTGTGGGCAGTTTAGGCTGATTTGTCCCTCTTTCCCGCATTTGTAACAAACGACCGGTGCTCGTTCTCCTCCCTTAGAAACAGTTGATGTTTGTGCTGATGTTTTCACGTTATCATTGTTGTACCTTCTCTTCTTGAAATCTCCTCCCGACTCGCTCCTTCTATTATCACGGCCACGATTTCCACCAGAGTGGTTACCGCTTTTGTCCGAATGTTTTCCTCCCTGCTGGTTTTCATTGGTCCGATGATCGCTGCCACCGGTATTACCTTGGTTATGTTCCCTCGGTTGAATATACTCATTATCTCGCTCTAATAATTAAGCCATGTTTACAACATCTGAATATAAAGAAAATTTATGAAAGATAAGATATTGCCGAATCTCGGGTTTTAAACCACTCAAAAACATCCTTGTCATTCGTTCCCCATTCTCGACCAAATAAGGTGCAAACCTGGATAACTCTGTAAACTTCGTCTCGTACTGGGACACCGTCATGTTATTTTGTTCCAGTCTAATAAACTCTACCTCCTTCATATGACGAATACTTTCAGGAAAGTACTTGTCATTAAACAGTTTTTGAAATGTTTCCCAGGACATGTTGAATGCGTCAGGCTGGGTACGCTTCACAGACTTCCACCAGTAGTCTGTCTCACCGCGGAACATAAAGGTGGCGAATGGAATCTTCTGTTAGTCCGTGCATCCCAAGATATCGAATATCTTGGTAATTTGCTTGACCCATATTTTTGCCTTGATCAGATCTGGCTTTCCCTGAAAGTCTGGTGGTCCCAACTCTTTAATCTGCTTGGCCGTGACAAACCGCGCGTTTTTATCAATACCACCCGTATTCTGCACACGAGTCTCCCTCGTCTGATTTTGCATGAACTGCAAAAAGCTCCTAAATATTCCATCATTTATCGTTTGCTCGGTAACGTTGTTTACAGGAGGATTATTGCCAGCCTGTTGCACATTCTCCTGATTGGTAACTAAAGGTGTTTCCACGGTCTCATACACTCCATTGTTAACGTTCTCAGCAGCCATTCCTAAATATTGCCATAAAATAAGGATTAATTAAACAAATTAACATATCACATAATATCCCTATATTATGACCAACCAACAAATAAACTTAGGTAGGACACACTAGCGAAGGATTTACTCGTCTCTCCCCTCCTAGTTTTATTCCCCGATCTCCGCCAGAGACCATATCCTTAAGCTCTGATACCAACTGTGACACCCCCAAAATAGGTATACATCACCCATTCTGAATCGCCAAATACATGGTACAGAAACAAATACAACTTCATTATAATAATTGTCGTGCCAAATACGACAACACAAATACTGTGAGTTTAAATACAAATATTGTCTTCTGGACAATATCCACACTCAAATAAGTTCTTATTACAATTACTGAAATACTATTTTACAAAATAGTGAGGACTGCTAACACAACTGACTAGAAACATCACTCCATACCCCGACTAGTTCCCGCTATATTCTCGCCTCCTGAAAAAAATGGAATAAAAAGGAAAAGGGTGAGCACAACTAGCCCATCAAAGAATATTATGACTAAGATAATAAATAACAACTTATCATTAGTCTTCTGTGACGCCCCCAAAATAGGTATACAACACCCATTTTGAGTCGCCAAATACATGGTACAAAAAGCAAACTATAACTTCAATAATACAATTGTCGTGCAAAATACGACAACACATACTGTGAGTTTAAATACAAATATTATCTTCTAGACAATATCCACACTCAAATAAGTCCTCATTACAATTATTCAAACACTATTTTATAGAAATAATGAGGACTACTAAAATATCTTTCTAGAACCATCACTCCATACCCCGACTAGATCCTGCTATGTTCTCACCTCCTAAGAAGAAAAATGGAACAAAAAGAAAAAGGGTGAGCTCAACTAGCCCAGTAAAGAATATTATGACTAAGATAATATACAACAAATTATCATTAGTATTCAACAGGGAAAAATCTGATAGAATATAATCAATAACAAGTTTTAGATCAACAACTGCAGCGGAAACAACAAACCATTAGAAGAGTCAAGTAGAGAATGAATTCTACTATCTTCTAAGATTTAAAAGTCCATCATCAATATTTTATCCCTGTAACATCAATTAATAATCATCTTTAATCAAATATTCATCTTTGCACTACAGGCCAAAGATATTCATTTGTATCACCAGTCAGTCATGTTCATCTCAACACCTGTTCATCTTTGCACTACAGGCCAAAGATATTCATCAGGTAATCATACATCTTTGCACTACAGGCCAAAGATATTCATCAGGTAATCATACATCTTTGCACTACAGGCCAAAGATATTCAGTAATATCATCATTTAGGACTGAGGATGATTAAAAATATCTTAAAGAAAACGAATCCAGTGAGACAGAAGGACAAATAGTAGGGATTCGTATAACAGTTTATCCAAGATCAATAATACTTCATAATAATCAATTGTGAAGCATAATTCAAAAATAAAGATCAAAACATGGATACAATCAAAAATAGTAACCATAATGGACATCTTGGACAAAAAGGGAAAATTTTATTTTTCGGTGAATAGTGCCGTATTCGTGAATAGTGCCGTATACGTGAATAGTATCGTATACGTGAATAGTAATCCCGACATAAAAAGTTCTAAATTTGATAAAAACTAATATCAATATTTCAGCATAATGATATTGAAGAAAATAATATCATTTAAGAAGAAAATAATATCCCTCACCTCAAAATATCAGTACTTCTGGTCGGAATACCGGTATAAGGCTGAAAGAAACTTGCTCTGATGAATAGAAACTCTCAAAGTATCTAAATACTCACAAAATACACTCAATAATCTAGAGAGAGAAAGAGAGAAAACTTGTTTCTGGTGTGATTTTCAATTCTAACTTAGCCCTCTATTTATAGGAAAATGTTAGCACGCCGAAGCAGACTTAACCTGCAACCTGATGGCTTTACCTTCTACTATTCCCACCCACCACATTTGAATAAAAATCTCAGCACATTTCTTCACCAACCAAGAGTGGGGTCCACCAATTCTAGAATTTTCCACCAAAATGATAAACTCCGAAAATTCAATAATTTCTGAATCAGTCATCTCGTAAAATTCATAATAAATCATACGTTCATTTTTAACGGTTCAAAATTTGTGGACATATATTCAACTTATATATGTATAACATATCCAAAAATTACCACGATCCAACGGTCGGATTAAAAATTATAACCCCCGCAAAATATCTCAAAAATCTTGATATTTAATACCTCCATTCCGACAAAAATACTAATAAAAACCTCAACATTAACTCCTTTATTTTTAACTACAAAAATATATCCCTCATTTATATCCACATAAAATAAATATTTCTTTATCATATGAATCAATAATTAATTATTCATAAATAATATTACAGAATCACATTTATGACAACCAAGCCGTTCTCAGGAAAGAGGGGGCTTTCCAATAAGGATTTGTCCTTACTGGCGCGCAATTAGATGATCAAACCTCTCCTTAGACAGAACTTTTTAGACATTGCCAATAATGTTATCTAATAATATTATTCAAATAATATGAATTATTGATCTGATAATGGAAAATACTGTGCAACAATAATTATTGAAACAACAATAATATAAAATATAAACGCAACAATTATTGTATTAACAAAATATTGAACAATAACTACTGTAACAATTATTAAGTAGTGCCTTCTTACGTAAGAATCAATAATTGGTGCAATACCGTGTGCTACTGTATTTTAACCACCGGGTATTCCAACAGTAGTAACAGTAATAATTACGTCGTTGTTTATAAACAACTTATACTTGTCATTTTCTTCATCCAATCACTTTTCGTTATGGGACCCACACAAGGCTGCGCCGTCGTACGAATATTCCCCGACAGCAAGAATATTCAACGACCAAACGAATATTCCCCGACAAAATGAATATTTTATAACCACTTGCTTATTTTGCCAAATTTACATATTTCACCCATAACCAAAGTATTATATCAAATTAACCCCTTATTATTCACAATAATATTTAGAGAAAATTTAATTTTATTCATTAATAAGTTGGGGTCTTACAACCACCCCTCCTTATGAAATTTCGTCCTCGAAATTGACGTACGTACCTGATATTTCGAAAAGGTGAGGATATCTCGCTTTCATTTCTGATTCCAACTCCCAGGTCATTTCTTCAATAGCATGGTTTCTCCACAAAACATTAACTTGTGGTATAACCTTCGTGCGTAAAACATGCTCTTTTCTATCCAAGATCTTAACAGGTACCTCCTTGTACGTTAAATCTTCTGCTATCTCGTCTGGTTCTAACGCAATAATATAGTTCGGGTCTTTCACATATTTACGAAGTTGGGATATGTGAAAAATATTATGAACACGAGACATACTTGGAGGTAATGCAAGTCTATAGGCCACATTTCCTATTCGGTCAAGAATCCCAAATGGACCAACAAATCTTGGATTGAGCTTTCCTCTCTTTCCAAATCTTGTAAC
The DNA here is from genome assembly GCA_016801055.1 of Panax notoginseng. Taxonomy (NCBI): domain Eukaryota; kingdom Viridiplantae; phylum Streptophyta; class Magnoliopsida; order Apiales; family Araliaceae; genus Panax; species Panax notoginseng. Next base: position 3,714,992 of record CM029023.1, on the reverse strand, counting down.
TCCCTTCCATGGAGCAACACGTAACAGTACATGATCTCCAATATTAAAGTCCGCGTCCTTTCGATGAAGATCCGCATAACTCTTTTGTCGATCCTGTGCCGTTTTTATACGTTGTCGAATCGTTTGGATCTTCTCTGTAGTTATGCGTACCAATTCTAGTCCCAACAACGTTGCTTCTCCCACCTCGTCCCAGCATACTGGAGAATGATACTTTCATCCATACAAGGCTTCAAATGGAGCCATACCTATACTTGCCTGATAACTGTTGTTGTAGGAGAATTCCACCAGTGGCAAGTACTTATCCCAACTTTCTTTGAAATCTAGAACACAGAGTCTTAATAGATCTTCAAGGGTTTGAATAGTCCTCTCTGATTGTCCGTCCGTTTGAGGATGGTATGCTGAACTGAATCGTAAATCTGTGCCCATAGCTTTCTGCAAGCTAACCCAAAATCGTGAAGTGAATCTTGGGTCACGATCCGAAACTATAGATACTGGCATGCCATGCAATCTCACAATCTCATTCACGTACATACTAGCAAGACGTTCAAGGGAATAAGTCTCTCGTATAGGCAAGAAATGGGCAGACTTGGTTAATCTATCAACAATGACCCAAATCGCATCTATGCCTTGAGATACCTTGGGAAGACCCGTAACGAAATCCATAGTAATGTGTTCCCACTTCCATTTTGGAATCTCAAGCGGTTGCAATGGACCCTTTGGTACTTGATGCTCTGCTTTTACACGTTGACAAGTTAAACACCTCGAGATAAACTCCGCGATCTCTCTTTTCATATTGCTCCACCAAAATGTATGTCGAAGATCGTGATACATTTTGGTACTCCCAGGATGGATTGCAAACGGTGTGTTGTGTGCCTCCATCATGATTTTATGCTTCAAGTCAAAATCGTTAGAAACACAAAGTCTGGAGTTGACTCGAAGTATTCCTTCTTCATCGATTCTTACTTCTGGAATAGCACCTTCTTGCACTTTCTTCTTCATACGCATCAGCTCCATGTCCGTAGCTTGAGCAGCTTTAACTTTATCGATTAAAGTCGGTTCTACTCGTATATTTGATATCATCATGTGGGTACTTGGAGCCTTCATCTCTATCTCCATTCTTTGCAAATCATACAAAATGGGCCTTTGTATTAACAACATTGCACTCGTACCCGCATATGATCTTCTACTCAATGCGTCAGCCACCACGTTCGCTTTTCCAGGATGATATTGGATGGTATGATCGTAATCTTTCAACAGCTCAAGCCAACGTCATTTCCACATGTTGAGTTCCTTTTAGGTGAAAAAATATTTGAGGCTTTTATGTTCCGTATAGATCTCCACTTTCTCCCCATACAGGTAGTGTCTCTAAATCTTCAATGCGAGAACGACTGTTGCCAACTCCAAATCATGAGTAGGATAATTCCTCTCATATTCTTTGAGTTGTCGCGAGACATAGGCTATGACTTTCCCATGTTGCATGAGAACACATCCTAACCCTTTGCCTGAAGCATCGCTGTAGATAACAAATCCATCCGAACCAGATGGTATTGTCAGAACAGGTGCCGAAATGAGTCTCCTCTTGAGTTCTTGAAAACTCTTCTCGCATTCTCACTCCATACCGAATTTTGTATCTTTCCGAGTCAGCTGAGTTAACGGAGTAGCGATTCTAGAAAATCCTTCCACGAATCTCCGATAATAACCAGCTAAGCCTAGAAAGCTACGTACTTCGGTCACCGACTTTGGTTGCTCCCAACTTTGTATGGCTTCAATCTTCGCCGGGTCGACAGATACTCCATGTTTTGACACCACGTGCCCAAGGAATGCTACTTCCTCAAGCCAGAACTCGTATTTCTTTAATTTGGCATATAGCTTATTTTCACGAAGCCTTTGCAGTACCAGCTTCAAATGGCGCTCATGATCTTCACGGCTTTTGGAATAGATGAGGATGTCATCAATAAAGACAACAACGAACTGATCTAAATATTCTTTGAATACACGGTTCATCATATCCATGAAAGCAGCAGGAGCATTAGTCAATCCAAAAGACATGACTAAGAATTCATAATGCCCGTACCGAGTTCTGAAGGCAGTCTTTGGAATATCCTCAGTTTTAATCTTCAGCTGATGATATCCAGAACGAAGGTCGATCTTTGAAAAGAATTGTTCTCCTTATAACTGGTTGAACAGGTCATCAATGCGAGGTAGCGGATACCTATTCTTGATGGTGACATGGTTCAATTCTCGATAGTCAATACAAAGTCGCATACTCCCGTCTTTCTTCTTTACGAATAAAACAGGAGCACCCCAAGGAGACGTACTAGGACGAATAAAACCGATGTCCAACAACTCCTGTAGTTGGACTTTTAACTCCTGAAGTTCAATAGGAGCCATTCGATATGGGAATTTAAAAATGGGCTTTGTACCGGGTTCAAGGTCAATAAAGAATTCAACTTCACGTTCTGGGGGTAGACCAGAAAGTTCTTCAGGAAATACATCGGGAAATTCTTTAACAATAGAAATATTATTCAAATCTGACTTGTCTTTGTTCAAATCCATAACATGGGCTAAGAAAGCTTGATATTCGTTTTTCAATAAACGAATAGCTTTGTGGCTTGATATGACAGTGACTGATTTTAGTGGTTTAGTAGTTTGAATTCGTATGACAGGTTGGTTAGGAATATAAAAACTAACAACCTTATGAAAACAATCAATTTTAGCATGATGAGTGGTTAACCAATCAATTCCTAAAATCACATCAAAAGCAAGTATCTTTAAAGAGATAAGATCAACAGGTAATGTGATAGTGCCAACTTGGATCATGCAAGATTTATAAATGTAGATGTAACGAAGGTTTCACCCAACGGAGTTTCAACAGATAAGTCAAAGTCCAATTTCTCCGGAGTCAAGTTTAAACGTTGAGCACAAGCAGGAGAGATAAAAGAATGGGTAGAACCGGTATCTAATAAGGTATAAACTTCAAGAATTTATGATTAGCTTACCCGTGATCACCTCGTTTGGGTTCCTCGCGTTTTGGGCAGTCACGACAAACGCCCTTCCAGGAACCACCGATTTTGACTTATCCGGAATAGCCTTCGGAGTCACCATCCCCGTTGAACTTGGTTTCGCTACAAGACAATCTCGAGCTATATGACCTTCCTTTCCACAGTTATAACATACCTTGAATTGTTGTGGGCAGTTTGGGCTGATATGTCCCTCCTTCCCGCATTTGTAACAAACGACTGGTGCTCGTTCTCCTCCCCTAAAACAGTTGATGTTTGTGCTGACGTTTTCACGTTATCATTGTTGTACCTTCTCTTCTTGAAATCTCCTCCCGACTCGCTCCTTCTATTATCACGGCCACGATTACCACCAGAGTGGTTACCGCTTTTGTCCGAATATTTTCCTCCCTGCTGGTTTTCATTTGCTTCGATGACTGCCGCCACCGATATGACCCTGGTTGTGGTCCCTCGATTGCACATACTCATTATCTTGCTCTAATAATTGAGCCCTATTTACAACATCTGAATATAAAAAAAATTTATGAGAGATAAGATATTGCCGAATCTCGGGTTTTAGACCTCTCAGAAACATCCTTGTCATTCGTTTCTCATTTTCGACCAAATGAGGTGCAAACCTGGATAACTCTGCAAACTTCGCCTCGTATTGGGACACCGTCATATTGTTTTGTTCCAGTCTGATAAACTTCACCTCCTTCATATGACGAATACTTTTAGGAAAGTACTTGTCATTGAATAGTTTCTGGAATATTTCCTAGGACATGTTGAGTGCGTCAGGCTGGGTACGCTTCACCGACTCCCACCAGTAGTCTGCCTCACAGTCGAACATAAAGGTAGCGAATGGAACCTTCTGTTCCTCCGTGCATCCCAAGACATCGAATATCTTGGTAATTTGCTTGACCCACATTTCTGCCATGATCGGATCTGGCTTTCCCTTAAATTCTGGTGGTTCCAACTCCTTGAACTGCTTGGCTGTGACAAGCCGCGCATTGTTATCATTTTCACCCGTATTCTGCACACGAGTCTCCGTCGTCTGATTTTCCATGAACTGTAAAAAGCTCCTAAACATTCCATCATTCATCGTTTGCTCGGTAACGTTGTTTACAGGAGGAATATTGCCTTCCTGTTGCACGTTCCCCTGGGTGGTGATCAAAGGTGTCTCCACGGTCTGATTTACTCCATTAATAACATTCTCAGCTGCCATTCTTAAATACTGCCATAAAACAAGGGTTAATAGTCATGTCATACATTATTCATATACTCTGACCGACCAAATAAACACCAAATAAACTTAGTCAGGTCATACTAGCGAAGGAATTCCCCGTCTCTCCCCTCTTAGTTCTTGTCTCACATCTCAGCCAAGGATCATATCCCTAAGCTCTGATACCAACTGTGACGCCCCCAAAATAGGTATACAACACCCATTCTGAGTCGCCAAATGCATGGTACAAAAAGCAAACTACAACTTCAATAATACAATTGTCGTGCAAAATACGACAACACATACTGTGAGTTTAAATACAAATATTGTCTTCTAGACAATATCCACACTCAAATAAGTCCTCATTACAATTATTCAAACACTATTTTACAGAAATAGTGAGGACTGTTAAAACATCTTTCTAGAACCATCACTCCATATTCCGACTAGATCCTGCTATGTTCTCACCTCCTGAGAAGAAAAATGGAACAAAAAGGAAAAGGGTGAGCTCAACTAGCCCAGTAAAGAATATTATGACTAAGATAATATACAACAAATTATCATTAGTATTCAACAGGAAAAAATCTGATAGAATATAATCGATAACAAGTTTTAGATCAACAACTGCAGCGGAAACAGCAAACCATTAGAAGAGTCAAGTAGAAAATGAATTCTACTATCTTCTAAGATTTAAAAGTCCATCATCAATATTTTATCCCTGCAACATCAATTAATAATCATCTTTAATCAAATATTCATCTTTGCACTACAGGCCAAAGATATTCATTTGTATCACCAGTCAGTCATGTTCATCTCAACACCTGTTCATCTTTGCACTACAGGCCAAAGATATTCATCAGGTAATCATACATCTTTGCACTACAGGCCAAAGATATTCAGTAATATCATCATTTAGGACTGAGGATGACGAAAAATATCTTAAAGAAAAAATGAATCCAGTGAGACAGAAGGACAAATAGTAGGGATTCGTATAACAGTTTATCCAAGATCAATAATACTTCATAATAATCAATTGTGAAGCAGAATTCAAAAATAAAGATCAAAACATGGATACAATCAAAGATAGTAACCATAATAGACATCTTGGACAAAAAGAAAAAATTTTATTTTTCGGTGAATAGTGCCGTATACGTGAATAGTGCCGTATACGTGAATAATAACTCCGACACAAAAAGTTTCAAATTTGATAAAAACTCATATCAGTATTTCAGCATAATGATATTGAAGAAAATAATATCATTTAAGAAGAAAATAATATCCCTTACCTCAAAATATCAGTACTTCTGGTCGGAATACTGGTATAAGGCTGAAAGAAACTTGCTCTGATGAATAGAAACACTCAAAGTATCTAAATACTCACAAAATACACTCAAAAATCTAGAGAGAGAAAGAGAAAAAACTTGTTTCTGGTGTGATTTTCAATTCTAACTTAACCCTCTATTTATAGGAAAATGTTAGCACGCCGAAACAGACTTAACTTGCAACCTGATGGCTTTACCTGCTACTATTCCCACCCACCACATTTGAATAAAAATCTCAGCACATTTCTTCACCAACCAAGAGTGGGGCCACCAATTCTAGAATTTTTCACCAAAATGATAAACTCCGAAAATTCAACAATTTCTGAATCAGTCATCTCGTAAAATTCATAATAAATCATACGTTCATTTTTAACGGTTCAAAATTTGTGGACATATACTCAACTTATATATGTATAACATATCATCATTTAGGACTGAGAATGATGAAAAATTATCTTTAAAAAAATGAATCCAATGAGACAGAAGGACAAATATTAGGGATTCGTATTATAGTTTATTCAAGTGCAATAATATTCCATAATAACCAATTGTGAAGGAGAATTCAAAAATAAAGATCAAAACATGGATACAATCAAAGATAGTAACCATAATAGACATCTTGGACAAAAAGAAAAATTTTTATTTTTTTGGTGAATAGTGTCGTATACGTGAATAGTGTCGTATACGTGAATAGTAACCCCGACACAAAAAGTTCCAAATTTGATAAAAAGTTCATATCAATATTTCAGCATAATGATATTGAAGAAAATAATATCATTTAAGAAGAAAATAATATCCCTTACCTCAAACGAACAGTACTTCTGATCAGAATATCGTATATGAGGCTGAATGAAACTTGTGCTGAATAGCAACTCTCAAAGTATCAAAATACTCACAAAATACGCTCGAGAATATAGAGAGAGAAAGACAGAAAACTTATGAATTCTGGTGTGATTTTCAATTATAACTTAGCCCTCTATTTATAGAAAAATGTTAGCACGCCGAAGCAGACTTAACCTGCAACCTGATGGCTTTACCTGCTACTATTCCCACCCACCATATTTGAATAAAAATTTCAGCACATTTCTCACCAACCAAAAGTGGGGCCCACCAATTTTAGAATTTTCTACCAAAATGATAAATTCTGAAACTTCAACAATTTTTGAACCAGTCATTAATTCCTTCATTTATAACCACAAAAATATATCCCTCATTTATATCCACAAAAAAAAATATTTTTTATCATATAAATTAATAATTAATTATTCACAAAGAATATCACAGAATCATAATTATGGCAACCAGGTCGTTCTCAGGAAAGAGGGAGATTTCCAATAAGGATTTCTCCTTACTGGCGCGCAATTAGATGATCAAACCTCTCCTTAGACAGAACTTTCTAGACATTGCCAATAATGTTATCTAATAATATTATTCAAATAATATGAATTATTGATCTGATAATAGAAAATACTGTGCAACGACAATTATTAAAATAACAATAATATAAAATATCAACGTAGCAATTATTGAATCAATAAAATAAAATATTGAACAGTAATTACTGTAACAATTATTGAGTAGTGCCTTTTTACGTAAGGATCAATAATTTGTGCAATACCGTGTGCTACTGTATTTTAACCACCGGGTATTCCAACAGTATTAACGATAATAATTACGTCGTTGTTTATAAACAACTTATACTTGTCGTTTTCTTCATCCAATCGCTTTCCGTTATGGGGCCCACACAAGGCTGTGCTGTCGTACGAATATTCTCCGACAGCAAGAATATTCCACGACCAAACGAATATTCCCCGACAAAATGAATATTTTATAACCACTTGCTTATTTTGCAAAATTTGCACATTTCACCCATAACCAAAGTATTATATCAAATTAACACCTTATTATTCATAATAATATTTAGAGAAAATTTGATTTTATTCATTAATAAGTTGGGGTCTTACACTATCTATATGGGGAGAAAGTGGAGATATATTCAGACCATAAAAGCCTCAAATATTTTTTCACTCAAAAAGAACTCAACATACGACAACGACGTTGGCTCGAGCTGTTGAAAGACTACGACCATACCATTCAATACCATCCTGAAAAAGCAAACGTGGTAGCCGACGCATTGAGTAGAAGATCATACGCGGGAACAAGTACGATGTTGTCAACACAAAGGCTCATTTAGTGTGATTTACAAAAGATGAAGATAGAATTCAAGACTCCGAGGACCCATGCAATGATGTCAAGTATACGTATAGAACCAACTTTAATCGAAAAAGTTAAAGTTGCTCAACCCACAGACCCGGAGCTGGTGCGTATGAAGAAGAAAGTGCAAGAAGGTGCTATTCCAGAAGCAAGAATCGATGAAGAAGGAATACTTCAAGTCCACTCCAGACTTTGTGTTCCTAATGATTCTGATTTGAAGTACAAGATCATGATGGAGGCACACAATACACCATTTGCAATCCATCTTAGAAGTACCAAAATGTATCGTGATCTTCGACATACATTTTGGTGGAACAATATGAAGAGAGAGATTGTAAAGTTTATCTCTAGGTGTTTTACTTGTCAACTTGTAAAGGCGGAGCATCAAGTGCCTAAGGGCCCATTGCAACTACTTGAGATTCTGAAATAGAAGTGGAAACACATTACCATGGATTTTGGTACGGGTCTTCCCACGGTTTCTCAAGGTATAAATGCTATTTGGGTTATTGTTGATAGATTAACCAAGTTTGCTCATTTCTTGCCGATACGAGAAACTTATTCCCTTGAACGTCTTGCTCGTATGTACGTAGATGAGATTGTGAGATTGCATGGCATGCCAGTATCCATAGATTCGGATCGTGACCCAAGATTCACTTCACGATTTTGAATTAGCTTGCAAAAAGCTATGGGCACGGATTTACGATTCAGTTCGGCATACCATCCTCAAACGGACGGGCAATCAGAGAGGACTATTCAAACTCTTGAAGATCTATTAAGACTTTGTGTCCTAGATTTCAAAGGGAGTTGGGATAAGTACCTATCATTGGTGGAATTCTCTTACAACAACAGTTATCAGGCAAGTATAGGTGTGGCTCTATTTGAAGCATTATATGGACGAAAGTGTCGCTCTCCAATATGTTGGGATGAGGTGGGAGAAGCAACATTGTTGGGACCCGAGTTGGTACGTATGACTACGGAAAAGATCCAAATGATTCGACAACGTATACAAACGGCACAGGATCGACAAAAGATTTATATGGATCTTCATCGAAAGGACGTGAAATTTAGTATTGGGGATCATGTATTTTTGCGTGTGGCTCCATGGAAGGGAGTTACAAGATTTGGTAAGAGAGAAAAGCTCAATCCACGATTTATTGGTCCATTTCATATTCTTGACCGAGTAGAAATTGTGGCCTATAGACTCGCGTTACCTCCAAGTATGTCTCGTGTTCATAATATTTTTCATATATCTGTACTTCGTAAATATGTGAAAGACCCAAACCACGTCATTGAGTTAGAACCGGACGAGATAGCCGAAGACTTAACGTACGAAGAGGTACCTGTCAAGATCTTGGATAGAAAAGAGCATGTCCTACGCACAAAGGTTATACCACAAGTTAAAGTTTTATGAAGGAACCATGCTATTGAGGAAATGACCTGGGAGTTGGAAATGAAAATGAAAGCGAGGTATCCTCATCTTTTCAAAACACCAGGTACGTACGTCAATTTCGAGGACGAAATTTCATAAGGAGAGGAGGTTGTAAGACCCCAAATTATTAATAAATAAAATTTAATTTCCTCTATTTATTATTTTGAAATAGTAAGGGTTAAATTGATTAATAAGGTTAGTTATGGGTAAAATGCGCAAATATTTTAAATAAGCAAGTGGTTATAAAATATTCATTGTTGTCGGGGAATATTCGTTTGGTCGTGGAATATTCTTCCTATTGGGAAATATTCGTACGACGGTGCAGTCTTTTGTGGGCCCCATAACGAAAAGTGATTAGATGAAGAAAACGACAAGTATAAGTTATTTATAAATAACGGCGTAGTTGTTACCATTAATACTGTTGGAATATCCGGTGGTTAAAACGCAGTAATACGCGTTGTTGCACAGTAGCACACGGTATTGCACCAATTATTGATTCTTACGTAAGAAGGCACTACTCAATAATTGTTACAGTAATTACTGTTCAGTATTTTATTTTATTGATTCAATAATTGCTACGTTGATATTTTATATTACTATTGTTTCAATAATTGTCATTACACAGTATTTTCCATTATCGAAGCAATAATTCATATTATCTGAATAATATTATTAGATAATATTATTGACAATGTCTAGAAAGTTCTGTCTAAGGAGAGGTTTGGTCACCTAATTGCGCGCCAGTAAGAAAAAATCCTTATTAAAAAGCTCCCTCTTTCCTGGGAACTGCCTGGTTGTCAGTATTGTGATTCTGTAATATTATTTATGAATAATTAATTATTGATTTATATGATGAGGAAAATATTCATTTTATGTGGATATAGATGGGGAAAATTTTTAAAGTGACAATTGTTGAAAATCGATATTTTATCTTTTCTGATAAAATAATATTTTATTATATTATTAGAATATAATAATGATGATATTTTTATAATGAATGTGGGATATATGAGTATATGTGGAGGAAGAGTATTTTTGTTGTAAAAGTTGTTTAAAACATGTTAAACATGTCTGTGGACCCATTTCTTGACTGAAATTTGATTATAGCCTATAGAATCGCCCGTTTGTGAATTTCGGTCAATTTCTGTTTGGAATTTGAAAAAACTTTCTTCTGTAAAGTTGTAGATAATAAAATTTCCTATGAAAAAGATATGTGGTTCGAATTTTTTTGACAAAAGGGCTATTTATTATGAATTATTGAAGTTCTGAAGTTCCGAAATAATTGATTTTTAGAAGTTTTAAATATTTATATTAACAAAAACGTTTTTTTTTACATTTTGTGGGCCTCATTTGCATGTGTTCAATTGTTGAATTCAGATTCAAAGGTATGCGTAGGAATTGTTATTATAAATAATAATATTTTATTAAATTTTCTGCTTTGGTGTTCTAAGCATTTTTCTATAAATAGAGTGCTTAGGGTAGAATTAAAAATCACACCAGAAACACAAGTTTTCTCTCTCTTTCTCTCTCTATATTATCAAGCGTATTCTTGTGAGTATTTTAAGACTTTGAGTGTTGCTGTACGGTGCAAGTTTTCTTCAGCTCTATATCCAGTATTCCAGTCAAAAGTATTGTCTTTTCGAGGTAAGGGATATTATTTTTTTATATAAATGATATTATTTCTTCTAATATCATTATGCCGAAATATTGATCTGAATTTTTATCAAATTTAGAACTTTTTGTGTCAAAATTACTATTCACGTATACGGTACTATTCACGTATACGGCACTATTCATAGAAAAATTAAATTTTCATTTTTCGTCCAAAACATCTATTATGGATACTAGCTTTGATTGTATCCATGTTTTGATCATTCTTGAATTTTACTCCACTATGATTACTTATGAGGTATTTTTGGACATGGATAAACCGAAATACGAATCCTTAATATTTGTTATTTTGTTTCACTGGATTCGTTTCTTTTAAAATATTTTTCATCATCCTCAGTCCTAAATGATGATATTACTGAATATCTTTGGCCTGTAGTGCAAAGATGAATGATTTCTGATGAATATCTTTGGCCCGTAGTGTAAAGATGAACAGGTGTTTAGATGAACATGACCAACTGATGAATATCTTTGTCCTGTAGTGCAAAGATGAATATTTGATTCTAAATATATATTGATTGATGTTATAGGGATAAAATATTGACGATGAACTTTTAAATTCATATATAGAAGATAGTAGATTTTATTATCTACTTAACTCTTCTAATGAATTATTATTTTCGCTGCGAATATTGATTTAAAACTTGTTGTCTATTGTATTCTATTAAATTTTTTCCCTGTTGAAGACTAATGATAATTTGTTCTATATTATCTTAGTCATAATATTCTTTACTGGGCTAGTTGAGCTCACCTTTTTTCTTTTTGTTCTATTTTTTTTCTCAGGAGGCGAGAATGTAGCGAGTACTAGTCGGGGTATGGAATGAAGGTTAAGAAAGTCATTTTAGTAGTCCTCACTATTTTTGTAAAATAATGTATCAATAATTGTAATGAGGACTTATTTGAGTGTGGATATTGTCTAGATGACAATATTTGTATTTAAACTCACAGTTTTTATGTTGTATTAATAAAGTTGTAGTTATTTCTGTACCATGTATTTTGACGACTCAGAATGGGTGTTGTATACCTATTTTGGGGGCGTCACAGCTCTCTGTTGATAGCATCAGATTAAGCACCAAGGTGACAAGACACTACGATTTGAATCGTAGAGTATCATCTGCCTTGTGTCAGAAGCATCGAGCCCCACCTTTCTGTTGGAAGATAAATCTTGACAGAAGTGGAATGGGTTTTAAACGTTGAAGTACTCATCAGTCCCAAAGGCATAAAAGATATCCTTAGTAAGCAACAAAGAAGTGTATTGAAGAAGCTAAGGAAAGTACCATTGGTAAGAAGAAAACACCTTTTCAGGTGTTAGGTGAGAAAGCAGTCTGCTATGTCAGTGGGCCAGAATGCAATTCAGAAGATGTGCAGAAAAGTCTCCATCAAAGTATAGAAATGTTAAACGCATTTAATGCTTCAACGGATGGATCCAACGGATAGATTTCAAGATCACATATATGCAAAACATGTGCAGATGAAAAAGGAAATAATAAGCAAGCATTGAACAAAAACGAACAAGAACACTCAACGCTCAACTCTACAATCTGAGAAAGAAAAGCTTGCTCAGCTACTCAGTTCTTTCGAACAAGTGCTTAACAGCAACTGAGTAGCACCAATCAAGAACTCAACAAACTACCAATCAACTGAAGAAAGAGTTCCAAGTCAGAAGGACTTGAAGAGTTCTAAGTGAACTGTGAAGAGCCAAATCTGCTGGACTTGAAGAGTTCAAGAGTGAACTAAAAAGTGCCTAGACTGCTGGTCTAGAAGGAATCTGTGAGATTCAGAAAGTGTAAAAGATATCCTTAGTGGATTTCTTACTCGAGGAGTAGAAGAGTGGACTAGGAACTTTAAGTGCTCTGAACCACTTAAAATGACTGTGTCTCTTACATTCTTGCTATATCTGCTATATCTGCTATAACTGCCATAACTGTCTCACTCTCTTTAATTAATTATATCTTAAGGGAGATTGAAACAAACATTAATTCCGCTGTGTTTCAATCATTAAGGACTAACAAGTTAAAACGAAAAGAATTTTTAATTATTTATTCAACCCCCCCTTCTAGATAACTATTGTGCCTCCGGGAACTAACAATTGGTATCAAAGCAGGTTCTATTATACAGCCTACAAAGCTTTAGTAGATCCAATGGCACACTTACCAAGCGAATCAAGGACTGGAGGAGGCAGCAAGCCACCTATGTACAACAAAGATAAATTCGCCAACTGGAAAGTTAGGATGCAAGCATACATGGATTCAATAGATGAAGATCTATTTGAAACCGTTCAAAATGGGCCCTACGTTCCTACAAAGCTTGCACCAACTACTGACGATCCAAATCGTATACAGATCAAGGTCAAAGAAGAATGGACTGACAATGAGAAGAGAGTTGTCCAACTCGACAAGAAGGCAAAGAACATTTTGTTTCAATCCTTAGAAGACGATCTGTTCGAAAACGTGGTCAACAGCAAAATAGCAAAGGAGGTTTGGGAAGCACTACTCATTATGCACGAAGGAACGGAAGAAGTCAGAGAAAACAAACAGTCTCTCCTGACACAACAATATGAAATGTTTGCACACGTTCAAGGAGAAAATGTCACTGCCACATACGAGAGATTCAATGTTCTGCTCAACTCTCTACGAGCCTATGGAAAGATCTATCCAAATAAAGATCTAATCATAAAGTTCATGAGAGCCTTACCAAGCAGATAGGATGCCAAAATCACTGCTATTAGAGAGTCAAAGAATCTCCACGAGATGATTGTCTAACAGTTATATGGCAACCTTCTTACATACGAACTGGAGCTGACTCAACGAGCAGAAACTCTATCAGAAGGAAGAAAGAAGGATAAGGGTGTTGCTCTCAAAACAACTGAAAGTATCTCCAAGGTAAACACTGAAATTGACTCTGACTATGATGAAGATGAGGATGAGGACTTTTCAATGCTGGTAAAAAGACTCAGAAGGTTCATGCGTCAAGGCAAAGCCAGCAAGCCAAAGAAGGTCAGCAACTACAGCAGCCAGGAGCAAATGAATGATATATGCTACAATTGCAAGAAGCCTGGCCACTTCATTGCCAACTGAAACAAACCTCTCAGAGAAGAATTAAAGAAGAAATCACATCCAAAGAAGGAATACAAAGGCAACAAAAGACCTCAAAAGAAAAACAAAGGCCTCAAAAGAAAAACAAAGGCCTAGTAGATGGAGGATCATGGAGTGATTCAGACAATGACTCAACTCCCGAATCTAGAGATGATGAAGATCCACAAATGGCAAATTTGTGGCTGATGGCCAAACATGCAAAGGACAAACAGAACTCCAGCATACATGAAGTAAGCATCGATGAGGTATTTTGTGACGCCCCCAAAATAGGTATACAACACCCATTCTGAGTCGCCAAATACATGGTACAGAATACAAATACAAACTTAGATATACAACATGAGTTGTGAGTTTCAATACAAATATTGTCGTCTAGACAGTATTAAAACTTAAAATAAGTCCTCAATACATTTATTATCATACTATTTCATAGAATAGTGAGGACTACTAATGCTATCAGCTGGACCGTCACTCCGTTTCCTGACTAGTCCCTACTACATTCTCATTTCTTGAAGAGAACAATGAAAGCAAAAGGGTGAGCTCAACTAGCCTAGTAAGAAATATTATAACTAAGATAATGCAGAATAATTTATCGTTAGCCTTCAACAGTGTTAAACTGATAAAATATAACAAACATCAAGTTTAACTGTAGCGGAATAAACAATCTATTAGAAGAGTCAAGTAGAGAATAAAATCTACTATCTTCTATGATTTAAAAGATTTTTCATCACTTTTATCGCTGAGACTCAGCTTAATAAATAATCCACATCATCCCTGCACTACGGCCAAGGATATTCATTAGTATCATGACCATAAATTATCCATGGACTATGGGTCAAGGATATTCGTGTATTCATCAATGGTCATGATCATGCCAACAATTATCCATCAATGCACTACGGGCCAATGAGGACTTTTACCACATCATTTATAACATTACGGTCATGATTATACTGAATAATCTCTGGTCATAATTATACCAAGTCCATCTATGTACTACAGGCCACAGATAACTTTCAACAGAATATAAACATGAGGATGATGACAATGATATAAGAATTCAATAAAACAAGTTCAAGGATAAATTTTTAAAGATTTATAATTTAATTTATCCAGAAATCAATAACGTCCAAATTGTCAACATGATACTGCTTTGTGGAGTAAAATTCAAGAATAATATTGTACCAAAAATAATTTAGACAGAAACGAATCAATTTTTATCATGAATAGTACCCCGGGTGAATAGTACTCGAGTGAATAGTATCCCGTGAATAGTACTTTGGGAATAGTAATCTCGTGAATAGTACTCCGGCATGAAAAAGTTAAAAACTTATCAAGAATGCTCAGAATAATATTTTCATGAAAAGATATTAGATGAAACGAAAATATCAAGGATATTCAACTAATTTCATTGAGTTTAGAAGTCAAAATTTTAACAAAACGAGTATAGAATTCGAAATCTGAAACTAAATAATATTACTTACATACTACAGAGTATGGAAGAAAATATTATTTTAAGCGAATATTGAACAAAAATAACATCTCTTACCTTGAAAAGAAGAGTATTCCAACTGGTATGGCGGGGATATTCTTGAAGAAAAAACTTTCACTGTTTTCTACGCTCAAAACTTTCTAAAATTCTAAAGAAATACGCTTAAGATTATAGAAGAAGAATTCTCTGATTCTGGTATAATTTTCAATTCTAACTTAAGCGTCTATTTATAGAAAAATGCTAGAATGCCAAAGCAGACTAAATTAATAAAATAATATATTAATTTTTCTTCCTTCCTTCCACGCATCTTTTGTTGAAAGCCAGCATGTCATTTCTAAAAATTTTTGGCAGCCCACATGTTAAAAACAAAAGTGGGTCCCACCCATAATTTTAATAAAATATTTTAATTTTTGAAACTTCAACAATTCATAATAAATAGCTCTTTTATTAAAAAAATTCAAATCTCATGTCTTTTTCATAGGAAATTTAATTCTCTACAACTTTGTAGAAAATTTTTTTCCTAAATTCTAAACAGAAAATGCCTGAAATTCACATACGGACGATTTTTAATACCATCAAAAATTCATAACAAATCATACGTTAATTTTTAACTGTTCAAAATTTGTGGGCATATACATATCCAAAAATTACAACGATCTAACGGTCGGATCAAAATTATCACTCACGCAATAGAGCTTTAAGAACACCGATTTAATTTTTTTAATATCTCTAATCCGACAAAAAATACTGATAAAATACCTCAACATTAATTCCTTCAATTATAACCACATAAAATAAATATTTTCTTATCATATAACACAATAATTAATTATTCACAAATAATATTACAGAATCACAATAATGACAACCAGGCCGTTCCCAGGAAAGAGGGGGCTTTCCGATAAGGATTTCTCCTTACTGGCGCGCAATTAGGTGACCAAACCTCTCCTTGACAGAATTTTCTAGACATTGTCAATAATGTTATCTAATAATATTATTCAAATAATATGAATTATTGATCTGATACTGAAAAATATTGTGCAGTGACAATTATTGAAATAATAATAATATAAAATATCAACGTAGCAATTATTGAACCAATAAAATAAAATATTGAACAGTAGTTACTGTAACAATTATTGAGTAGTGCCTTCTTACGTAAGAATCAATAATTCAAAAATATTGTGCAATACCGTGTGCTACTGTGCAACAACGCGTATTACTGTATTTTAACCACCAGGTATTCCAACAGTTAACGGTAAAACTTTCGTCGTTATTTTATAAAAATATATTTTTATCGTTTTCTCAATCCGACAATAATTTCGTTGTGGGATCCACCAATGATTGTGCCGTCGTACGAATATTTCCTGTTAAAACGAATATTCCCCGACCAATCGAATATTATATAACAACTTGCATACTTTACAAAATTTATAAATATTACCCACAACTATAACATTATATCAAATTTACTCCATAATATTCAAAAATAATATTTATAGAAAATTCATCTTTATTCATAAAAGTTAGGGTCTTACATGTGAGATTCAGAAAGTGTAAAAGACATCCTTAGTGGATTTCCTACTCGAGGAGTAGAAGAGTGGACTAGGAGCTTTAAGTGCTCTGAACCACTTAAAACGACTGTGTCTCTTACATTCTTGCTATAACTGTTATATCTGCCATAACTGTCTCACTCTCTTTAATTCATTATATCTTAAGAGAGATTGAAACAAACATTAATTCCGCTGTGTTTCAATCATTAAGGACTAACAAGTTAAAACGAAAAGAATTTTTAATTATCTATTCAACCCCCCTTCTAGATAACTATTGTGCCTCCGGGAACTAACATATATATATATATATATATATATATATATATATATATATATATATATATATATATATATATATATATATATAGTCCGGATCTTATGCTCACTTCTTATCCAACTCATCAGAGCTCACCCCCCTTTAGCGACGGACCCGACGATGGTTTGGTCATACAACTATCGTCTATACTTTTAGCGACGGATAACATATAGCGTCGCTAAAAATATAGATGACAGTTGTATGACCGAACCGTCGCCGGGTCCGTCGCTAAAGGAGGGGGTAAGCTCGGGTGAGTTGAATAAGGGGTGAGCTTAAGATCCGGACCGTATATATATATATATATGGAAAAATTTATGTACACAGTCGACAATAACGATGATTTTTTGGGCTATAGCGACGGTTTCACCCGAAAACCGTCGCCATAGCTATTATGGGCTACGGCTCGCCATAGCCCAAAAAATTCGTCGTCATAGCCCGACTGTGTAATACACAATTGTGTATATACATATAGTCCATATATATATATATATATATATATATATATATATATATATATATATATATAATCATACACCAGGATCAAAACTAAAATGCCAAACAAAAAGTGAGAAATAAACTTTTTATTTTTAACTAAAAGCTAGCAAATAAATTATTGTACTATATAAAATCATACATTTTAAAAATTACACTTACATAAATTTAAAAACTTACACTATTTTCTAAATTACTGTACTTACAGCTCTCGTGCTTAGCAAATAAATTATTGTACTAATTTACACATTTTAAAAATTACACTTACATAAATTTAAAAGCTTACACTAAAATAAATTAACAAATTATACTTAAGTTTAACAATTAGACTAGTCATATTAAAAGAAATAAAGGTTAGTTTTGTCCATAAATTTTTAATTCCATATGATGAGATTATAATATCTTGCTAGACATGGTATTAAATAGTCCATCATCTTAAGACATTTTATAATCTTTGGACTAATAGTCTCAAGTCCAAATTTAAAAATAAACAAGACACTTGTGAGATTAATAGTCCTATCCCAAATATATAATCCTTGCAAACAAACATAGCCTTAGATGTTTCATGAATTATTATAAAAAATTATTAAGTGTAGATAATTGAGTCAATTAGAACCTTATGCTATATTTGAATTGCAGGAATGAATGTGAGAATAAACTAAATAGAATAAAAAAAATTGTATTTGGTTGTTGGAATAGAATGTCATTCCAATTCCTATTTAATTTGTAAATTTTATTTCTTAGGTGAGTGTACAAAATAACTAATTCCAGTTAAAAATGGAATGAATTATTTTACTCACCATTTTATTTTTTTCTCTATTCTATTTATTTATCAATTTCATTCATCCAATCTAAATGTCACATAAAACTATATCTTATTTTTATATTTGGACCTAAAATTTGCTTTTTGAAAGACTAAATATTAGAAGATATCATGGTACTTGCACATTCTTTCCTTCAATGGCAAAGAGGGGATCTAACCCTTTTTGAGTTTTATTGAGGGAAGGACTTCCTTCTAATTTATTTAGAATTTTCTCTTAATATTCTTTCCTTTTTTTCAAAATAAAACTCATAAACAAAAGATTAAATTGCAAAAATTAATTTTGATGTAATTTCTTCATACCAAAATTCTTCCAATATTAATTTGATGAAAAATAATTTGTATGTCTACTAATTTATTTTGAATATGAATTGCGACTAACATGAAACTGTAAGTTACAAAATAGTACTATAATACTCCATCCGTTCCTAAAAAATTATCGTTTTAGAAGAAAAAATTTGTTCCAAAAAATTTGTCGTTTACAACTTTCGATGATAATAAATTATTTAATTTCCTATATTATCCCTACCTTCTTTTACTGTCCCCCCTTGTATTAATAGTTTTTAACTTCCCATAAAGGGGTAGTAATAAAATTTTAAACAAATTTTATTTGGTAAATAATACTTTTTTAATCCATGTGCTAAAACTTTAAACGACAATCTTTTAAGAACGGAGAGAGTATATTATATAAATTCTTTTACGCTCTCTTATAACATATCTCGACGTACGTACAACAAATTTAATTGCCTAGTGATAGAAATTTCTTGTATTTTGTGCAAGGTTGCATATTCAAATCTACCCCTCGGCAGAAGTTAGAATAAACCAAAATACTAAATAAAAAATTTATTTCTCCTGGGTTCTCTCCCTAATTCTCTTATCCCTTCCCAAGGTGATGAAATGTATCCCTAAAATTAAATTATTATATAATAGATTCTCAAAAAAAAATATCTATGTATATAATATTGACATAAAATTATTGTCAAATATAACAACACTCTAAAATGTGAGAGCAATAATCAGATTTGAACAAAAATTACATCCAACACAACAAATGCATAAAATCCATAAGCCCATTCATATTACATATCCAACTATACAAGAGCTTGCCCACGTTTTCTAGATTTGAACCAAGTAAAATTATAAAGTTGACTCACTGTATCAAATACACCCTTAAAATATTATCAATTATAATTATCTGCAACAAAAAAATTCAACACATAAAATTACAGGATATATCATTTCCTGTGTGATAATACTCAACTACATATTTTACATCCTGCAAAAACATTTAGAATATGGTTATCATAGTGGTCATGTCCATTATCAGTTAGTCCCCATAAAATCCTCTTACAACTTGGGGCAAAAATGCTCTTTAAAAATAAAAATAAAAAGTTATCCCTACAATGTACATATAAATGCATAAACATAAAAACCTATCGACCAAAAGAGAATATATATATATATATATATATATATATATATATATATATATATAATAAAATTTTCAAAAAAGTAAGATAAAAAAGAAAAAAGGGGAAAGTAAGTTGACAAACAAATGAAAAGGTAAAAAATGTGCAAAACCAATCATTGTTTCACATGCTTTCAGCTCTACCAGGAGTGGTTTTAGGCTTAAATTTTGTAATGTCTACTAGGTCCCCAAATAGCTTGTCCTCTGGCTTCGCAGGCCTCCCAGGGTGTACATATGACGGCGTAGACTGATAAGATGAATTCCCTATGACTCCATCATTCCTTAAAGGTAACCCAGACATTCTCTGCTCAAGGAACTGATTGTTTTGTTGCTGCCCATATCCGTAGCCGTAGCCGTAGCCATAGCCTGGCATTTGGTTGCCGTACATTTGTGGAGTATACATATAACCCATTTGGCCATACTGCATTTGCTGGGGAAACATACCCATTGATTGACCTCCTAGCATTTGTTGAGAATGCATCCCTCCAATTTGATTGGGCTGCATAGCCTGGTTATTAATTGCTGACAAATGGCCTCCTGTGATTGGCTGAATGTACATACTTGCCGACTGGTCATTTCCTGTAGGCTGATATCCTTGTGTATGTATGCCACCTGGCATCGGCTGGGAATGAGCAACACCCACCTGAGAAGTATGCATCGGCTGCTGGAATGGATTACCAGCCGATAGACTATTTTCTGGCTGCTGGTACTGGTTGCTGGCTGATGGGCTATTATCTGCTGGTGACCGAACTTCCCAGGGTGGCGGAGGGAATGAACCACCGCTTTGAGCACCTGCAAAAAACCGCGTTAAAAATAAATTCCTATGCAGCATAATAGCTCAATCCTCCACATTTACATTCTCCAAGAGTCAAACCAGCTAACCCTTGCAGGTTAGACATAGATTGCTAATTGCCCAACTCAATAAAAATGTAATGCAGAGGATATCTGCCATAACTGTATTGTACAAACCATAAACTGGTGGCGGTGGCTGCTGCTGCTGTGGAGAGATCTGGCCATTCCAGGCAAGATTTGCTGCTTGTGCATAGAAAGACTGTTCATATTGGGGTGACACCATACTGGGAACACTTCCATTGGGATAAAATGAGGGTTGTGGAGATTGAAAATTATGTGGCTGCTGTAATTGCGGTGTTGAAGGATATGTTTGTCCAACTGGATAGGTAGTTTGAGCAACATTATTTTGTGAAAACATGTCAACAAGTGCTAGGGCATTCTGCTGAGATACAGGACTAGTCGACTGAGGTTCCCCAACTGGAACAATAGCCAGTGAATTCTCAGCAGTTGGTGAGCTGAAGTCGTCATCTCCGCTCAGAAGGTCCATTTTAGGATGGGCATTAGCTGTAATTTTTGATGGACCATTAGTTGTAGCAGCAGAATGCCCCGACTGTGTCCCAGCAACAGTGCCAGGGGTGGATCTGCAAAGTCCATTCAATTACAGCTTAAAGCAACTAGCAATACAACCAAATCTAAGAATCAAACAGAATTATTCCAAAAACCCATCAATTAAAGTGTTTCTCATAGGCAAATGTTTAGAAAGAAAAAACTCAAACTCAAAAATTGGTTCAATTATGAGCACACTTGTTCAATTTCGATTCCAAGATTGAAAGACTAGTATTAAATAAAATTTCCAATCAAATGCTAAACCCACAAGTCTACAACAGAAAAAAATCACGTAGGGATCAAGAGCATTGATCTTCCACATGCAAAACTTAATTAAGGCAATTAAGCACCTAAAGCTGACATTGTATAACATGGCAATTTCCTAGTCATTTGCATTTGGCAAGGGATTGGGCAAATTGAATACCTAGTTTGAGTAACATGATCCTTCAAACCGATCTGACACTAAAGAAAAAGTAACTTGAGAATTTTTCACCAAATTCAAGAGGTCATTTTCCAGTAATAACACAAATAATATACTTTCGAATGAATTGTTATTGCAAGGAATCAATTCAAATATATTACCCTCCATCAGTCTGTTTGCCAACTTCTGTATCAATTAGAGGAGCATCCACAGGTACCAGCGCTCTAACAAGTTCAGGATTTGGCTTTTCTGTTAGATCTGAAGTTCCCGAAGCAAGTGCTTCATGCTTAGCTAGTAATCTCTGCAAGTCGTCATTCAGTGCTAATCCTTGACATAGAAGCGATTCATCCCTGCCAGAGTTAAATTAGAATTACCACAATGATAAGTGCAGAACAAACATTAAGAACAACCATAACAAAATTCCAATCATATCACACAAATTAAGCTCATTCATAAATTTATTCTCTTATGATCAAACCTCACACACCGGGAAAAGGAGAATCTTTTACATAGCACACTTTTACTTTTCTTTATATTCTGACATTGCCTTGGTACAAAAGTATAAGAATTCTGAATCTGAATTCTTGGATTCTTCTCGATTCAACAAGATTCTTCTAGGGGTTTCTTCTGTAGTTTTTTGATTGTTTTAAATGATAAGAATTGAATATACTACTAACATTATAGTATATGATAATGAATATAATGTTTTATTTACTAATACTATATATTTCCTAAATTCCTAAATAGTATTAGTATATAAAAGATTTGTTTTTCTTGAATTTTTTACATTTCATTATTTTTTTTGTATTAAATTTTTAATGTATGTGTTTTTTTATATGTATATAAATTATATCAATAACTATATATAACAATCCAAGAGAGAAACTTAAACTGAATTAATTTAGTTGGTCATCAATACCAATTTTGTAGGCTCAAATTTTCCGCACCAAGGATGAACTGTGACCCAAAATGTGCATCAGGCTAGACTGACCCAGAATCTACTCTGCAACTTATTCGTGTATACTACTATTATATCAATCAAAACCTATATATATATATATATATATATATATATATATAGGGAAGAGGGAGCGTGTATCTTAGACAAACAACCTTGTGTGTGTCCTATTATTTTAAGAGATTTTATTAATGGTGTTTTTGGCATTTCACCATTTTCATTAATGGTTGTTTTGATATTTCACCAATTTATCAATCAAAACTATGTCATATTAGGCATAGGACACACACACTCACATACCCCCGTTTTCCATATGTGTGTGTGTGTGTATATATATATATATATATAACAATCTAATAGAAGATCCTACAATTGAATTAATTGGACTGATCATAAAATTAGTAGGCAAGTACAAAAAAACAACGAACCTAAATCGAAATAAATCACAATCGCCAAGAAAAGAAAAAAAGGAGATAACATCTCACACCACGTCGAAGAAACATATAAAAAAGGTCTGTGCCTCGCACAAGTTGCAAGCTTTTTTTAATAATTTCAATATCTAACGAATCCGTGTCAAATTCTAATCTTCAATTTCTGAGATTTGTCAAACACCTAAACAAACCCCCCCCCAAAAAAAAATTTGTCAAACTCGAAACTCGAATCCTTACTTCCTTAGGATGTGTCCATTTCAATAGCACAAGATCATTTCCAAACCATTCTATTCTTGACAATGGCTTTCAGAGACGAATGTTTATTTAAAATTTTAGCTAAATTTACTTCAATGTGTTATAAGCAACCCCAAACGTTTGGGCCAATCAAACCTCCCATAAGCCGCACTAACCTAGAGCAGCAAATACTCCCATTGACCTAACGAACCGCGTATCGGTACTTACATACCCAAACACGATACTGTTATGTACCAATACTCTAAATTTAACGTACCGAAAAATTTCTTAGTTATTTTACTTATAATTGCATAAATATCAAAATTCTAACTTAGTATTGTATACTCAAATATTACATTTGTCTTAGACTATTTATAATCCAACTTCGATTCAACTAAAAATTTTCTATAGAACTTGGGTTTATTTCATTTAAATTCTAAGAGAATTCCTAACTATAAGAACTTATATAAAGATACCCTAGCGTACCGTGTTTTAACTATGTAGCGTACCACGTACTCGTATTCGTACCACGTACCGGAACGAACCACGTTCGGTAACACTGACCTAGGGTTATCAATTATCATTAATACCAATGAATAAAGTGAGTCACCAATTCATCACTACTATAACGACCACATTGATTGACAGTTTTCTTTTAGTATAATCACTAGTAATTCCATCTTAGAAGGGCACCCTTAATAACTTCGACTCACCTAGTAGCTCCAGGCAGTTTGAATAAAAAATTTTCTTCTGATCCACAAGAGAAAATTTAAAGTACCGGTAATATAGAAAGACGGGAATAAATTAGACAAATGCAAATTAGTGGGTAGAGGTTAAAGTAAAGAAAGGCCTTACGAAGTCGAGTTGACGAGGTGTACCACTCTTTGCTTGTATGTGCGGCACTGTTCCACCAAGTCAACAATAACCTCTTGTCTAAGCTCCTGTTATCCAACAACATCCAAATAGATGAATTAAATATTACAATATCATATAAATTCACTTAAATAGATAAATGCAGTTTAGAGTTAACAATGGAAGAACTTGCTGGTTTCATTCATATTTCAAGCCAGATATGTATCCAATTACTATATCCATGTTGTATGCATAGGTCACATATCATTAAAAAAAATGCCACAGCAAATAATTCTAATAAATTCCTCAGACGTTAAACTTACCTCTTTGTTCTCCGGAACCAACGCACTCAACATTTCTGCAAGGACATCCATAATACCACGTGCATTCTGAATTTCTGTCAAGCTAGAGAAGAAAAATTGATCAGCAAAAGAAGATAAAGGAGGATACAAAATCAGCAACAGTAAGATAATTTTTTTTATAAAGCTGCTATGAAATTTAATGTGTCAAACAGCAGTATATCAGTACGTATTGTAATATTGATCACTTTTCTCAATATACAGTTTTTAAAGAATAAGGAAAGATCTCTCTGCTCAACGGCTCAATACAAATCCATACGAGGGAAAAAATATTGCCTCCAGCAACCACTGCCCTATGTAATAAAGGATTTCACTCGTGCATTAAGAAATTATATAAGAGGATATTAAACCAGAAAAAAAGTCAAATGCACCTTCAACGCACTAACTGATCATCCAGAATGAATGTACATAAGAACATGATTCTCACAATAATACTCAATAAGATTTGGCATTGGTTTCACATCAACTAAGTAAATTGACACCACACAACTTCTAACAAATGTGACTGTAATACTGCATATAGTTGCAGGCTGAGCCTATACTCCACCATCACAATCCCCAAGAATAAACCCAAAATGACGAGTGAAAATCTAAGTGGAGAAGAAAAGTATACTAGGTACTTTAAAAAATAGTTACTAGGCCCTTGAAAAAGGGGTGAAACTATACTAGTAAACTGGACACAACTTGCTAGACTTAATGTCATTGCAAGCACAACAAAAGGAGTTGAGCAATGTACCTCAATGTTGGAAACTCAGCCTCAGCAGAAGACTCAGCCGCTCCTTGTCCTGGATTACGCACATTTTGTGGATATGATGAAAGAGGCTGTAATTGTGGAGGTGTAAAAACAGGCGCAGAGCTCTCAGACCTCTTAGGGAATACTGCTCCCATACGCTGAAACATATAAGAAATGAGGCAAAGGACTTTAAAAAAACATCTACAAAATGGTGAACACAACACTGGAAACACAAACTGACAAGCTATGCTTGAAACTAGAAAACCAGGATACTTAAGCCATAATTCATGTTCCTTGTTCTTCATTTTATCTGCTGCTCAACTACAAAAAAAAATATGTTCAGAACAGTAAACTCTTCCAGAACTTACCAACAACTCCTGGTATGCTGCAAAGTATTGTGGATATCTTGCCCTTGATCCTCCAAAAGCTTCTTGCCAGGTATCTACAAGAATCAATATCTTCTCTTTAACATGGAAGTCGGGCTACAGCAGATCAAGACAACATATGAAAAATGGTATTTTAAAGAGATATGTACAGCAAAAAGAAGCTACAAAACATTCAAGCAATAAGCTTACCTTCTTCCTCACTATTTTCACCATCTCATGGAGCACATCCTTCTCAGCTACATGCATGTGGACAATGTCGCCACAGTTCTTGACAATTGTTTCCAATAACTAAAATAAGATAAACAGAGATAGTAGGATTAGTTTAGCACATATGATGCGGAGCAATACAAGGGAATTAAAGCATTATTAATTCCTTAATTTTATATTGTTATTTAGAGATAAATTATTACAATTATTGATATATTTTAATTATATTAGGTAGGTTGAATATTCTAGAGTTTCTAATCACACTAGCACTTGCTTCCTTTTTAATTAGGATTTTACTTGGTCTCCGAGTCTAGGTAATCTTATATAAGCGTTTTAATTCTCATAGGTTAATCAGATTATTGAATATATTAATTTGAGAGGTAAAAGCTTAGTCTTTGTGCTTTGTGTGTTCTTCTACCATTCCATGTGTGGTGGATAGGTCCTCTAGCCATTCGTTCTACTCCTTAATCTAAATTTCTAAAAGCCTCTACTAAACCTGTCCTGCATCACCATAATGAGATATTAGTATGTCAGAAAAAAAGTAAGCACTTCTTTCAATAGATCCAGAAGGTTGGTTGCTACTGTACACTTCCAATCAAGTTTCTCATAAATCAGAACAATTTGGTCACACATAAATCAACTAAATTCTTCGCTTAAACTGAGCATAATGATGTGCACATTATACATGTCACAAAAAGGAGAAAAAGGTAATTATTACCAAACACAAAGCATAAAACCTCTGGAACTTACTGTTAGGGCAAGAAGTTGGACTTTAGGATTCTTGCTACCAATCCGCTTTTTTATACTTCTCACAACATCCTTTGCTTGATTGCTAAATGAAAATTAATTTTAGATTATTAACAACTAACACATGATTAAACAAAAAATATCAGTGCTAAAAATATATCTGTACAAATTTCTAAATAGAAAAGTAGAACAACACTGCCAACACAATACACTCAAACGAGGTAAAAAACAAGTTCTTGCATGATAAAGGATTAAAATAATTTTAACAACAGATCCACTACCGAGCTGAACCGGGCATCAAGATAACTCTTGCAAATAGAATCTAAACCCTACTATCAGCAAGTATCTGTCGAGCTATCGAATATAAATGCATTTTGCCCTTATCTACACACAGGCACGCAGATTTTGTGCAATATATATATATATATATATATAAATATATATAATATAAAGGAGGACTTCGGAAGTTTGTCCGCATCAACTCCTTTCCCCAAGGGAAAAAAAATGAAGCAAGTACCAATGGCTATAGACCATTCCTCATCTTCTAAAGTACCTTTATTCTCTCTAACCAATATACAGCAAAAATGATACGATGGTACAGCTTCACAAAGGCTGTCGTGGACAGGGTAAAATGCCTGAATCTTTAATGCACATGGTTGACATTTCATCTGTTGTGGGGAAAATATGAATTATTGCTTCTTTTTGACTTCTATGATACAGGTATTTGGGTGTTTCAAAGCAAATTTATAGAGTTTGGATCCTTCTAGATGGCCCAGCATTCAGGTTCATTAGAGTCCCTTCAACATTCAGTTTTCAGGGATTGAAGGGCAGGTGGCAAAGTCATACTATAAAAAATTTCCTTCACTAGCACTATTTTGTATGTTTTAAAAACGAGAGAAAAGAAAAGAGAAGGGAAATTTAACCAACAGATCAAAAGTCCTTGTTTGTGAGCTTTTCTAGGAGAGGAGAAAATAGAAGGGAGAATTTTTTTTACCAAAATTCCTTCCCAAATTTGGGAAGATTTGGAAGGAAATTTATTACAGAGTTAGATGACATATTAAAATACAAAAACTATCCTTATAATAGTTCTCAAATAAATCTCATAATGGTAAAATAGTAATATACTCTTTTAAGTTAAAGTTTCCTCCCAAAACTCACAAACACAAGACAATAAAGTAAATTTCCTTTCCCTTGATCTCTTTTCTCTAATAAATTTGAAATTCTTATCTTTTCTCTCTCTAAACTCAAAACACAGTATAAGGGCTTCTTCTTTTTCTTTCTCTTTTCATTGATAAGTTTCTTCAGTAAGGACTTAGGATAGTTCCACTTCTGTTTTTCAGAAGCATTTCAAGTCATCATTGTCCTATATTCTCCCTCCTTCCCTCTCTTTCTAATATAATCTTCCACATTTTTATCAGATGTCCCATGACGGACAAATCCATGTTTTGCTAACAAAAATAAGCTAATAAAAGGCGGAAGTAATCGTATCAAATAAACAAAGTTTAATATAAGATTACACAGTGTAGATGGTTGGTGGTATATTGCATGCACCTGGTGATTTATCCAGTTCACTCCCCAAAGGTAGTGGTAGCACATTCCACCGTCATTAAAAACCATGCCAGGAAACCATGACAAAGCACTAATTACAAGCATCATATTAGATTTTGGAGTCAATCAACATACTAATTAATAGGATTTATTTGCAGATAAGTTCAAATAATTGATACATCATGGACCTTGTCCGTCTCTCTACTCAAACATGCGCAACTATAAAGCAAGACACTCTATCTTCCCTGATGTTTGATAATTTTCTCCAACAATGTTTAACTATTACATGCTCCTAAAGAAGAAAAGGCTTGCATTAACCATGAAATCTCAATCTGGTCATGGTGAGAGACTGCTGAGTTAATCTATAAACCGAGCACAATGTCACATCAACTACAACAAAACCCATTCTAAATATCAATTTCATCCAATCAAGTATGAACTTATAACCAAAAACCAAAATCATAATAACCATCCTCTGTAACGCTTAGTAACGCTTAATTGGCCTCCAAATGCCCCTTCTTCAACCAAAAATAATCTAATCAAAATACCAATGGAATAGATTTTCACACCCTACAAATAAACACAAAGATACACATACCAACATGTATGGAAAATACGGAAATATCAAATCTTGGTTCAAAATACACAACCAAAAAAATCAATCAAAAATAAGAACAATTCATCAAGATAGAAAAACATACACAGGATCGCGATTGCAAACGTCGCAGATCTCGATGTTCATGGCCCAATCTGGACCGATGAGCATGTCGCTCGTAGCTCTTTCCACCATTGAATTCACCATTTCCCCCCCAAATCAAACCCTCGGAACGGCAGTATATAATAAATCAATAATCCGACAACCGGTAAACCTTATTCCGGCGAGATCACATAAAATTCAGGTAACTCTCCGGCCCCTCTCTCTCTCTAGATACCCAGTATTTTTTCTCTGTGATCGCTATTTTCTCAATGTTTTTTTTGTTGGGATTTACGATTTCGACAAATCCTTCAAAAAATCGAAAAAATCAAGAGGAAAAGGAAATAGAGGTGGGGAAATTGGCGAATTGGATAATGCCAAGTGTATTATATATTACGAGCTTACGTACTGAGGTGTAGCTCTATTGGTGCCCGACCATTTTGATCGGACGGTTAGTACTACTTTAATCAAGCTCTTGTGCTTTATAATGGACCACGTCAGCATTCACCGCCAGGTGGGTAAATAGAAAAGGCCGGGCTGTTAGGATACTCTTTTTTAACGACTTCTCTTGTTTTTATTTTCAACGTATCTATTTATATATAGAAAAATAGTTTCGTCAGTTAAATTATAATTACGAATTATGCACATATCATATAGAATAGGTAATAATTTTATTTTAATTTATTTTATTGTATAAAATTTTGCCAATATATATATTAATTTTATTAAAAAAATTTATGTTGATGTCGATTTCTGAAAATATTTTTTAAATATTTATTTATGTATAAAATAATGTTTTTAAAATCGAATAAACATGAACTAAATTGAAAACTAGAAGCTCACTTAAAATATAATGGTATTTTTTAAAATTTTTGTTGATAATTATAGTTATGTACTTTTATAAATAATTGCTTACCATGATGAACAAAATTTTGATTATATTAAAAATATAATTTTTAATTGATAGTTTATTTTTTTTAAACCAATAGGTAAATAGATTTATGCAAAACATATATTTTGGTTAATTTTTATTAATACATTTAATAAAATTGAAAAGAATAAAATTGATAAACGAATGTAATAAATAATGAAAATAAATGATTCATTCAATTACTGACTGAGATGAATCATTGTCATTCCATATATTAAAATTCACAAATTTGGCCAGAACGAGAATAGTTCATTCTACTCTAGCAGAGTAATTAAATATAATTTTTTTCATTACATGAAAATAGTTCATTCTACTTCGGCAGAGCAATTAAACACAATTTTTTTTTATTATTATATGAAAACGAGTCATTCCATTATCACATTGATTCCCGCTATCCAAACAAAATTATTGCATAATTTAAAAAAAAATTGAAAGAGAAAAAATAAGGATAAAATTATTTATTTACGAATAACCAAGTAGTATATCTACGCTCTAATATAAATAGAGAGAATATGGTTGTCGAATATATTTTTGATAGAGTAGTACTATTTTTACATTAGTTTATTATATTTTTATATGGTCCTCTCTCACATGAAGGTGATACTCTATTTTTTTTTACGTGAGAGAGGATTGTAAGACCCCAACTTTTATAAATAAAGATGAATTTTCTATAAATATCATTTTTGAATATTATGGAGTTAATTTGATATAATGTTATAGTTGTGGGTAATATTTATAAATTTTACAAAGTACGCAAGTTGTTATATAATATTCGATTGGTCGAGGAATATTCGTTTTAACAGGGAATATTCGTACAACGGCACAATCATTAGTGGACCCCACAATAGAATTATTGTCGGATTCAGAAAACGACAAAAATATTTTATTAAAAATAACGGCGGAAGTTTTACCATTAATATTGTTGAACTACTTGGTAGTAAAAGTACAGTAATACGTGTGGTTGAATAGTAGCACACGATTTTGATTATTGATGCTTACGTGAGAAGGCACTCAATTTTGTTCAATTATTGCTATATTAAGTGTTGTAAATTTTGCTTACTTTATGAGCAATCATTTACCCATTTTTCAAAATTACCGGACAAAAGTTATAAAGTATATGTATATATTTGACTTTTGGGTGTATGTGTGTGTTTTTGTGTGTGTAAAAGTGTGTGTGTGTGTAGCGGGTGGAGGATTTGGCTGATGTGTGATTATATATATATATATATATATATATATATATATATATATATATATATAGATGTGATATGTCTGGCAAGTTGCAAAAATATGAGGAAATTTCGGATGAAGGTTGGCAGCCTTGTTTGTTATTAAATTCAACATGTGTTATTATATATATATTATATTTTATTTAAAAGATTTTTCTTTAAATATGGACCGTCAGATTAAAGTAATCAATCTGGACCGTTCATGGATTAGTTACTATGCATTCTATTTTTCTATAAATAGTAGCTCATTCCTTCATTATTTCTTACGAATTCACTGAACTCTAGAGAGAGAAACTATAGAGAGAGAGAAGAAAAGTATTTTGCTACTTAACTACTTCCTTATTTCAGTTCTTCTTTAAAACGGTAAGGGGTGCTATTCTTTCTTATTCATGAAGAGAACTGTTGTTATTCCATTTCTTATTATTCTGTTAGAATAACCTGTATACGCAGTCTACCCTATACTTGGTGACATTCTTCTATTATTCTGTTGGAACATCCTGTCTGTGTGTTTTACACCAGACCTGGTTCCGTCTTTATTATTATTCTGTTGGAACATCCTGTCTGTGTGTTTTACACCGGACCTGGTTCCGTCTTTATTATTATTCTGTTGGAACATCCTGTCTGTGCGTTTTACGCCGGACCTGGTTCCATTATTTATTATTCTGTTTGAATAACCTGTTTATGGGGTCTATCACATGCATGTTGATTTCTTTTGTTATTCCATTCTTTATTATACTCAGTTGGTTAAGTTTTGACTTCTATACTCCATGAAATTTGTGGAATATCCTTGATAATTGCGTTTCATTCAATATCTTTTCATGAAAATATTCTTCTAAGCATTCTTGAATTTTACTCCACAAAGCAGTATCATGTTGACAATTTGGACGTTGTTAATTCTTGGATAAATTAATTCTTGAACTTGTTTTATTGAATTCTTATATCATTGTCATCATCCTCATGTTTATAAAATGTTGAAAGTTATCTGTGGCCTGTAGTGCATAGATGGACTTAGTATGATTATGACCAGAGATTATTCGGTATAATCATGACCGTAATGATGTGGTAAAAGTCCTCATTGGCCCGTAGTACATTGATGAACAGTTGTTGGCATGATCATGACCATTAATGAGTACACGAATATCCTTGGCCGTAGTGCAGGGGTGATTCGATGATGTGGATTATTTTATTAAGCTGAGTCCCAGCGATAACAGTGTTGAAAAACTTTTTAAATTATAGAAGATAGTAGATTTTATTCTCTACTTGACTCTTTTAATGGATTGCTTGTTCCGCTGCAGTTGTATTATTAAGTTGTATTGTATTCAGTATCATGTATCTGGCGACCCAAGATGGATGATGTATACCTAATTTTGGGGGCGTCACAGTTGGTATCAAAGCTTAGGGATATGATCCCTGGCTAAGATGTGAGAATAGAACTAGGAGGGGAGAGACGGGGAATTCCTTCGTTAGTATGACCTACCTAAGTTTATTTACATAGTATTTAATTGGTCGGTCATAATATAAGGATAATATATGACATATCAATTAACTTTTGTTTTGTGGCAGTATCTGAAAATGGCATCTGAGAATGTTGAGAATAGCAATGGAGCACAGGCGACTGTTGATTCACCACATATCAATAATCAGGATAATGTACATCAGGAAGGTGACAATCCTCATGCAAACAACAACACTGACCAGATGATGAATGATGGAATGTTCAGAAGCTTTATGCAGTTCATGCAACAGCAGGCGAGAGCGGCTCCTGTCCAAAATATAGGTGGAAACACTGAAAACTCTCGGTCGGTCACCGCTAAACAGTTCAAGGAGCTGGGACCACCGGAGTTTAAGGGAGAGCCAAAACCACTTATAGCGGAAACATGGATAAAGCAGATTACCAAGATATTTGATGTCTTGGGATGCTCCGAGGAGCAAAAGGTTCCCTTTGCCGCCTTTATGTTGCGAGGAGAGGCTGATTACTGGTGGGAATCGATTAAGCGTACTCAACCTGCCGCACTGAAGATGTCTTGGGAGAAGTTCCAAGAGCTGTTCAATGATAAATACTTTCCCGAAAGTGTTCGTCACATGAAGGAGGTGGAGTTCATCAAATTGGAGCAGAATAATATGACCGTGTCGCAGTATGAGGCTAAATTTGCTGAGTTGGCCCGATTTGCGTCCCACTTGGTGGATAATGAAGAGCGAATGACGCGAATATTTTTGCGAGGTTTGAAACCTGAGATACGTCAACATCTTATTTCTCATAAATTGTATTTGTATTCAGATGTTGTGAATAGGGCTCAGTTAGTAGAGCGCGATAACGAGTCAACGCAACCAAAAGAGAACAGTCGGCAAAATGATAATACCAGTGAGAGCAGTCATCGAAGTGGTGACAACAAGCGTGGAGGGAATCAACAGGCCAAAAATGGTAACCATTTCGGTGGTAATCAGGGCCAAAACAATAAGAATGGTCATTTCAAGAAGATGAGATTCAACAATGATGGAAAGACGTCAGCACCAGCACCCGTTGTTAAGGAAGGAGAACGACCACCTATCATATGTTTCAAATGCGGAGGGGAGGGGCACATCAGTCCAAACTGTGCGATGCCGTCTAAAGCATGTTATAATTGTGGAAGAGAATGTCATTTAGCTCGATTTTGTCGTTTACCAAAAATAAGTTCAGCCAATATGGAGACACCAAAGGCCGTCCCAGAAAAGTCAAAACCGGTAATGCAAGGGAGAGCGTTTGTTGTGACCTCCCAGAAAGCAAGGAACCCGAATGAGGTCATCACGGGTAAGCTTATCATAAACTCTAACGAAGTCTATACTTTATTTGATACCGGTTCTACCCATTCTTTTATTTCTCCTAATTGCGCTCATCGATTAAATTTGACTCCGGAGAAATTAGACTTTGACTTATCTGTTGAAACTCTATTGAGAGAAACCTTCATTACATCCACGGTTTATAAGTCTTGTTTGGTTCAAGTTGGTACCCACACATTACCTGTCGATCTTATTTCATTAAAAATACTTGCATTTGACGTGATTCTTAGGATTGATTGGTTAACTACTCATCATGCAAAAATTGATTGTTTTCGTAAGGTTGTTAGCTTTCATATTCCTAATCGACCTATTATGCGAATTCAAGCAACCAAACCATTAAAATCAATCGTTGTCATCTCAATCCATAAAGTTATTCGTTTATTGAAAAACGGATGTCAAGCTTTCTTAGCTCATGTCACGGATCTAAACAAAAATACGTCAGTTTTGAATGATATTTCTATTGTTAATAAATTCCCTGACGTATTCCCTGAAGAACTTCCTGGCCTACCCCCAGAGCGTGAAATTGAATTTTGTATCGACCTTAAACCCGGTACAAAACCCATTTCCAAAGCCCCATATCGAATGACTCCTATTGAACTTCAGGAGTTAAAGATCCAACTGCAGGAATTGTTAGACATTGGCTTTATTCGTCCTAGTACTTCTCCTTGGGGTGCTCCTGTGCTATTCGTGAAGAAGAAAGATGGAAGTATGCGACTTTGTATTGATTATCGAGAGTTGAATCATGTCACCATCAAAAACAGGTACCCATTGCCACGTATTGATGACCTGTTTGACCAGTTGCAAGGAGCACAATTCTTTTCAAAGATCGATCTTCGTTCTGGATATCATCAGCTGAAGGTTAGAACTGAGGATATTCCAAAGACGACTTTCAGAACTCGGTACGGGCATTATGAATTCCTAGTCATGTCCTTTGGATTGACTAATGCTCCTGCTGCCTTCATGGATATGATGAACCGAGTATTCAAGAAATATTTGGATCACTTTGTGGTTGTCTTTATTGATGACATCCTTATTTATTCCAAAAGCCGTGAAGATCATGAGCAACACTTGAGGCTGGTACTCCAAAAGCTTCGTGAATACAAGCTTTATGCCAAGTTGAAGAAATGCGAGTTCTGGCTGGAGGAGGTAGCATTCCTTGGGCACGTAGTATCAAGTCGTGGAATATCTGTTGACCCGGCAAAGATTGAAGCTATTCAAAGCTGGGAGCAACCTAAATCAGTGACCGAAGTACGTCGCTTTCTTGGTTTAGCTGGTTATTATCGGAGATTCGTGGAAGGATTTTCTCGAATCGCTACTCCATTAACTCAGCTGACTCGAAAAGATACAAAGTTCGGTTGGAGCGAAGAATGTGAGAAGAGTTTTCAAGAACTCAAGAGGAGACTCATTTCAGCACCTGTTCTAACAATACCATCTGGCTCGGAGGGATTTGTCATCTACAGTGATGCTTCGAGCAAAGGGTTGGGATGCGTTCTCATGCAACATGGAAAAGTCATAGCCAATGCATCAAGACAACTCAAGGAAAATGAGAGGAATTATCCTACTCATGATCTAGAGTTGGCAGCTGTTGTCTTTACACATAAAATTTGGAGGTATTACTTGTATGGGGAGAAGGTGGAGATCTTTACGGATCATAAAAGCCTCAAATATTTCTTCACTCAAAAGGAACTCAACATGCGACAACGACGTTGGCTTGAACTGTTGAAAGATTATGATCA
Source organism: Panax notoginseng (assembly GCA_016801055.1). Lineage (NCBI taxonomy): Eukaryota > Viridiplantae > Streptophyta > Magnoliopsida > Apiales > Araliaceae > Panax > Panax notoginseng. The sequence goes on along the minus strand of CM029023.1, from coordinate 3,679,224 downwards.
TACCATTCAATACTATCCTGGAAAAGCGAACGTGGTAGCTGACGCATTGAGTAGAAGATCATATGCAAGTACGAGTGCGATATTGTCAACACAAAGGCCTATTTTGTGTGACTTACAAAGGATGGAGATAGAGTTAAAAACTCCAGGGACCCATGTGATGATGGCGAATATACGAGTAGAACCAGCTTTAATCGATAAAATTAAAGCTGCTCAAGCTACAGACCTAGAGCTGATGCGTATGAGGAAGAAAGTGCAAGAAGGTGCTATGCTGGAAGCAAGAATCGATGAAGAAGGAATACTTCGAGTCAACTCCAGACTTTGTGTTCCTAACAACCCTGATTTAAAGTATGAAATCATGATGGAGGCACACAACACACCGTTTGCAATCCATCCTGGAAGTATGTACATAAACGAGATTGTAAGACTGCATGGTATGCCAGTATCCATAGTTTCTGATCGAGACCCAAGATTCACTTCACGATTTTGGGTTAGTTTACAAAAAGCTATGGGCACGGATTTACGATATAGTTTAGCATATCATCCTCAGACGGACGGACAATGAGAGAGGACTATTCAAACTCTAGAAGATTTATTAAGACTCTGTGTCCTTGACTTCAAGGGAAGTTGGGACAAGTTCTTACCATTGGTGGAGTTTTCCTACAACAACAGTTATCAAGTAAGTATTGGCATGGCTCCGTTCGAAGCATTGTATGGAAGAAAATGTCGTTCTCCAGTATGCTGGGATGAGGTGGGTGAAGCAACATTGTTGGGACCGGAGTTGGTACGTATGACTACAGAAAAGATTCGAACGATCCGACAACGTATAAAAACCTCACAAGATCGACAAAAGAGTTATGCTGATTCGAAAGGACGTGAAATTTGATATAGGAGATCATGTGTTCTTACGTGTTGCTCCATGGAAAGAAGTTACGAGATTTAGAAAGAGAGAAAAGCTCAATCCTTGATTCATCGGTCCATTTTTAATCCTCGATCGAGTAGGAACTGTGGCTTATAGACTCGCTTTACCGCCAAGTATGTCTCGTGTTCATAACGTTTTTTACATATCCATGTTACGTAAATATGTGGAAGACCCGAACCACATTATTGAGTTAGAACCGGACGAAATAGCAGAAGATTTGACGTATGAAGAAGTTCCTGTTCAAATCTTGGATAAGAAGGAACATATTCTACGCTCCAAGGTTATACCTCAAGTCAAAGTTTTATGGAGAAACCACGATGTTGAGGAAATGACTTGGGAGTTAGAATCTGAAATGAAATCAAGGTATCCTTACCTCTTCGACATACCAGGTACGTATCCTAATTTTGAGGGCAAAATTTCATAAGAAGGGGAGGTTGTAAGACCCCAACTTTTATAAATAAAGATGAATTTTCTATAAATATCATTTTTGAATATTATGGAGTTAATTTGATATAATGTTATAGTTGTGGGTAATATTTATAAATTTTGCAAAGTACGCAAGTTGTTATATAATATTCGATTGGTCGGGGAATATTCGTTTTAACAGGGAATATTCGTACAACGGCACAATCATTAGTGGACCCTATAACGGAATTATTGACGGATTGAGAAAACGACAAAAATATTTTATTAAAAATAACGGCGGAAGTTTTACCATTGATACTGTTGAACTACTCGGTAGTAAAAGTACAGTAATACGTGTGATTGAATAGTAGCACACGATTTTGATTATTGATGCTTACGTGAGAAGACACTCAATTTTATTCAATTATTGCTATAGTAAGTGTTGTAAATTTTGCTTACTTTATGGGCACTCATTTACCCATTTTTTAAAATTATCGGACAAAAGTTATAAAGTATATATATATTTGACTTTTGGGTGTATGTGTGTGTTTTTGTGTGTGTAAAAGTGTGTGTGTGTAGTGGGTGGAGGATTTGGCTAGTGTGTGATTATATATATATATATATATATGTATAGAGTTGTGATATGTTTGGCAAGTTGCAAAAATATGAGTAAATTTCGGATGAAGGTTGGCAGCTTTGTTTGTTATTAAATTCAACATGTGTTATTATATATATATATATATATATATATATATATTATTTTATTTAAAAGATTTTTCTTTAAATATGGACCGTCAGATTAAAGTAATCAATCTGGACCGTTCATGGATTAGTTACTATGCATTTCATTTTTCTATAAATAGCAACTCATTTCTTCATTATTTCTTACGAATTCACTGAACTCTAGAGAGAGAAACTATAGAGAGAGAGAAGAAAAGTATTCTACTACTTAACTACTTCATTATTTCAGTTCTTCTTTAAAACGATAAGGGGTGTTATTCTTTCTTATTCATGAAGAGAACTGTTGTTATTCCATTTCTTATTATTCTGTTAGAATAACATGTATACGCGGTCTACCCTATACTTGGTGGCATTCTTCTATTATTCTGTTGGAACATTCTGTCTGTGTATTTTACACCGGACCTGGTTCCGTCTTTATTATTATTCTGTTGGAACATCATGTCTGTGTGTTTTACACCAGACCTGGTTCCGTCTTTATTATTATTCTGTTGGAACATCCTGTCTGTGTGTTTTACACTAGACCTGATTCCGTCTTTATTATTATTCTGTTGGAACATCCTGTCTGTGCGTTTTACGCCGGACCTGGTTCCATTATTTATTATTCTGTTTGAATAACCTGTTTGTGGGGTCTATCACATGCATGGTGATTTCTTTTGTTATTCCATTCTTTATTATACTCAGTTGGTTAAGTTTTGACTTCTATACTCCATGAAATTTGTGGAATATCCTTGATAATTGCGTTTCATTCAATATCTTTTCATGAAAATATTCTTCTAAACATTCTTGAATTTTACTCCACAAAGCAGTATCATGTTGACAATTTGGACGTTGTTAATTCTTGGATAAATTAATTCTTGAACTTGTTTTATTGAATTCTTATATCATTGTCATCATCCTCATGTTTATAAAATGTTGAAAGTTATCTGTGGCCTGTAGTGCATAGATGGACTTGGTATGATTATGACCAGAGATTATTCGGTATAATCATGACCGTAATGATGTGGTAAAAGTCCTCATTGGCCCGTAGTACATTGATGAACAGTTGTTGGCATGATCATGACCATTAATGAGTACACGAATATCCTTGGCCGTAGTGCAGGGGTGATTCGATGATGTGGATTATTTTATTAAGCTGAGTCCCAGCGATAACAGTGTTGAAAAACCTTTTAAATTATAGAAGATAGTAGATTTTATTCTCTACTTGACTCTTTTAATGGATTGCTTGTTCCGCTGCAGTTGTATTATTAAGTTGTATTGTATTCAGTACCATGTATCTGGCGACCCAAGATGGGTGATGCATACCTAATTTTGGGGGCATCACAAGGATTGTGTGGAAATATTAAAAATATATGTGAAAATATTAAAAATGTATGTAGAAATATTTGTTTCTCTTTTTATATAGAAAAAACAAAGTTTTAAAACCGGACCGGACTGGCGGTTGGACCGGTAAAAATCTGGTCCGCCTTTTCGTCCGATTTGGACCAATGACTCGGTTTTGGTCAAAATTCAGGTTGCAACATTAACCCCCGATCCAATTGGTGGTCCAACCGGTAAACCCGGTTAATTAACCATGTTGATCCGATTTTTAAATTTTTTTTATCAAAAAAAATTAATATTAAAATTAACCACTTTTATTAATATTATAATTCATCTTTTTTATGTTTTAATTCAGATTTTAAATTTTTTATTAATTATTAATAATATATATTTTTATATATTAATGAAGAATAGATCAATAACGATTGAGTAGTGCTACGCAGACAGTGAAATGGGACAGAAAAATTGGACCGGTTGCAATTTTATTTATTTATTTATTTTTACTGTGACTCTCAAAAAATGTATAGTATTTATTCCAACAGGAATTTTTATAAAATATAGTGTTTTAGGTGTAATTTGGATACACATACAAATACAGGGTTATACAGACTGTATAACCCTGTTTTTATATGTGTATCCAAATTACACCTAAAACACTATATTTTGTAAAAAAATCTTGTTAGAATAAATACTATACATTTTTTGGAGTCACAAGCAAAAAAAAAAAAATTCGCCTGTCCAATAATCCTGTCAAGCTTTTCTGTCCGGCTAGACTTATTGATAACGATTTGATTGGTGGTTAGACCACTCGATACTTTTTTTTTTATTCGGTGAAGGGTCCACAACCGCGAGAAAAAGGATGAAGTACAAACAAGTAGGCATCACCTTTTGCAAAGCAATGACTTATTAGGTATCACGCCTATAGGTTATAAACAGGAAAGCAAAGCAAGATTCTTGCCATCGGTCTCAAATTAAATCTCCAATTCTGGATTTAAAAGATCAAATTGACCATTTTTAAAATTAATTTTTGTACTAATAGAGATTATAACAAAAAAATAAGTATATACAATACTACAATTTACTTTTAACCCTAATTTTTATATTTATATATATATATATATATATATATATATATATATATATATATATATATATATATATTTAAGTATTAATTTTAAAAATAGTCAATTTAATTAATAAAAATCAAAATCGGGTATTTAATTTGGGGCGGAAGTAGTATAAAATAGTAATGGTTTCTATTTCAGTACATAGAGAGTCCTAGATCAATAATTTGAGACAACTCTTTAATAGCATTACTTATTTTAACCTCTTAAAGCCTTTAAATATACATGCCCACACCCCCTCCCCCACCCCACCCATACCCCCACCCCCGCCCCATTCCCCACACCCACACCAAAAAAAATAATATTTATTGATTATATATACACTAAAAAAATAATATTTACTGATTATTATAATAAAATTTTCAATAATTTCATTAATTTTAATTAACATAATAATTATTAATGTAATTTTTTTTGAAAGTGCCTATAATCAAAAAATTAATATTTTTAATACTCAAATTAGTCACATCAATTAAAATTTTTAGTTTCAAATTTGGGTCTAAAAAATTAAAATAAGACTCTTTTAGTATAACATAAATTAAGATTTTAGTGAAACTATAATTTGAAAAATAGGTAGATCTGGATTTGACCCATAACCATTTAAATTCGAATCACATAACCCATATTAAATAGGATCAATTACATATTCTATTACATTTTTTAAAATAATTATAACAATAGTGCACTCATAAAATATTTACACAATTAATACACTTTTCATATTTATTTACAATATTAGTGCAATTAGAATTCCTTAATTTAAAGAATTAGTATGCAATTAGGATTCCTCAATTTAGAGGATTAGTATTAATTTACTTATTAAATTAAGTAATTAATAAGTAAACCATATAGCACCTCCATCGCCTAAGCCTCCACCCCCACCTACATCTACTCCAGCACCTCCACCAAATCCTCCACCTTTCACACCTCCAAGTAGTGATGCACAACAGGCCGGCCTGACCTGGTCCGGCCCAAGCCTGCTAGGCCTTAGCCGTTGACCAGGTCAGGTCAGGCCTTGACTTTTTAACCGCAGGCCAGGCCAGACAAGGTTTTGAACAAAAAAATGTGACCTGTTGAGGCCTACGGGCCAGGCCGAGCCAGGCCTCATTAGTCCCACGTAAGCCCATCGCATTTTAACTCAGCTTTTCTCCTCCATTTATTGAAGAGAGGCAGGGCAAAAAACCTTGTACTAGACTATGTGGGACTAGCCAGGGTTAGCCAAACCTCCATTTGTAGAAAGGCAGACACAAAAAACATTTTATTAGACTAAGTGGAAAAATGCTATGCTTAGCCAAACCCAACAAGCTCAAGTGCATTGTAATCAAAAATTTTGTAGTTGACCTCTCCTATATTTATAGAAGACAAGTAGGGACAAGAGATGTTAACTAGACTATGTGGGACTTTGAAACAAATGCAATTGAACTAAATGCCTCTCATTCTTATAGTTTTCTATTAAACTATGTGGGACTTTTTACTAATCTTTACATCCTTGCTTTGAGTTACACTTCATCAATGCAACCTTGCATAATTGTTAGAGCTGCACAACTGTGATGTTAATAATGCGCGCATTATGAATGGGATATATAGAATTAACTCTCATTATTTCAAATAACTCTCATAAAAAGGTAGCAAAAGATTTCTCTGCGGCTATTTGGAGGAGGAGTTGTTACGTGTATTTGAATTGGTTTTGGTTTTACAAGGGAATTAAACTGCCGATCCGATTAGAAAAGTCAGAGCCAAAAAACAACAATTATCTATATAATATAATATAATATAATATATATATAGAGAGAGAGAGAATGAAAGGTTGAGCAAACACATCTTATGAAAACTCAGAGGGTTGACTTGGGATATATTTATTTGTCATCTTATAAATTTCAACTGCACAAAGGAAAAGACTAGTAGCCTTACAAGTCCATTATGTTGTCTCAATTAACGTTGTAATCATGGTATCAACTCTAAAAATTTAACAGAATTGATCACCTGGTAAAATATATATATTCTTCCATTATCATCATCTTTGTTCTCAAGCCATTCTAGTATTGGGATACACAAAATAGTACAACTGGTAAATATTATCACTCTATAATAGCAATCCTAATGGAAGAGCTAGCCCCATTGTGCAGCTTAACTTAAAAGAAAAGAAGAAAATCACGGATCAAAGACCAACGAAAGTGATATTAACTAGCAGATGGCATGTACTATGTATTGTAAAGAGAACTTGTGGAGTTTGAAATTTTATGTTATGCGTAGTGTATGGAGGATATAATTTGAGCAAGACAATCCAAGCTAGCTACAAAAATTTGAGCAAGACAATCCAAGCAAGTCCATGTTTTAACATTTGCCAAAAAGATGAACTTCATTAAAAATCAAATAACCAACTAAACCAAGTAATAATGGCTTTTGGAAAGTCCCACATCACTTATCCACCAAATTTATGCTAGGCCTTGGCAGTATAATAAGACATACATATTCTTTATAACAAAAATTACATTGATGGGGCTTTGATTAAGCAGGCCAGGCCTGTCACATCTGGCTAGGCCGAGCTCAGGCCGGGCTATAGTTGCAGGCCATGCCAGGCCGGGCTTTTGGCTGGGCCAGGCCAGGCCAGATTTTGTCCATAAATTGAAGGCCTTTTTACAGCCTATTAGGCCAGGCCTGTCCGGCCCAGGCTTTGACCAGACCTATATTTGACCAGGCCGGGTCAAGGTCGGGCTGCAGGCCTAGGGCCGTTTGTGCATGCCTACCTCCAAGTTCGTCGCTACCCCCAAGCCTCCACTGCCTCCTGCTCCACCACCTAAGCCTCCACCCCCATCTACACCTCCTCCAGCACCTCCACATCTCCCACCTCCAAGTCCGCCGCCACCCCCACCACCCCCACCACCAAGACCTCCACCACGCCCACCTCCACCACCAAGACCTCCACCATACCCACATCCAAATCCACCAAGACCACCGCAGCCTCTGCGGCCACCAAAACGACAATTATCATCACGCCATGGAGAATATATTGATCCACCTCCACACCTTCAGTTTTTTCATATTGCAGTGGGTTTCCAAGGTAACTAATTCAGTTTTATTAAGTTACCAATTATTTTGAATGTGATTCAGTTGGTAGCCAAACCTTCATGCAGTTGGTTGCCAAACTTTCAAATCAAGGTAACCAATTCATACCGCAAGTGTGGAGGTAGATTGGTTACCTTGGTATAAAGGTTTAGTTACCTTTATACCAAGGTTTGGTTACCTTTTTAAGAAAGTTTGGTTATCAACATTACACACCACTCTCTTATCTCTCTCTTTCCTATGCAGTGTTCTTATTTTCTTTTGCACATGAAAATGGGTCTCATCGGCGAAGGGGACGAGAAAGATGACCGGCAAAGGGGACGAGGAAGATGACCGTGAAAGGGAGGAGGAAGATGAAGTTGTCAAACTTTGATTATTTGAATTTGAATTATTATTTTTGAATTTGTTTTTGTTGTTAGATCCAAGATATTTGAATTATTAATTATGACAGTTATTTCTCTTTGATTTTAGGTTTCCTTATTATTATGAATTGAATCCTATACTAATTTTTTAAATTAAAGAATCCTAATTGTACTAATATTGTAAATAAATATGGAAAAACGTATTATTTTTATAATTATTTGTTGATGCACTAATGGTATAATTACTTTCTAATTGTTATATATTTCTGTAAAGAACCCTATTAAATATAGGTAATATGATTTTGGTTCTAAAACAAACCCAAACTTATTTTATGTAACCCAAAACTAATTCAAATCTATTTTTTGCCAGGTCTACTTAGAGGACTTCCAATAATTTAGCTGATTAACTGAGTAACAATGGGATTAGAGCATATATGCAAAAATCAATATGACAGAATATTTGATAGTTGGCATGAAATTTCAACAACAACAACAACAAAAGTTAGCATAAAGAATACTAAATTTATCTCTCTCTCTATATATATATCAAAATCCTTCTCCAGCGAACTTAAGTCACGGACTAAAGACGAATTGGGGAAAAAACACGCGTGTTGAGTGTACGGGTCAAATTGGAAAAAAACACGCGGGTGATGCTCTGCCTCAAATTACTTTCAAAATAGAACCAGAGCTCAGATCAAAGCTCAACCTCTTTCTCTCCCCAACTTTTTCCCTCCTTCTCTCACACGCTAAAGTAGCAGACGGAATAGCTCATCGGAAGGTCTCCGCGACGAAACCATAGCAAACGGATCGGAAGGTAAAACTCCATAACTTTATTGGGTTTGTAAATTTTTTTTTCGCGTTAGAAATCTAGGGTTTGTTCTTTAAAAATCTGTCTTTTTCCGGCGGTTGCTCGTCGTGGCTGCTGGTCTGCTGGTTCCTTTAATTTATCGTGGCCTAATTTCTTTAATCGTGGTCTAATTCGTACAACTCGTGACCTAATTTCTTTAATTTCTCTGTTTGCTTCGTGCAAACAGTCTATTATTTGTGATATTCAACAGGCTGAATCTTTGATTGCACTGGGTATGGTGAAACGTTCTACAACCACGACAAACTCAAATAATCAGTTTAGGTGTGCCAGACAGTAGTTAATTGACTTTTCTTTTTCGTTTTAAATTATTTTTTTCCCATTTGGATTTAAATTCATTTGCATCGACAGAAGCGATCTAAAATTAAACCCAATTAGGTTTTAAAGCCCAAAATAAATGACTAGTTTGACCCAAATAAAAGACAAAATCCAATTAAAATATTTTAAAACAAAATAATATTAATTATTCAATATTTATTTATTTATTTTCTAGGTATTACATCAGATTTGTGACTGCTATGTCAAGTTGTTGACTTTTTTCAGTGAAGAACTTCTGCTTAGCCGCCAACTAGCTGAGGTAGCAGAAGTTATTAGTGTTATTTTTTTTCCTTTGAAGTTACAGAGGATATAATGGACGGTGAGATTTATCCCAAACTTTGAACGGTTCTAATCGTTTATTAGGGTGAGCAAAAAATTCAAAATAAGTTGTGTTTTGTTAATTAGATATATGTACACGCACACAAAGACGCTCGCACACAGACATACACACAAAGCACGCGCGCACACACACACACACACATATATAGGGAACTGATATTTACAAATAAAAATTAATATTTTCATATGATCTCTCTCACATTAATAGTGAGCGAATTCCATCTCTATGTAGTGTATGGCGCATGTTCACTAAACTTCTCCTCGAGAGGATAGATGGTAGTGTTTGGTGTGTTTAGATGTCCAAACACTATGTTTATAACGTAAATAAATAAAATAAATTAAACAAACAAGATTCTCATACGCACTTGGTGTTCTTCAAACGCTATTGGACGCGCGCGCGCGCGCGCACACACATATATATATATTTAATATGACTAAATATATTGCTCACAAGTAACTCTTTCCCATGTTCTGTTCCCCTCTTACTCTTTCCTTTATTTTATTTCTCAAATGCCCATCAGTACATGCTCAGCCATCTCCACCTAGTTGCAGAGAAGTGCACTAGCAGTATGCTTTTGACTCCACAAGAATTAGCCTACTACATATATTACAAAACAGAAGGAAGTGTTACCTTCCCTATAATGGTATTGGATCCTCTCCGGTCCTTTTTAATGGGATTTGATTCTAAAGTCTAAACAGTTCTTTCTTCTATAATTCCAAAGGAACGAGAGACGCAAAATTATACAGGAAGAAAATGAAGAGAAAAAGAACCAATTCCATATACAACATCAACAAAGTATCTGAAAGACTGAGTGCCAAAAAAATAATGAAACATGATTCCTTTTTCTTATTTGAAACAGTGCAAATGACTGAAGTATATTGACACTGTAATCTGTTAAAAAATTACAATGACAAAAATCCTTTCAAAGAAATAACAAATATCCGAGAACAGATATTTGACAATACAAGTAACCAAAGCTCTAATTTATATTACAAATACCAATTATCTTACAGACAATTTTTCGATGAATAGAAACCCCTCGTAGGAATCCAGAGCACGTTAGCATGGTTCGGTATCTACATAATTGCTTTCCCCTTGTTTAAACTTGTTTGATTCCACGTTTACAAAAGGGGTGGAAGTGGCTCAATATGGAACAGGAAATCGGACTGTAGGGGGGCCATGTTTCATGTCCTTCAGTAGAAGATTTAGGAGAGCTTCAGTCACTGGACCTTCTCTGCCTACAGGAAGGAAGAAAAAATATTATTGCAAACATCAATACCCTACAGATATATAGTGGATGAAATAAATACTCCCTCCGTCCCATAATATATGACGATTTAGATTTGTGCACAATAATTAAGAAAATGATTGGAAAATTTCATTTATTACCATGCTTATCTCATAGTCTCTCTCATCTGTAACATTTTCCCAGGATAATTTTGGAAATATTATAATTAATTCTCCTAGATTTTCCAAAATGTCAAATAATTTGGGACAAATGAAATCACCTAAAACGTCATATATTATGGGACGGAGGAAGTATGTTACAATATGGCAGGAAAATGATCACAAGTCTTTAAGAATTATGAAGATATTACTAGGAAATTTTTAAGAGAAATCGCAGCCAAAAAAAAAACACCTCGGTTTGGACATAGAATGATATCTAATGAGGTTACCCAAACATAACTTATTATTTAGCAAAAAACAGAAAAAAAAAAAGAATGATATTTAATATTTTGCTCAATCTCTCACATAAATGCAAGATTGTTCCTAAGATCTTTTTGTCTAAGTTGCCTCATAGAGAAACAGCATCAGGTCATTCAGTTGGATTTCATAAATCATTAAAAAGCTAGTACTATTTTGGAAATTAATTAGAACACATTATTCCCTGAAGTAGGCGACCCTACGTCGGCAGTTTCTGAACCTAAATACAATATATGAAATTGAGTAGACAAACAATGCCCTCTGACACTTGGATGCCATCATGCCAAGATGTATCTTATTTCTTTTGTTCAAAGAAAATCGTCTCACAATTTTTTAGGTGTTCAAGGAATGAGAAAATTGCTGAAATAGTTTGTTGAGAAAAAGAAAAAACTCTAAATTTTCATACCATTAATTTAATATAATTCTTTAATTACCAATAACTGCATGGAACATAACATACATGTGACATACGCACAAGCACAGGTACACAAACTTGCAAATAGAAATTTGAGTAAATGCTCTCTCATAAAAGAAGAAACCAGATAAGGTTCTGGCGCAAAAAACATGGCTCTTCCAGTTAAGTCAATTTGTGTTTAAGTTTCTGAAAATATCAACCTGATTTAATATGCACATATTCATGTAAATAGTTCGTATGGAATACATAAGAGAGTGCAGATTAGTTCTTACCATCACCTATAACTTGTTCATCCCACTGCAATACAGAGCGAACAAGAACTCCACTGCCAATTAGCATCATTTCTTCTGCACTTTTTCCTTCCTCAACCGTCACATGCTCAACTCTCGTGTCTCGTAGCTTGCCTTTTCTCACCAGGTCTTCTGCAAGTACCAGAACCCTCTTAGCTGTGCATCCACTCAGAATTTTGTCAAAGCGAGGCATCAAAAGTTCTTTCTCCTTTGTTACAAAAGCTACATTCATGTTAGGCCCTTCAGCAATAAACCCATCGGCATCTAACCAAATTGCAGCATACCCGCCATTTTCTTCGGCTTCCATCTTGGAAAGCACATTTGGGAGATAATTTACACTTTTCACGACAGCAAATTGTGGGGGCTTAATTGGAATTGATGAAGTTACTACTTTGATGCCCCTGTGATCTGCTATTGATTTGTCTTCAATTACGATGGCGTAAAGAGCTGATTGATGACAGCCAGCTGGAGAGAGTTGGAAATCCCCAGGTCCTGCTGAAAGCCAGTATCTCAGCGATCCTATCCTGCACTTGGATGCACTCACAGTTTGTATGAGTATTCTTCTAATGCTTTCCTTATCAAATGGTAGTTTTATTTTCGCCATTTTAGCTGAGTTCAGAAAACGATCAAGATGCTGATCCAATTCATAGAGAAATCTGGGACATGAAGAACGTATAAGAGAGAAGTACCCAGAAAGTTTGTGATCATAAGCTGATAACCAAAACATGAATTAACGACAGCTATTCAATTAAACTCCAAATATTGAATTTGAGTTCCCACTTGGTGGATTGAAGAACAAAAAAAGGGGTAGCGGTCTTGTGTCATACACAAGTTTCAAGGTTCTTTTGGAGAGTAATGTGGGATAAGAATGCTTGAAATAAAACAGAAACCAGTACATTATGAGAGTTTATCACCAAAAAAATGGTCCATTTTTCTGCATATTACTGATATTTTTAGTTGATTATACTGTAAGGAAAAATCCTGTTAATTTATTCAATGATGGATCCCTTGTTCTTGAACTGAGCTACTAGAAATCCTAATTCAATGAGACAACAAAGCTTGCAGATGCAGCAAGAAAATAGCTTAAACATTCCATTCTCCTTGAGGCATACATATAGCGCGGTTGGATATTTTCATGCAATGCTATATTGCTATTGCATTTGACAAGTTAAGGGATGAAAATTTCATATTCGATAAACTAAAAGAAGATCAAAAGCTGCCTCAGAACCCACTTCATTAACAGAATAATACCAGCTGGCAACAATGAATGTATTTGTACTAATAGAAAGTTAAATAACCACCACACGAAGGCAAGTTGCTAACCCGTCCACTATTGCCGCGGTATCAAAAACTCCATGCCCTCTATGAACCATGTGGTCATCCATGGAAATCACCATGGCTGCTGGATCTGTCGTGATTCCACCAAAACTGCTAGAATACATGGCCAAATATTGCTGCTTGCTTTCATAACTTTCCCGAGTTATCCTCATCCTTTCAATGGCCTAAAAAAATATAACAGAATTAAAAATATAATTATCATCATGATTTATAGTTCTCTAATGTCTAAATGTAAGTTAACAAGCCAAAATCTAGTCCATATTGTTAAATGTTAAAACAAGAACTTAAATAGAAAATTGAACTTTTTTCAAAATTCAAAAGCATTTTTGTCACATTGTCTACTTCATCTTAATGATTTTTTTAAAAAAAATTCAGGACATAAACGTCCACTTTCAAAATCGATGCACAAATTTTTATTAAGTTTAAATAGATGGTGATCTTAAACATTGATAATGTTAAAATTAATACCTCTAGGCCAGAAAGAAGTGGGACCTCAGATATTTGAGTTGGCTCTGCCATAACAAAGTGCAATAGTATTAGTAGTGTTAAGAAAATCAAAGCAAAAAATCAGACCGAAGTTAATTAAACAATCGTATCAAAAATTCCAAACTGTGTGAAATCATCAAAATCTATACACCAGAAAATACTCCAAATGAATTAATTTTTTCCACCCAACACCCATGATCTTATATTTTCTGACCTTGATTATCAAGTTAGCAATTTAGGTACAATTTTTGCAATCCAGTATACCAAAATACCAACTTGTAAACAAAAAAGTCCCATTTGTCAATAACAAATTATATAAAAAGAATCATACTTTATTGAAAGTAAAATAAAATGACATTATGCCCTAAGTTTGCCATAAATATGTCAATATTATTCACTACTACTAACCGAACAACTTATTCACTATTATTAAATTAAAAACTTATTCCTTTGGAATAAGTACGGAAAGAAACTATATTCAAAAATTTTGTAAATGAGAAACGAAAAAACTTTTTATACATAAATGAAATCTTACCAACCAAAGCTTCATTTGGATTTGAAATTTTGACAGCATTGGATCGTCCCAATTGCCGGCCACCGAACCCCAGTCGATTTTGTGAAAGCCCAAGTCCTGAAATTGAAATCTTTTGGGAAATAAAAAGAGAATTTGGAATTCGACCACTCAATCTAATTGAAAAAAGTGAGGTTTCTGAGATGGGTTTTGCGAGAAATGATAGAGAAGCCATGGAAGTAAACTATGAGAGCTCTGTTTTCACAGGGGTATAAACAGTTTCAAATATCTATATAGGCCCCAAAATTTGGTAGTATTTTTTTTCCCTTTTCCCATTTCTCGTGTCAAAGTAGTTGGATTGATTTGGGCGTCAAAACATGTAAACCCAAGGGGAAAATAACAGAGTGGTGGATTTAAAAATGCACATGTTCTTAAGCTAAAAGCTTCAAGCTGAAATTATGGAGTTTATTCTATTCGATCTAAACAGAGAAATAGGAAGAAGCCAAAATAATGAACTAAAGCCGCCCAATATTCTGACCCATTTGTCGAATTTTTCGGTAGATATCAAAACTGAAGAAAAACAAAAGAAGTATTTTAAATAAAATTATTTATAGAAAGAAACCAACTAAAAAGTATGTAAGACTCATCTGTTATAGAATTAAAAAATTATCGGAAAATATATATATATATTATTAGTAATCAATAAAATTAAATAAATATTATTTTTTATTAATAATAAAATTAAGTTATAATATGATTAAAAATAATTAATTTTAATAAAAAAAAAATTGGTACCAAAAAATGATTAAAAAATAGTTTATTTGATTAGCTTAACTAGTTTTATCGGTGGTGATAGAGTTTTGACCAAAATTGATTAATTGGTTCGATATGAGTTTTTGACCAAAAACTGATTAATTGTCGACACGTGGCACTCTCAAACTGCGCCACGCGTACATCCTCTTATAAGATCAAAAATATCTATGTAAAGACTTCAGGTGTCGCCTAAGACTTCCGACGGATAGCTTTAGATCCGTTTGGTATAACATCGGAATAGTGATAACCGAACCAAGTACTTAGGTACTCGATTTGAGATCGGTTCGAAAATATAATTTAAAATTCGAATTTGAAATTAATTCGAGTCGAATCTGATCCATACTCATTTTATGTTTAATGATACACGAGTCGAACTCGAGCAGACCAGTATTCGCTCATATTAAGGTTGGAGTATTTTTATTTTTTCTTAAACCATACTTGATACATGCTCGATGGATCATATTCGAATATTGGTCTGATCCATACTAGTAAGCTAAATATGTGATATTTGTATCAATCTTTATAATTTATAAAGTGTTGTATGAAATTGTGTAAACTTGTACTTGAATAAATCAATGAATTAAATGTTAATTTATATTACATTTTTTCTAATTTCAATACATAAATAAAAGTGAAAAAATTTTATATATAAATATTAGTTAAGTAACCAATTTAGTATGTAGTGGTTCAATTTTAAGTGAAATGGTTTATATTCGAAACTCGATTTGAACGCTCATGAGTAACTTGTTTTGTAAACGAGTCGAGTACTTACGAGTTGAGTAGGTCCGAGTAATGATCCGAGTCGAATTTGGCGCAAAAATATAAATTCCTTATCGAATTTGAACACAATTTTTTCGAGTCAAGCTAAATCTGAGCATGAAGGTGTTCATTGAGATTCGACTCGTTTGCACCCTTAGGAATAAGTGTGTTAATGGCTTGACCAGACTGATAGTTAGAAGAACATGATTGTTGAGAGAGTGAAGACTTTCTCATACGAGTATGACATTGGCATCATTGTGCACATAACTCGCCACGTGACACGAACTAGATGTGCCACGTGTATTTAACAATAAAATATTGGCAAAATTATTGATTTGACTACCGAAGTTGACACGTTTTATTGAATACACAATTGAATTTTTAATTTTTCAAATTACCTAACTGAATTAATTATTATTATTAAATTGAGTCATTCTGTTAAATCTGGCTCACGGGCGTTAAATATTTTCAACTATTATCTGACGTGAACTTTAAAAAGAAAAGGAAAAAAAAGAGAAAATGACATGACCTTGTCATACGTGTCTTTCGCGTCCTAGATCACCAACCTCCTTTGTCCAAACAATCCCTAAGCAAATACATACGGTAATAAATTCCCAAACAGAGGAAAACTCTCTGCACTCTGATTCTTGTATACACATGTCAAAAGAAAAGCTAGAAAAATTGATTTTCTCTCTTCTCCTTTTCTCTCCCGCATTAATAGAAACACAAAAGCAAAAAAAAATTTAAAGAAAAAAGGAAAAGTACATTTTCAGGTTCCCCAAGTTTTTTTTGCGTTGGAAAATCAAAAATGACGAAAGTTTCATACCTTCATCTCCAGGGAGAAGACGAAGACGACGATAATCAACCACAGAACGTCGTTGTTACCCTCGATTAAACTCCTCCCTTTTGGTCTCACGATTTTGAGGGGTTCGATTTTTACACCTTAGATCTCGAATTTTCGCCCTCGAAATTTCGAATCTGTACTTCCCATCACCACCACTTCAGCCGTTCCCAGTTCTTAAACGGAGACGTATCAGACCCAGATTCTTCTGTTACTAATATCGATTTCTTCGATAGGGAAAATCAGGTAAACTTTGTCTTGGATTTGTTTCATCAGCGTGTTGAGCAATCGTCATCGGATCCGATTTTGTACCCGAATTTTGGAGAAATTGAAGAGAATGACGAAAAGGGTTTGAATAAGTTGGAGCTGGAGCTAGGGTTAGGTTTAGGGTTTTCTATTGAGTCACATAATGATGACGACGACAACGACAACGACGACGATTCTGGGTTTATGGTTGTTGATTGTGGTGACGAGTTATTTGTATCGAGGATGGGATCTGGTGGTGTGTCAATTGGGTGAATCTTTTAATTCCGTAGGGGCTGATTATTTTATGGGTGATTTTAGGGTTGTTGATATTGAGTCAGACTCAGAGGACATGAGGGTTTGGATGAATTTACATTGGGTAATGATGATGAGAGTTCTAGTACTCTTCAAATTTGTACATGAGCGAAAGCCACGTATGACAAGGCCATGCCATTTTCTCTTTTTTTTTCTTTTTTAAGTCCACGTTAGATAATAATTGAAAAGATTTAACGCCCGTGAGCCAGATTTAATAGAATAACCCAATTTAACAATAATAATTAGTTCAGTTGGTTAATCTAAAAAATTAAAAGTTCAATTGTGTATTTAATAAAACGTGCTAAATTCGGTGGTCAAATCAATAGTTTTGCCATAAATAAACTTTGACATAGAGAAAAATAAATAAATAAAAAAAAATCAACCCAAAACTAAAGCACTTACTTTATGGGTACAACCCTTATTTCCAACCACAAAAATCCACTCGTATTCATAAAGCCCATTCCCAAACAACCATTGGTCCACTTTCTATACTCTTTAGGGCTAAAACAAACTCAAGGCTCAGTCTCTCTCTCTCTCTCTCTTCCCTCCCGTTACCCCCAAAAATCTACTGTAAGACCCCGAATTTTATGAAATAAAAGTATTCAATTTTTCTTATAATTGCTATTCAGTAAATGGTTAAATTGATAAATATTAAAGTTAAGGGTGATATGTGAATTTTTTTTCAAAATAAGCAAGTGGTTATAAAATAATCATTGTTGTCGGGGAATATTCGTTTGGTCGTGGAATATTCTTTCTGTCGGGAAATATTCGTACGACGGCGCAGCTATTTGTGGGCCTCATAACGAATAACTGTCGGATGAAGAAAACGACAAATTTGAGTTTTTACAAATAACGGCGTAGTTGTTACCGTTAATACTGTTGAAATACCCGGTGGTTAAAATACAGTAATACGCGTTATTGCACAGTAGCACACGGTATTGCACAGTATTTTTGAAATTATTGATTCTTACGTAAGAAGGCACTACTCAATAATTGTTACAGTAATTACTGTCCAATATTTTATTTTATTGATTCAATAATTGCTACGTTGAAATTTTATATTATTGTTGTTCAATAATTGTCACTGCACAGTATTTCCCATTATCAGATCAATAATTCATATTATTTGAATAATATTATTAGATAACATTATTGGTAATGTCTAGGAAGTTATGTCTAAGGAGATGTTTGGTCACCTAATTGCGCGTCAGTAAGAAAAAATTCTTATTGGAAAGCTCCCTCTTTCCTGGGAACGGCCTGGTTGTCATAAATGTGATTCTGTAATATTATTTGTGAATAATTAATTATTGATTCATATGATAAGGAAATATTTATTTTATGTGGATATAAACGAGGGATATATTTTTGTGGTTAAAAATGAAGGAGTTAATGTTGAGGTTTTTATCCGTATTTTTGTCGGAATGGAGGTATTAAAAATTAGGGTTTTTGAGATATTTTGCGGGGGTTATAATTTTTAATCCGACCGTTGGATCGTGGTAATTTTTGGATATGTTATACATATATAAGTTGAGTATATGCCCACAAATTTTGAACCGTTAAAAATGAATGTATTATTATTTTAAATTTTACGAGATGACTGGTTCAGAAATTGTTGAATTTTTGGAGTTTATCATTTTAATCGAAAATTCTAGAATTGGTGGGCCCCACTTGTGGTTGGTGAAGAAATGTGCTGAATTATATTTCAAATATGGTGGGTGGGAATAGTAGCAGGTAAAGCCATCAGGTTGCAGGTCAAGCCTACTAAAATTTTCCTATAAATAGAGGGCTAAGTTAGAATTGAAAATCACACCAGAAATAAGCTTTCTCTCTTTCTCTCTCTATATTATGAAACATATTTTGTGAGTATTCAGTTTCGTAATTTTTCTGACCTTCAAAAATTTTGAAAAAATTTGAAATGATATTTTGATGAGTTTTCTTGATTGTGTCCAAAAATAGTGATTTTTGGATGTATAGATTGAGAGTTATGAATTTTATGAGAAAATACTATTTTAAAAGTAATCGCTTATAATTCCTTGTGGTTAACTCCAAAATTGATGAAATTTTTATTGGGACTACATGTATATGATAGGAGTATACTCTGTGAATTTCAGAATTTTTAGATAAAAGTACAATTTTTGATAAATGTCTAAATATTCGACTGTTTTGGCCATATGAAAAATAGTAAATGACTTTTAAAAATTCTGAGAAAAATATATGTTCACTATGGGACTATATTATGCTAAATCCCAGAAAAGAAATATTTTTAGAACTGATTTGGAATTTTTCATGAAAATGGTCTAGTTATGAGTTAATGAATTAAATATGTTTTGTGAAGTAAGAAAATTAAAAAATATGATTTTATGGCTTGAGAATTATATATGAGTTATATGCAGATTTTTTATGGGGATTTTGGTTATTGGTGATAAAATCTTAAGAGTTGGCATTTTATTATGATTAAATGCATTAATTAGTAAAGTGTAAACAATTTAAATAAATTGTTTATAAGCTTAAGAAATATTATTCTTTCAATATCATTATACCGAAATATTGGTATGTATTTTATTGTGAAATTTCTACCTTTTGTGTCGAGTTTACTATTCATGAGTTACTATTCACAAGTTACTATTCATGAGTTACTATTCACGAGTTACTATTCACGACAACATTGGTTTCTTTTTCTGACCAAATTATAGTTGGTTTATGAATATTACTCTTGAGATTAAATCTATATGTTGATTATATTGATTTTATTATCATATATAACATTTTTATAACCCTAATGATGATATTTCTCTTTGACTTGAGTGTAAAGATGGGTAGATTTCTGGTATGATCATGACTATGGGTTCTCTTTGGCCAGTAGTGCAAAGTTGAATTGTTGACTGGTATGATCATGACCATTAAATTTATAAGTGAATATCTTTAGCTTAAGTGCAAAGGTGAATTGATCAACATGGTTATAATTGTTGTTTATATAAATTCTGAAATGATTATATATTTCTTTGAGATATTAATATATTTGGCCTGTAGTACAAATATGAACTGTTGATGAATATATTTGGCCGTAGTGCAAATATGAACTGTTGAGGAATATCTTTGGCCTGTAGTGCAAAGATGAATTGTTGATGAATATCTTTGGCCCGTAGTGCAAAGATGACATGTTGTTGAATATCTTTGGTCAGTAGTGCAAAGATGAACAGATGTTGAGATAAACATGACCAACTTGTGATACAAATGAATATCTTTGACCGTAGTGTAAAGATGAAGTTATTAGTATGATTATGAACAGGAAATGTGATTTGGTGTAACCATGATCTTTAATGTTTCAGGTAAAGATATGTGATGAAAATTATCTTCGTCCTGGATGAGAAGAGGAATTTAGAACTACAGTTATGATTATGAGTTATTCATATGATTGTGGACCATAATTGTTGATTGATGTTACAGGGATAAAACATTGTTGATGGATTTTTAACATGGAGAAGATAATAGACTTTATAGTCTATTTGACTCTTCTAATGGATTGCTCGTTCCGCTGCAACTATGGTTGAAATTTTTATCATTTACCATATGTTCTAAATCTCTGATTTATTATTGATGAAGACTATTGATAATTTATTTATCTTTAGTCATGATATTCTTTACTGAGCTAGTTGTGCTCACCATTTTGCTTCACAATTCCTTTCAGGTAATAAGAGTGTAGCTGGGTCGAGCGAGGGTAACGGGAAAATAGAACGGTGGTCTCTAGCTATGAATGTTCTCCCGAAGAAGTATAGAAAAGTTCATTTAGTAGTTTTATTTGGTGAATTCAATAGGGTAAGGTGTACCCAACATTGGAAGGGTGGTTTGCCACTATCATACAAGATGTCTAACGACATACAATCTCGTGTCATCATAAGACAAGGATGTGCTCATCCACTTGCTGAGTATATATACGAACACTACCTATATAATCTTGGTATTTGTTTGAAGTATAATTCTCAATTATAGACAGTAGAGATAATGATATGTCAAGAGAAGACTCACCATTGGGAAGAATATGATAGTAATCTTCTCGTCTTTCTTTGGGGTCTATTGGGTCAACTAGGAATAATTCTGTGGCCATATGATATCTATCATAACCTAGACGCATGGCCTCCCATGTACGAAGGTTTCCTTGAGCACTTCCCAAATATTCTAATTTCTAAAACAGTTTTTGACTATACCTTTATGTAAGGTGTCAGTGTGAGGCGATGTCCACGGTTGGAACATGAGTCACATTTGGTATATATTTGTATCCAAACTCACAGCATATGTGTTGTTGTATTTTGCACGACAATTGTTGTAATAAAGTTACAGTTATTTTCTGTACCATGTATTTGACGACTCAGAATAGGTTGGATGGAATGGACCTATTTTGGGGTCGTTACATCTACTCTCTCGTCTGCTCTGCAGCAACAATGGCGTCCAAGTACGAATTCGAAGACGGGCAACAACCAGATTCAGCTGGCTACGACCCAAATTTTGTGCCGAACTCGGTAAAATCCTTTGTGGTTCATCTCTACCGGCACATTAGAGAGAAAAATGTGTACGAGATCTACACCTGGCAAAAGGGCGGGCGGGCCCGGACGGGCCCGGGCCAAGCACGGGCGGGCCAAAAATGGGCCGGGCTAAAAATGACCCGGGTTTTGGCGGGCTGAAAAAGTGAGGCCCGTGGCCCGGGTTGGGCGGGCCGGCCCGGCCCGCGGGCTTTTTTTTACTTTTTTTTTGCAAAATCTTGATACACCAAAAATAGTAATAATAATAATTTTAATTACTTAAATTAACTACATATCTCAATCAATTAAAATTTTAATAGTATTATAATTTTAGATATTATTCTAAAGGCATGATTTGGGGTAATGATTGATTTACTTTCTAAATAAGTAGAGGGAATGCATAATTAAGGGATAATGATTGATTTACTTTCTAAATGTACTACAATAAGTAAGGGGATTGCATAATTAAAGGATAAAATTATCTATATTATTGTGTATAGATTTTGGATGTAAGACCCCGAATTTTATGAAATAAAAGTATTCAATTTTTCTTATAATTACTATTCAGTAAATGGTTAAATTGATAAAAGTTTAAAGTTATGGGTGAAATATGAATTTTTTTTCAAAATAAGCAAGTGGTTATAAAATAATCATTGTTGTCGGGGAATATTCGTTTGGTCGTGGAATATTCTTTCTGTCGGAAAATATTCGTACGACGGCGCAGCTATTTGTGGGCCCCATAACGAATAACTGTCGGGTGAAGAAAACGACAAATTTGAGTTTTTACAAATAACGGCGTAGTTGTTACCGTTAACTCTGTTGGAATACCCGGTGGTTAAAATACAGTAATACGCGTTATTGCACAGTAGCACACGGTATTGCATAGTATTTTTGAAATAATTGATTCTTACGTAAGAAGGCACTACTCAATAATTGTTACAGTAATTACTGTTCAATATTTTGTTTTATTGATTCAATAATTGCTACGTTAAAATTTTATATTATTGTTGTTCAATAATTGTCACTGCACAGTATTTCCCATTATCAGATCAATAATTCATATTATTTGAATAATATTATTAGATAACATTATTGGCAATGTCTAGAAAGTTATGTCTAAGGAGATGTTTGGTCACCTAATTGCGCGTCAGTAAGAAAAAATTCTTATTGGAAAGCCCCCTCTTTCCTGGAAACGGCTTTGTTGTCATAAATGTGATTATGTAATATTATTTGTGAATAATTAATTATTGATTCATATGATAAGAAAATATTTATTTTATGTAGATATAAACGAGGGATATATTTTTGTGAAGGAGTTAATGTTGAGGTTTTTATCTGTATTTTTGTCGGAATGGAGGTATTAAAAATCAGGGTTTTTGATATATTTTGCGGGGGTTATAATTTTTAATCCGACCGTTGGATCGTGGTAATTTTTGGATATGTTATACATATATAAGTTGAGTATATGTCCACAAATTTTGAACCGTTAAAAATAAACGTATGATTTATTATGAATTTTACAAGATGACTGGTTCAGAAATTGTTGAATTTTCGGAGTTTATCATTTTGATGAAAAATTCTAGAATTGGTGGGCCCTACTTGTGGTTGGTGAAGAAATGTGCTGAATTATATTTCAAATGTGGTGAGTGGGAATAGTAACAGGTAAAGCCATCAGGTTGCAGGTCAAGCCTACTAAAATTTTCCTATAAATAGAGGGCTAAGTTAGAATTGAAAATCACACCAGAAATATAAGCTTTCTCTCTTTCTCTCTCTATATTATGAAGCATATTTTGTAAGTATTTAGATACTTTGAGAGTTGCTATTCAGTGTAAGTTTCCTTCGGCTTTGCATTTCCAGTCAAAAGTACTGCTCTTTTGAAGTAAGGGATAGTAAGGGATTTTAAGGGTTGTTATTATTTTCAGTTTCGTAATTTTTCTGAACTTCAAAAATTTTGGAAAAATTTGAAATGATATGTTGATGAATTTTCTTGATTGTGTCCAAATTGGTGATTTTTGGATATATAGATTGAGAGTTATGAATTTTATGAGAAAAGACTATTTTAAAAGTAACAGCTTATAATTCCTTGTGGTTAACTCCAAAATTGATGAAATTTTTATTGGGAGTACATGTATATGATAGAAGTATACTCTGTAAATTTCAGAATTTTTAGACAAAAGTACAATTTTTGATAAATATCTAAATATTCGGCTATTTTGGCCATATGAAAAATAGTAAATGACTTTTAAAAATTCTGAGAAAATATATATGTTCAATATGGGACTATATTATGCTAAATCCCAGAAAAGAAATATTTTTGGAACTGATTTGGTATTTTTCATGAAAATGGTCTAGTTATGAGTAAATGAATTAAATATGTTTTGTGAAGAAAGAAAATTGGAAAAATAGGATTTTATGGCTTGAGAATCCTATATGAGGTATATGCAGATTTTTGATGAGGGTTTTGGTTATTGATGATGAAATTGTAAGAGTTGGCATTTTATGATGATTAAATGCATTAATTAGTAAAGTGTAAACAATTAAAATAAATTGTTTATAAATTTAAGTAATGTTATTCTTTCAATATCATTATACCGAAATATTGGTATGAATTTTATTATGGAATTTTTATCTTTTGTGTCGGGGTTACTATTCATGAGTTACTATTCACGATTTACTATTCATGAGTTACGAATATTACTCTTGAAATTAAAACTATATGTTGATCATATTATTTTTATTATCATATATAACATTTTTATAACCCTGATGTTGAAATTCTCTTTCGCTGGAGTGTAAAGATGGGTAGATTATTGGTATGATCATGACTAGGGTTCTCTTTGGCCTGTAGTACAAAGTTGAATTGTGACTGGTATGATCATGACCATTGAATTTATAATTGAATATCTTAAGCTTAAGTGCAAAGGTGAATTGATCAACATGGTTATAATTATTGTTTATATAAATTCTGAAATGATTATATATTTCTTTGAGATATGAATATATTTGGCCTGTAGTGCAAATATGAATTGTTGATGAATATCTTTGGCCCGTAGTGCAAAGATGACCTGTTGATGAATATCTTTGGCCTGTAGTGCAAAGATGAATTATTGATGAATATCTTTGGCCTGTAGTGCAAAGATGAACTGTTGTTGAATATCTTTGGCCGTAGTGCAAAGATGGTTTTATTAGTATGATTATGAACAGGAACTGTGATTTGGTATAACCATGATCTTTGATGTTTCAGGTAAAGATAGGTGATGAAAATTATCTTCGTCCTGGATGAGAAGAGGAATTTAGAACTACAATTATGATTATGAGTTATTCATATGATTGTGGACCAGAATTGTTGATTGATGTTACAGGGATAAAGCATTGTTGGTGAATTTTTAATATGGAGGAGATAATAGACTTTATGGTCTATTTGACTCTTCTAATGGATTGCTCGTTCCGCTGCAACTATGGTTGAAATTTTTATCATTTACTGTAACGACCCCAAAATAGGTCCATTCCACCCAACCCATTCTGAGTCGTCAAATACATGGTATAGAAAATAACTACAACTTTATTACAACAATTGTCGTGCAAAATACAACAACACATATGCTGTGAGTTTGGATACAAATATATACCAAATGTGACTCATGTTCCAACCGTGGACATCACCTCACAATAACACCTTACATAAAGGTATAGTCAAAAATTATTTTAGAAATTAGAATCTTTGGGAAGTGCTCAAGGAAACCTTCGTACATGGGAGGCCACGCATCTAGGTTATGATAGATATCATATGGCCACAGAATTATCCTTGGTTGACCCAATAGACCCCAAAGAAAAACGAGAAGATTACTATCATATTCTTCCCAATGGTGAGTCTTCTCTTGACTTATCATTATCTCCACTGTCTCTAATTGAGAATTATACTTCAAACAAACACCAAGATTATATAGGTAGTGCCCATAGATATACTCAGCAAGTGGATGAGCACAACCCTGTCTTATGATGACACGAGGTTGTATGTCATTAGACATCTTGTATGATAGTGACAAAACACCCTTCCAACGTTGGGTTCGCCTCACCCTATTTTCTTCACCAAATATAACTACTAAATGATGACCACCTTTCTATTCCCTTGTTACCCCCGCTCGACCCAGCTACACTCTTATTATCTGAAAGGAATTGTGAAGCAAAAGGGTGAGCACAACTAGCTCAGTAAAGAATATCATGACTAAAGATAATTCAATTATCAATAGCCTTCATCAACAATAAATCAGAGATTTAGAACATATGGTAAATGATAAAAATTTCAACCATAGTTGCAGCGGAACGAGCAATCCATTAGAAGAGTCAAATAGACTATAAAGTCTATTATCTTCTCCATGTTAAAAATCCACCAATAATATTTTATCCATGTAACATCACTCAACAGTTCCTTTCCACAATCATATGAATAACTCATAATCATAATTGTGACTATAAATTTTTTCTTCGCACCCAGGACGAAGAATATTTTCATCACCTGTCTTTACCTGAAACATCAAAGATCATGGTTATACTAAATCACAGTTCCTGTTTATAATCATACTAACAAATCCATCTTTGCACTACGGGCCAAAGATATTCATCAACAAACCATCTTTGCACTACGGGCCAAAGATATTCAACAACAGTTCATCTTTGCACTACAGGCCAAAGATATTCATCAACAGGCCATCTTTGCACTACATGCCAAAGATATTCATCAACAATTCATATTTGCACTACAGGCCAAATATATTCATATCTCAAAGAAATATATAATCATTTCAAAATTTATATAAACAATAATTATAACCATGTTGATCAATTCACCTTTGCACTTAAGCTTAAGATATTCAATTATAAATTCAATGGTCATGATCATACCAGTCACAATTCAACTTTGCACTACAGGCCAAAGAGAACCCTAGTCATGATCATACCAATAATCTACCCATCTTTACACTCCAGTGAAAGAGAATTTCAACATCAGGGTTATAAAAATGTTATATATGATGATAAAAATAATATGATCAACATATAGTTTTAATCTCAAGAGTAATATTCGTAACTCATGAATAGTAAATCGTGAATAGTAACTCATGAATAGTAACCCCGACACAAAAGATAGAAATTCCACAATAAAATTCATACCAATATTTCGGTATAATGATATTGAAAGAATAACATTACTTAAATTTATAAACAATTTATTTTAATTGTTTACACTTTACTAATTAATGCATTTAATCATCATAAAATGTCAACTCTTACAATTTCATCATCAATAACCAAAACCCTCATCAAAAATCTGCATATACCTCATATAGGATTCTCAAGCCATAAAATCCTATTTTTCCAATTTTCTTTCTTCACAAAACATATTTAATTCATTTACTCATAACTAGACCATTTTCATGAAAAATACCAAATCAGTTCCAAAAATATTTTTTTTCTGGGATTTAGCATAATATAGTCCCATATTGAACATATATTTTTCTCAGAATTTTTAAAAGTCATTTACTATTTTTCATATGGCCAAAATAGCTGAATATTTAGATATTTATCAAAAATTATACTTTTGTCTAAAAATTCTGAAATTTACAGAGTATACTTCTATCATATACATGTACTCCCAATAAAAATTTCATCAATTTTGGAGTTAACTACAAGGAATTATAAGCTGTTACTTTTAAAATAGTCTTTTCTCATAAAATTCATAACTCTCAATCTATACATCCAAAAATCACCATTTTTGGACACAATCAAGAAAACTCATCAAAATATCATTTCAAATTTTTCCAGAATTTTTGAAGATTAGAAAAATTACGAAACTGAAAATCATAACAACCCTTAAAATCTCTTAATATCCCTTACCTCAAAAGAGCAGTACTTCTGATCGGTATGCAAAGTCGAAGGAAACTTGCACTGAATAGCAACTCTCAAAGTATCTAAATACTCACAAAATATGCTTCATAATATAGAGAGAGAAAGAGAGAAAGCTTATGTTTCTGGTGTGATTTTCAATTCTAACTTAGCCCTCTATTTATAGGAAAATTTTGGTAGGTTTGACCTGCAACCTGATGGCTTTACCTGCTACTATTCCCACCCACCACATTTGAAATATAATTCAGCACATTTCTTCACCAACCACAAGTGGGGCCCACCAATTCTAGAATTTTCCACCAAAATGATAAACTCCGAAAATTCAACAATTTCTGAACCAGTCATCTCGTAAAATTCATAATAAATCATACGTTCATTTTTAACGGTTCAAAATTTGTGGGCATATACTCAACTTATATATGTATAACATATCCAAAAATTACCACGATCCAACGGTCGGATTAAAAATTATAACCCCCGCAAAATATCTCAAAAACCCTGATTTTTAATACCTCCATTCCGACAAAAATACGGATAAAAACCTCAACATTAACTCCTTCATTTTTAACCACAAAAATATATCCCTCGTTTATATCCACATAAAATAAATATTTCCTTATCATATGAATCAATAATTAATTATTCACAAATAATATTACAGAATCACATTTATGACAACCAGACCGTTCCCAGAAAAGAGGGGGCTTTCCAATAAGGATTTCTCCTTACTAGCGCGCAATTAGATGACCAAACCTCTCCTTAGACAGAACTTTCTAGACATTGCCAATAATGCTATCTAATAATGTTATTCAAATAATATGAATTATTGATCTGATAATAGAAAATATTGTGCAACAACAATTATTGAAACAATAATAATATAAAATATCAACGCAGCAATTATTGAATCAATAAAATAAAATATTGAACAGTAATTACTGTAACAATTATTGAGTAGTGCCTTCTTACGTAAGAATCAATAATTTCAAAAATACTGTGCAATACCGTGTGCTACTGTGCAATAACGCGTATTACTGTATTTTAACCACCGGGTATTCCAACAGTGTTAACGGTAACAACTACGTCGTTATTTGTAAAAACTCAAATTTGTCGTTTTCTTCATCCGACAGTTATTCGTTATGGGGCCCACAAATAGCTGCGCCGTCTTACGAATATTCCCCGACAGAAAGAATATTCCACGACCAAACGAATATTCCTCGACAATAATGAATATTTTATAACCACTTGTTTATTTTCAAAAAAATTTACATTCCACCCATAACTTTAAACTTTTATCAATTTAACCATTTACTGAATAGTAATTATAAGAAAAATTGAATACTTTTATTTCATAAAATTCGGGGTCTTACATTTACCATATGTTCTAAATCTCTGATTTATTATTGATGAAGACTATTGATAATTTATTTATCTTTAGTTATGATATTCTTTACTGGGCTAGTTGTGCTCACCCTTTTGCTTCACAATTCCTTTCAGGTAATAAGAGTGTAGCTGGGTCGAGCGAGGGTAACGGGAAAATAGAACGGTGGTCTCTAGCTGTGGATGTTCTCCCGAAGCAGTATAGAAAAGTTCATTTAGTAGTTTTATTTGGTGAATCCAATAGGGTAAGGTGTGCCCAACGTTGGAAGGGTGGTTTGCCACTATCATACAAGATGTCTAACGACATACAACCTCGTGTCATCATAAGACAGGGATGTGCTCATCCACTTGCTGAGTATATATACAAGCACTACCTATATAATCTTGGTGTTTATTTGAAGTATAATTCTCAATTAGAGACAGTAGAGATAATGATATGTCAAGAGAAGACTCACCATTGGGAAGAATATGATAGTAATCTTTTCGTTTTTCTTTGGGGTCTATTGGGTCAACCAAGAATAATTCTGCAGCCATATGATATCTATCATAACCTAGACGCATGACCTCTCATGTACGAAGGTTTCCTTGAGCACTTCCCAAAGATTCTAATTTCTAAAATAGTTTTTGACTATACCTTTATGTAAGGTGTCATTGTGAGGTGATGTCCACGGTTGGAACATGAGTCACATTTGGTATATATTTGTATCCAAACTCACAGCATATGTGTTGTTGTATTTTGCACGACAATTGTTGTAATAAAGTTACAGTTGTTTTCTGTACCATGTATTTGGCGACTCAGAATAGGTTGGATGGAATGGACCTATTTTGAGGTTGTCACATTGGACTTGTAAAGTTGTAATCTAAAAAATTAGTGGTTGATTCGGATTATATATTGCTAGTAATTCAAAGTATATAATCAAATTTGATTCTTTAAAATTAGGCTTAAATATGATTTAATACCCTAAACTATAGGTCATATTCCACTTCGGTGATCCACTTTTCAATTTTGTCAATTAGGTGATTGAACTATCAATTTTTTTCGATTTCATTCAATTGGGTCTGCCACGTCAGAAATTGCTGACGTGGCATCCTAATAGGCAGCAGGAGTGCTTATGTGTAAAAACATTATATATTTTGAATGAGATCAAAGGACAAAAAGGTAAAATAACAAATAAAATAACTAAAAATTACACAAATAATATAAATTAGTTGTATAATTATTTATTTATAGTTATATAAATATATAAATTATTATATAAATAATATAATAATTATTTTTATTAAAAATAATTATTTTTATTAAAAAAACTGCGTTTTATTAATTTTTTTATTAAAAAAAATTGTGTTTAATATTAATGATAATAAAAATAAAAATATTAATGATAATAAAAATAAAATGCAGTTTTTTTGTAATAAAAAAAAACGCTATTTTTTTGTAATAATAATAAAAATGCTATTTTTTTAATTAAAAAAAACGCAGTTATTTTTTTTAATAAAAATAATAAAAATAAAAACACAGTTGCTTTATTTTTTTAAAAAAAACGCAGTTGGTTGTTTTTTTTAAATAAATAATTATTATTTTTTTATTAAAAAAATTGTACTTTTATTTTTATTTTTATTATCATTAATATTTTTATTTTTATTATCTTTAATATTAAACACTATTTTTTTAATAAAAAATAAAAAAACGCAGTTTTTTTAACAAAAATAATTATTTTTAATAAAAATAATTATTATATTATTTATATAATAATTTATATTATTTATATAACTATAAATAAATAATTATACAACTAGTTTATATTATTTGTATAATTTTTAGTTATTTTATTTGTTATTTTACCTTTTTGTCCTTTGATCTCATTAAAAATATATAATATTTTTACACATAACCACTCCTGCTGCCTATTAGGATGCCACGTCAGCAATTTCTGACGTGGCAGGCCCAATTAAATGAAATCGAAAAAAATTGATAGTTCAATCACCTAATTGACAAAATTGAAAGGTGGATCACCGAAGTAGAATATGACCTATAGTTTAGGGTAGTAAATCATATTTAAGCCTTAAAATTAATATAATTTATTTAATTTTTAAAAATAATAAATATTGTAATTAATACTAATATATAGATAATTTTAAATTTTTATAATTATATTATCTAACTTAAACTAATAATTGTTAGTTTAATAGTTTTATACTTTGAAATTATTAACTACATATCTCAATCAATTAAAATTTTAATAGTATTATAAATTAGTATTATTAATTAATTACCTACATTAACTACATATCTTAATTATAATTTTCAAATATAGTTAAAATTTATTGAAGATTGCATTAAAAATAAATTGTTATTGTAGTTTAGTTAGTTTGAACTCTTATTTATTTACTTACAAGTCTTGTGTTTAAGTCCTATAAATAACAAATTTTTATTTAAAAAAAAAAAAAAAAAAAAATCACGGGCCACTGGCCGCCTGGGCCAATTTTGCCGGGTCTAAGTCGAGATCCATCAGATGTACGAGACCTCATTCCAAACACTAAGAGAACGCATGTTCAAAGACACTCCTTGGCCTTCCGTCGATGCCGTTGCTCAGTACGTTGATAACGATCATGTTTTCTGCTTGCTCTACCGGGAGAAGTGGTTTCGACACCTTTATTCCAGATTATCGCCCACTCTTAAGCATATAATTGATTCATGGGACAATTACTGCAGTCTCTTTCAGGTGATTTTTCTGGATATAAACATCAAAATTTGATATTAAGCCGGTTCATCATTTTTGAGCGATTGGTTATTTGACTGTAAATGATAGTTAGTTAAAGTGAGCTTGTATACCATTTCGTATCTTAGAAGTAATAGACATTCAATTATATGAACTTATACAATGCACCAAACTGACCAAAGTCCTGGTAGTATGTATAATATAAATATAAATATATAATATTATGTATGTCCTATATTCTGTATGGGGCTTACTTTTGTTATACGAACAGTTGCTAAATTTTGAAGGAAACATAAAAGTCACCTCTTTTAACGTTGGGGATTGGTAAATTTATTGAACTCATTATTCCTAATTGTTTTCTAGTCTTATAATTCTTGAAATTTGGAATTGATAAATTTTATTGAACACAATATTCTTGTTTTGTTTGTAGTCTTTATATTTCAATTTTTGTGGCAGGTTTTAAAAAAATTAATGTCATAAAATGTTCAAATTATCTTCATTGACAACAAATTACTTTAAATATGTGAACATGTTATTTGGGATTTGATTGGTTTTAGTTGAATAATTATGCATATGCAAAACATTTATATATGTATGTAGTACAAATATTGTTGGTTCCTTATTGATAAAAAAGGCCTTTGAACAATATATATAAATATTTAGTATGTTTATACCCGTGTTATCTGGAGCGTGGTTCATTTTGGTACGCGGTACGAATACAGGTAAGCAGTATGCGGTACACTACATAGTTAAAACGCGATACGTCAAGGTATCTTTATATAAGTTCTTATAATTAGGAATTTTCAAAGTATCTAAATGAAATAAATCTAAGTTTTATAAAAAAAAATAATTGAATCAAGAAGTTGGTTGTCAATAAATAGTTTAGGACAAATGTAATGTTTGAGCATCCAATACTAAGTTTTTATATTAATATTTGTAAAATTATAGGTAAAACAACAACAAAAAAATTCGGTACGGTAAATTTAGAGTATTGGTACGTAAGAGTATTGTGTTTGGCTACATAACTACCAATATGCTAGGTCAATGAGAATATCTGGTAAGGCTGATACAAGTGTGTATATATGTATACATATTGTGGAACTGTGCCCTCTTAAGATGTACCATCACGTGCCCTTAATTCATTAGTATATTGAGAACTTTTACACAAGAAACATGTCAATTGACCTTTATTGCTAATTAGTAAATTAGGTGAATGCAATACCATTTATTTAGTAGTCATAATTAAGTATTGATAGTAATTGCATATTCACCATTTTGTGGCAAGTCACATAGATTGGTTGGCTGGAAGTGTTTACTAAAAAGACCTATGTGTCTGTAATGTTAGAAATTGTAAATGAGGCAGGTTAAATAGGTGCGGTAAATGTGTCAAAACATTGGAACATATTAAGAAAACTCGTTTAATATTGTTGTTATTTATGCCCAAATAGTGTAAAATATGAACTTAAGTCTCTCTCTCTATCCATATATATACACACACACATGGCAACATTTACTTTGGGGTTGCAGCAGTCTCATTCATGCAGGCACCATTCGTGATCATCACCTTATTTGTGTATCCATAGGGTATGATATATATTTTTGATAAGTAGAGGATGGATATAATTTTGTCTCAGATTTTTTTGGCGATTTTTTTGCATGGGGTGGTGAACATGCAGTTACCAAACCAGTGGTTATGGGACATGGTACATGAATTTGTGTACCAGTTTCAGTCATTTTGTCAGTACCGGGCAAAGATGAAAAGCAAGACTGAACAGGAGATTGCGCTTCTTAAGCAGGTTGATCAGGTAGCCATGGCGCATTTTAAATATTATTATGTTTTTTCTCGTTAAAAGCGAGTCTCTTCATTTTCTGGAAGAAACAAAACTACATTTTTAATGGAATTTTTGTAGTGCTGTATACATCTTATTTTTTTGATCTTCAATTTGCATATTTGGTTGAAGCTGGAGGTCCTTTCTGTGGTCATTAACTGTTGGACCTCAATTAACAAGTTTTCTTCATAATTTATTTCTCATGCTTGGAATGTGTATGGTGTGCTCAACTTCTTGCAAGCACTAGTAGATCAATCTATGATTATTCAGATTCTGGAGCAGGAGAAGGAAGGGCTTGAACAGTTTACAACCACTGATGGGTACGATTATAGTGGTGGAAGTAATGTTTTGAAGGTTTTGAGTTATTTCAGCATGGTTGGCTAACTAAGAGCCCATTGTTTGTTGGGTGATTACCACACTGGGCTGAAGTGCTTACTTCCAATTGACATAAGTCAACAGGGTGTTTACACCAGTGTAATTGGCAGCCACATTGCGACCATATATCATTATGGATTTGCCAATCTTATGTTGCGGAGGTATGTTGCTCTTGAGCCATAATATATTATTGTACGTATTTGTTCATGGGTTGCATCCCTTTTCCACTCTACATTGATTAGTTTAGTATCAGAAAGAAGAAAATGGTAATAATTTTTAGAATGTGAAATTCCCTTGCGTAAATTGACTGCAAAGGTAGAGGGTATAAATATTTGAAATTGTTTATACGATGATGATATTGATTATTTATTTATTTTACTTGTGGGGGCAGGGGATATCTAATAAGCTGATGTGAGATTTACAGTTGTCCTTGCAATCTTTTCATGAAAGCGCCCTTTCCTTTCCTTGCAATTGTCACCATCCTCATCATCTTCATTCTCCTTTCCTTTAAAACCATCACCATCCTCATCAGCATCATCACCACCAGCATCATCAGAATCAAAATCATAATCAGAATCGCCATCATCTTGTTTGTCATCGTCGTCCCCAACGCCTTTGCTCCCGCGTAACAACTCTCTAATAATGAACCTAAAGTCCATGCATATCTGAACGTGTAAAATCTGCATTTCATCCCTAATATCATACCGTAATTTTTCAATGTCTTTCTTAATTTCAGACACTTTCTTTTCCAACGGCCTAAACCGTGCATCAATTGCATCTTTAACGTCAAATATAGAAAATCCAACGTCTTCAACCTTCACATTTTTTTTCACGTCTTATCAGCAATGTTCCCATTGGAAAAGTGAAGTCCGTCCAAATCCAGTCGATTCTTCTCCTCAGCCGTGGGAATCAAGCTTTTTATTATCAGCTGAAAAACATTAAGTACACTTAAATATAACATCTAACATCGTACAATTAAAATAAAAAAATCAGTACATAAAGAATCATAAAATATAATCAGTAACCAACTACATATGTAAAGGTAACCAACTGTATAGTTATTAGTAACCTGCATAAAATATTATCAGTAACCAACTATATATGTAAAGGTAACCAACTACATTGTTATTAGTAAACTACATAATATATATTCAGTACCAACTGTGTATATTCAGGTAACCAACTACATTGTTATTAGTAACATGCATATAATATAATCAGTAACCAAATGTGTATATAAAGGTAACCAACTACATTGTTATTAGTAACCTGCACAAAATATAATCAGTAATTAACTGTATAACTAAAGGTAACCAACTACATTCTTATTAGTAACCTGCATACCTGTCCAGAACCAAATACTAGATTGTTCAGCTTGTCATTTGTGGGGGGCTTCACTAGTTCTTTCCATCTGAATAATCGAACATCCGATTGATGCTCGTCATTACATATACCCCGAGCTTTGAATGTCGGAATGGTTTCAAACAAGAAAACTTAGAAGACATAAGGAAGTCCATTCAACTTGTAAGATTTAGTATAATGCTCCTTATAAAAATTATATATCGAACCACCATTCGTTCCCTTCTTCAAACGCACCTTCAAAGCATTCGACAAAGAGTATTTTGTCTGCTCAAATGCCACTTTCCCCCAAGGATAACTACTAACATCACCAAAACATAAAAAGTTAATCATTGCCCCATCCACATAGTTATTAGAAACGGTGGATAGTATGAAATTAAATACCAACATAATCATCGACATCCTCACAGCCTCATCATCATCGTTAAAACCCGCCTCCCGATATACCCTCCCTATGCTACTACGCGTCACAACCTCGTCCCAAAAAACTTTTTCACCAGTAGATTTTCCATACCTTTGTATGCAGATATGTCATCCTCACCTTGTCATTTCAAACCATAAATCAGACAGAACTCTGGCAAACCAAACATGATCTTTTTCTCCCTGAACAGAAACCACATTTCACCGTTGTCCCTTTGGTGAACCTCCCTCACAAGAGTATTGTGAAGAATCTGGGAATACATTTGGTGTTCACCAAAATCAAGAAAATTCCAAAACATGACGTCTTAAACTTGTCTAACTGGCTTTGGTTCAGTTTCTTCATAATAATACCCGGGACTTTATGTCACACCAATATATTATTTTTCCAGTGAAATTTCTGTTGCGTTCCTGATAATAAAGATTCCATATCTGCAAATAAACAAAATCAGATTTAAACAGTCATTGGTAATCAATCTAAACAATATTTATACCCTAAACAGTTACCTAGTATCCACCAAATAATATCTTCAAACCAAAACATTGTTATATTATTACTATGATACTATATGGTGGTTACTAAGTAACTGTTTAGGGTATAAATATTGTTTAGATTGGTTACCAATGACTGTTTAAATCTGATTTTGTTTATTTGCAGATATGAGATCTTTAGTATCAGGAACGCAACAAAAATTTCACTGGAAAAATAATATATTGGTGTGACATGGAAGTCCCCGGTATTATTATAAAGAAACTGAACCAAAGTCAGTTGGACAAGTTTAAGACGTCATGTTTTGGGAATTTTCTTGATTTTGGTGAACACCAATGTATTCCTAGATTCTTCACCATGCTCTTGTGAGGGAGGTTCACCAAAGGGACGACGGTGAAATGTGGTTTCTGTCCGGGGAGAAAAGGATCAGGTTTGGTTTGCCAGAGTTCTGTCTGATTTCTGGTTTGAGATGACAAGGTGAGGATGACATATTTGCATACAAAGGTATGAAAAATTTACTGGTGGAAAAGTTTTTTGGGGACGAGACTGTGACGCGTAGTAACATAGGGAGGGTATATCGGGATGCAGTTTTTGATGATGAGGATGTCGATGATTATGTTGGTGTTTAATTTCATACTATCCACCGTTTCTGATAACTATGTGGATGGGACAATGATTAACTTTTTATGTTTTGGCGATGTTAGTAGTTATCCTTGGGGTAAAGTGACATTTGAGCAGGCAAAGTACTCTTTGTCGAATGCTTTGAAGGGGCGTTTGAAGAAGGGAACGAATGGTGGTCGGATATATAATTTCTATAAGGAGCATTATACTAAATCTTACAAGTTTAAATGGACTTCCTTATGTCTTCCAAGTTTTCTTGTTTGAAACCATTCTAACATTCAAAGCTCGGGGTATATGTAATGACAAGCATCAGTCGGATGTTCGATTATTTAGATGGAAGGAACTAGTGAAGCCCCCACAAATGACAAGCTGAACGATCTAGTATTTGGTTTTGGATAGCTATGCAGGTTACTAATAAGAATGTAGTTGGTTACATTTAGTTATACAGGTGGTTACTGATTATATTTTGTGTAGGTTACTAATAAGAATGTAGTTGGTTACCTTTATATACGTATTTGGTTGCTGATTATATTATATACATGTTACTAATAACAATGTAGTTGGTTACCTGAATATACACAGTTGATACTGATTATATTTTATGCAGTTTACTAATAACAATGTAGTTGGTTACCTTTACATATATAGTTGGTTACTGATAATATTTTATGCAGGTTACTAATAACTATACAGTTGGTTACCTTTACATATGTAGTTGGTTACTGATTATATTTTATGATTCTTTATGTACTGATTTTTTTTATTTTAATTGTACAATGTTTGTTAGATGTTATATTAAAGTGTACTTGATGTTTTTAAGCTGAGGATAAAAAGTTTGATTCCCACGGCTGAGGAGAAGGATCAGCTGGATTTGGGCAGCGTTCACTTTTTCAATAGGAACAATGCTGATAAGAATGTGGGAAAAAATGTGAAGGTTGAAGACGTTGGATTTTGTATATCTGACGTTATAGATGCAATTGATGCACAGTTTAGGCCATTAGAAAAGAAAGTGTCTGAAATTAAGAAAGACATTAGAAAATTGCGGGCTGATATTAGGAATGAAGTGCAGATTTTACACGTTCAGATATGCAGGGACTTTTGGTTTATTATTAGAGAGGAGTTACGCGGGAACAAAGGCGTTGGGGACGACGATGACAAACAAGATGATGGTGATGGTGATGATGATGATGAGGATGATGGTTTTAAAGGAGAATGATGATGACAGTGGGTCGGAAGAAGGATGAGTATGAGACTGAAGTTGTTAAAGAGGGTGAACATGATGTTATGATGGAAGAGCCCCACACTGATGAGGATGATGATGGTAATAAAGGAAAGGAGAATGACGATGATGATTCAAAACTGAACGAGAATTATGATGGTGACGATGGGTTGAAAGTCGTTGAGAAAAAGGATGAGAATGAAACTGAAACTGTTAATGAGGTCGAACGTGATGTTACGGTGGAAGAACCCCATGAAATAAAAAATAACGATGATGAAGAAAATGTCAAGGTTAGACATATTTGTTTGTTTTGTTATGTGTTATGTGTTTTGTTTTAATGATTAATTAATTGTTTTTTTATTTTTCACAGATTGGCAAGAACAATGACATGTCATCTTTTGATATATTAAGCCAATATACTGAGAAATAGTTTGTTGTGTATATTGCTTCTGAGGTTAGTGTTACAATGACATGGCATCTTTTTATTACATGTTTAGGTTGTGGTTACCGTTATATTGTGGTTTGGTTACTATTATTTATATTATTGTTACTATTATACTGTGGTTTGGTTACTATTACATTGTGTGTTGATTACTATTATATTATGATTTGGTTACTATTATATTTTGTGTTGGTTACTATTATAATATGTTCATTATAGTCAGTCAGCTATTGTTCAGTCAGTTTGTTATTGCATATATTAGTTAACTGCATGTGTTTGGGTTGAAAATCTAATTGTATCTGTTACCTTTTATGTCAATTGATTGGATAAATGCGAGGCAGAAAGCAAGTCTGCACTTGATCAGATGGTTCTGACCACTCAGGACATAGATCAGTGTGATGAGATGGAGAAAAGCGTCCATAAACCCGGTGGTAGGCTGGTCCGTGAACCTGCAAAGAGTGCCGTTTTGCGGACTCTATATACGACAAAGTTTGGATCGACTGGCTCATCGTCTATCGTCGTGGGTGCTAGTCAAATACTTGCAGGTCTTTCTGCATTCCCAAAAGTATGCATGACCATGTCGTCAAAATATGAAGAGGCGTTTGATCAATGGTTTAAAATTGGACTAAACAAGAAGAAAATGTTTGTTTTTTGTTGCTTAACAATGGTATAGTTTTTTTATAAAATAAATAAATTTGTTTTCCTATAGAAACAAATGGTTAATATTAAATAAATGTTCTGGTTACTATTATGTTGTGTTCTGATTACAGCTTTATCATGTTCTGGTTACTGTTATATTATGATTTGGATACCATTATTGTGCACTCAAAATGGGATTTTGTTTACTATCATATTATATTTTTGGTTACTATTACTATTATGCTATATTTGGTTTATGTTAATGTTCTATCGAAGTAAAGTGTTTGTTACTATTATATTATATTTGATTACTAGGTATTTGTTTAGTATATTCAGGTTGCTTAAATTATGGTTGATTACGTGATGTTTTTGCGGACTCTATATACGACAAAGTTTGGATCGACTGGCTCATCGTCTATCGTCGTGGGTGCTAGTCAAATACTTGCAGGTCTTTCTGCATTCCCAAAAGTATGCATGACCATGTCGTCAAAATATGAAGAGGCGTTTGATCAATGGTTTAAAATTGGACTAAACAAGAAGAAAATGTTTGTTTTTCGTTGCTTAACAATGGTATAGTTTTTTTATAAAATAAATAAATTTGTTTTCCTATAGAAACAAATGGTTAATATTAAATAAATGTTCTGGTTACTATTATGTTGTGTTCTGATTACAGCTTTATCATGTTCTGGTTACTGTTATATTATGATTTGGATACCATTATTGTGCACTCAAAATGGGATTTTGTTTACTATCATATTATATTTTTGGTTACTATTACTATTATGCTATATTTGGTTTATGTTAATGTTCTATCGAAGTAAAGTGTTTGTTACTATTATATTATATTTGATTACTAGGTATTTGTTTAGTATATTCAGGTTGCTTAAATTATGGTTGATTACGTGATGTTTCTGTTTTGGTTACTATTAAATTATGGTCTGATTACTATTATTTTATGTTTTGGTTACTGTTTTATTATGTGTTGGCTACTATTTGAATATGGTTTCTATCTTATTATTTGTTGGTTACTAGGTAACTGTTTACAATTCAGTTGTTGATTAGATTGTTAATTATTGACTGTTCAAGTCTGATTTGGGTAGTGTGTATACTAATATGGTAATTGTTAATGTTAGCGTGTATACTAATATGTTTTTATATTGAAGGACTGCCATATTCTTGGGAAACAACGACAAAATTGAACATGCATTTATATTTGGGGTCGTTCCAATATCATCCAAAATGTGGTTTTACAAATTGAAGACTCATGGACAGTGGTTAGATGACAATGCGAGTTTTTTTTTTTAAAATTATGTTGTTCTAGTTATGGTTACATTATTTAGCTGGTTAAGTAACTAGTGTTAACAGTGATGGTAATCTTCATTACATATTTATATTTTTTAGCAACTGTTAATATCTTATGGATTTTGTTTTTTTTTTGGTTCAACACATTAATATTGCAGTAAATTGGCCAGACACTCCGACAGAATGACCACAGGCTGTTGGTTTCATGGCAAGATGACTGCTCTTTTTGAGGAATGCACAAGTAAAACAGCAGATAAGAGTATTTTGTCTGGGGAGGGTGATGTTGCTGAATACATCCGTGGGTTGTTCATAGATGTGAACACACCATGAGTCAATGTTAATTACGTGTTGTTCCCCATTCACATGTCATCACCGGATCACTGGTTTTTGCTGACATTTGATTTGGATCGCAGACGTTTAACAATTTACAATTCTCTGCAGCCAAACAGGAGAACAATGCAGACAAAAATTATGGATGTTTGTGAGCCTTATATCTTTATGCTACCCACAATACTGCGCAAGAGTGGTTTTTGGAGGGATAGGTCTGATATTGACTTTAGTAGTGAACCGTATCGTAACAAGGATGAAGATGATATAATTGAATTGGAATTTGCAGAGGAGGTACATGAACAAGCTGAGGGGTAAGATTTACATTGTTTACATTTCTTTAATTATTACATCTAGGTTAATTTTAGTTTTAATTTTAGTTTTTTTTTTGTCTGTTTGTACAGTGATTGTGGGATGTTCACGATTTGTTTTGCTGAGATGTTATTCACCAGAAGTTTGTTGAAATTCCTAGTCCATTCCCCATTCTGTAGTATCGGAAGAAATTATGCACAAACCTTTACATGAATGCTAGGAACAAA
The DNA here is from genome assembly GCA_016801055.1 of Panax notoginseng. Taxonomy (NCBI): domain Eukaryota; kingdom Viridiplantae; phylum Streptophyta; class Magnoliopsida; order Apiales; family Araliaceae; genus Panax; species Panax notoginseng. Next base: position 3,637,978 of record CM029023.1, on the reverse strand, counting down.
CAATTAGAGGGATATGAGACTAATAGATAATTTTCAGGAAGATTTGTACCAGATTTTGATTAGTTCGGTTGTAGTTGTCTTGTCCTTTTGAATTGTGTTTCGTACTTTGGTTTTGTTGGATATTCATAACCATTTGTTATGGTTAGTGAGTTTGTAATGTTTATTGGAGTTTATGTAAATGAGATTACATATATGATTATATTACCAGTGATTTGACATTGTTTGTTTCGTATTTATTACTTCTAAGTTGTGTCTGATACATTGTTTGAAAGGTGCAGTTGGTAACCAAACATGCATAGAAAAGTAACCATTTTATTTTTTGGTAGTAACCAGATAGTTATAAGCTTGTATCAGGACAGATATCAAGTTTTAAATGTACATGTGAGAGTATACATATGTTGCCAAACTGTGTTGGATATACATGTTTCTGTTTTGGTTACTATTAAAACTTGTTCTGGTTACTTTCATATAATTATTTGATTACTTTTTTATTATGTTTTGGTTACTGTTATCTTATGGTTTGACTATTATTATTGTGCTCTCAATGTGAGATTTTGGTTACTTTTATTTTTTATTCTGGTTAATATGTAATTGTTTAGTATATATGGATTGTCTAAACTGGGTTTCATTACATGATGTTTCTGTTTTGGTTACCATTAAAACATGTTCTGGTTATTATCATATAATTATGTGGTTACTGTTTTATTATGTTACATTATGGTTATTAGTATTAGTAACCAGATAGTTACAAGCTTGTATCTGGACAAACATCAAGTGTTAAATGTATATGTGAGAATGTCCTACTTATCTAGTTGATGTATACTTATAAATTACATACTCATAAAAATTATTTAGAAATTGTACAGTTGGTATTTAAATCTGCATATAGAGGTAACCATTTTATTTTTTGTGAGTAACTAAATTTACATAAAATTGGTTCAGAACAGTTTTTATTAGCTATTTCAGTTGAAATGTTAGGTTGGTATCCAGACCTACATATATGGTAACTATTTTTATTTTTGTTAGTAAACAGATAATTATAAGTTTGTATCAAGACTGTTATAAAGTGTTAAATGTATATGTTTTATTTATACCCTGTCATCATGATGGAATAAGAAACTCCAATTAAGAGTTCCCATTTATATATATGATGGTCACTTATAGATCTCATATTAAAATAAAAATAGTTTGAGATGTGCAATTGGTATCCAAACCTGAATATAAGGGTAACTATTTTAGTTTTTGTTAGTAACTAAATGATTAAAAACTTATATCAGAACAGTTATCAAGTGCTTAATGTACATGTGAGGGTTCCCATTTATCTAGCTGATGGATACTTTTAAATTACATAGTTATAAAAGTTATTTGAAAATGGTTCAGTTGATAACTAAATATGAATATAGAGGTAACCATTTTATTTTAGATGGGTAACCAAATTTACATAAAAATATTTCAGAACAGTTACCAATTGTTCAATGTATATGTTTGATTTTTATTGACAACTCATGATGGAATCAGAAATCAAAATATTAATTAATAACAATTTTGGTTACTGTGCACCATCAAAAACGTTACCAACCATGTGGTTCATGGTTACTCACAGTAAATAATTATATATTCCTATATTTACTCTTTTTGTTTATGTACTATATCAGACCTTTTTTGGTCTTAAAATCGGTGGATTATTGCATGTTTTCCTGTTGTGTCATTTTTCTTGGCACCTGCTGCATTTGTTTTGAATTTTATTTTCAGATCCATGCTTGTACATCCCTATCTTTGGTCTTCCTGCTGGTCTTCTTGTGTTCGGTGGTTTCACACATGTTTCTTACTTCTTCTGGTACATCCCAATTCTCTTTGTTATGTAACGGCAGGATGGAAGCTGAATATGTGTCTACCAAAGTTATTTTTGAGCAAAAGTCATAACAGCTCAAATTTCGCTTGTTGATAATAGTAGCAGCGTGCGGACAAGACATCTCATGGTACTGAAATTTACGGCATGTGCATGTCATTTGTTCGATGTTCACAATATATTATTTGGTGACATTGTAAACAGTGAAAATCACTAGGTTTGATGTCTCAACCTACAACACAAATTAAGTGTGTCGTTAGTATGCATAAATATTTAGTTTGTTTACATCGAAATAATGACAGTTATATGTAATGTTGGTAACATTATCAGCATATACAGGTAATCAATAGTGAACAAATATGTTTTCATAAAATACAAATACAACTTATGATGTAATAATTTAAAATTTGTATTAGTTACCTTAAGTTTCTTTGATTTAATGATATTAGATTGTAACCTCCCCTCAGCTGTTGTGGAAAGTGCAGTGAATGTTGATATGACTGCTTGTTTGTTTGTGAATTACCATCTTTGAAGCATACAACGGATGCATTCAATCATTGTTGTAACTGGAAGTTCCCTGATCACCTTGATTGCATTGTTGATAGATTCTGCTGTGTTTGAAGTCATTGTCGAGTACCTGCTTACAGTGTGCACTTCTCCAACTTGACCTCTTCCTCCAAATATGTCCTTATTCGAGCATCGATCGCATCAAGTTCAGCCATGTGTTTGTTGAATTGTTCAATAGTGTAAGCTCTATAAGCCCCGTTGTTACCCTATTTGAGTTCTTCTCCTCTCTTTCTGAATCTGTTTTTTATATTTTTCAATACATGGTATGTACACGAACCCTGCATGACATCCGAAAACACAAAATTCAGTCCCTGTATAATGGCTTCATGTCTATCTGAAACAATGCATTGGCTTTCCCTAACTCCACTAGCAATTCTCAAATTTACGAAAATCATCTCCAAGATAATTCATTTTCATTGTCAACCACTGCAAAAGTGAAATTTAACTAGGCACACTTAGAAGGGGGGGTTGGATAAGTGTGGGAGCAATCTATGACCAATTTTTAAACTTTAAATCAAACTATCAAATTTAGGCTACTATATTGATAAAATCAGCCTACTGAATTACTATGGCTTACTGAATTGACTGATTATTTTTTCAAGGAAAATATCCTGCTGAATTTATAACTTAGATAAAACACTTGGTGTTAAAGAATTATCTTAATATAATGCAAATATTCAAATTTTAATTATTAAGATAATTAAATAGCTTATGTGATTTTAGAATTAAAGTAAAGCAAATAATAAAATCAACACCAAGAATTTTTTTCGTGGTTCAGCTATTACCCTCTATAATAATAGTCTAGTCCATGTCCAATATCAACTAGTATTGGAGACTCAATTTATTTATTTTTTTTATAAATAAACACTGATTACAAAACAGAATCTTACAAAAATTAATAACAATTAATTTCTCTTGAGCACTCTTGCTCCTTGTGCACCTATGCACTCTTCAAGCACCTTTGCTTCCTTGAACCTGTTTGTAAACCTTTTCTCTAATCCACTAGGATTAACACCTTTAGACTACACTTAGTCTAATCAAAAAATTCAATACAAATATAGAGGTCTATGATCAATGCAAGAATAATCAATTTAACAATTAAAGGCCCAACTATATGCAATGATCAATTAGCACAAGAAGATAAACAATTAAATATTACCAAATACCAGCTCAAATAATATCAGAAATTAATTGCTCAGTTGCTCAACGTTTGAACAAATCAAAACAAGTTGCTCAATAATATCAGTAATTAGTGCAAGAATAATTTTGTGAGTTTTATTTTTCATCCATGAAAATAATGTTTTTATAGCCCACAAGATATTACCGTTAATAATAGATATGTTCAATTTGTCCAAGTCAATCGGTATGAAAATATCAGAGAATACTCACAACGGTAAAGAAATGAAAGTCAATATTTATCCAGTTTAGAAAATCAATCTCTTTGTTAGTTATTCAGTTTGGATAAATCAAAAGACCTTTTAAACAAATAAATCACTAAACAACTTTGGCTTTATCTCTCCAAACAACAAGTAGCGTGTCAAAGTGGTGTGTAACAACACTTATCTTTTCCAAGACTCAAGGTCTTTAAATTTTCAACGTAATCATAATTACTTCTCCTTGAAAACAGTATATGCTTCAAATCATAAAAAAATATAGCTGTCGGCTTTTAGACTTTCTAGTAAATCATAGATATCCACATGTATCAAGAATGAAATGTCCCAAGGATATCAATTAAACATTTATTTAAGCATGAACACGTATCACAATGCTACCCTCCTTTTTAGGCATATATTAACATACGGACTAATGCATGTGAAACATATATATTAAGTGACATACATATATCAAATAAAATATCAATCCGTTTTTGAACTTGATGATATATATTAATCTGATCTTATATTATTTATAGAAAAACCTTTTTCATTAGATTTTTAAATCATGTTTCATTTAAGACATATAACACAATGCATATGATATGTCTTAGAGCCTTTAAATGAAAAATCAATTATTATGCAAATTGACCTTACAGTTGGTTTTCCTAGTAAAGAAAAATTCTTCAATCACTTGAATATCCAATCAATGAACCTTATCACCAATATACCTGAAATGTCATAAAACAATTTAGTACATGAATAATTCATCATCAAAACTCAAGGATGGAATATGACTAAGTCAACATTCTCCCCCTTTTTGATGATGACAACTAAAAATCTTTTAATTGCCATTAGCTCCCCCTATGTTCATGCATATAATATAATTAGCTCCCCCTAAATTCATGCATCACTATCATTTCAGGAATCTCATAATAACTAACTGAAATTCGATTTCAATAAATCTTGAAATTTTAAACAACCTATATAATCTGGGCATGTACCTACAATTATGTTAGTTCAACATCTATCAAAATATCAAACTGCTAACATAAAATTTAAAATTTAAACAATAAGTCTGAAGCACAAATCCAATTTTCAGTCTACCAAAAATAAGCCCAAAAACCCATAAATTTCTCCCCCTTTGTCATCAAACAAAAAGGGAAATAATCATCATTCGAGTTCTACCACTGTTGCACGTTGAGCATCCCTCTGTGTGAAGTAAGGACGATGATTGGCACGGTGAATCCTCTCAGCAAGGGTATAATCAGTAGCAAATTGAGGAGGACGGGGAATGAAAGTTCCAGGTGGTAATGGTACGTCAAGGAATTCACCAATGTACTCAGCTAGCCAGTTACAATGCACCCATTCAGTAACCGTAGAATGTTTACGCTACATATAGAGCTTAGATCCTACATCATTGAAACGTGTTTACTAACAAACTTGATCTCCTGACTTAGTTGACAAGCATTCCGATTAAGTCTTTGTTGCATAACCTCTGCTAAAGCAGTGGTTTGCAGTTCAAATCCTGCTTGTAAGTTAATAAATTCATCTTCAAGGTTGTTATAAAGTTTGTTAATTTCAGGAGCGCCCAAAGGCAATTTGCCTTTCTCCAACAGAGTCATACGAGTGTTAAGGCCAGACATCTCAGCTTGCATTTTTTCTTGATTACTAAGCACAAGTTTCAACAAATCAATAATCTCAGAAGAAGATTGAGTGGGGGGCTGAACAGGGGATGATGGAATTGAGATGGGAGGAACAGTATTCTCAGAAGTAACACGAACAAACTGACCATTAATCAGAGTAATACGAGACAGCTTTAAAGTATTGACATTGAGCGAATCATTCACAACAACAGAAATTTCATTCTCGAAAGAAATTTTAAAGTGATTGAAGAAAGTGGTGAGACTAGCACTATAAGGCAAACAGGTTTTAGTTTTTCTCAAACAACTTATCATTTGATGGAGCAACATTTGGGATAGATTAAAAGACATACCTTTTAAAATCATGGCAACAATGATCAAATCTTGATAAGTAAAATCAACACTACCACCTAAACGAGGCAAAATATTAAACCTAACAAGATGATGAATCACACAGGCAAGAGGAGAGACATCTACCATTTTTGGAGTAAAAATATCATTCAACAAAGGATTATCCATTACAATCTATAAGTGTTCCAAAGGGGTGAAAGGAGAATGAATAACCCCTTTTCGAGTAAATGGACAGACACCAGAGAAGGGAATATTTAAAATGCTACCGAAATCCATAACAGTGAAATATAAAGATTTGCCTTTAACAAAAGATGTATAAAAATCTCCATGACACTCCAGATTAGTATAAAACTGTTGAACTAGTCTAGGATATGCAACTGATGGAGGAAAAATCATAGACGACATACCACAAGATTCAAACAAAGTTTTCAAAGGAGACTCTTGATAACAAATTTGATCCACAGATTTTTCATAAACAAATTGTTTTGGAAAAATCATGGTCTTAAACCGTACCTCATATGCATTACTTCGAAAGAAATTTTCAGGAAGTTCAGAGGCGAGGTTAGGGTTTACCGAAACTGGTGGAGGTGTGAACTCGACCTTACAAGATGGAATTGTTGACTGTTGTCGCCGAGAGGGTCCAGATGATTTCGACAAAGAGGGACTGAAAGTTGATTCATCAGAAGATGAAGAGTCCACATACTCCGTTTCCACAGACACGACCTTCTTTATTTTTCTTTACTTTCGTGAAGGTCCGACAGTTGATTGGGGAGGTACTGGCATCTGATCGTCGTCAGAATCCATCATCGTTTGCTTATGTGTCCGAGTTCTCATGACGTTTGAATGTAAAGTTAGGGAAGATGAGCGTATAAAGAAAGATAATCAAAAAACAAAGAGTTAGAGAAGTGAAGAATGAGAGATAAAAGATTAAATAAAAAGAACAGATGCATGTATGAAGTACATTCATACACGCTTACGTCTCTCGAGAAGCCCTTTTTCGTCTTGTCTTTTCTTTTTTCAAAAATCATTATGATATACACTTTGAATATCGTGTCCATGAATTAAGGATTTAAACTGGTAGCCGAAAAATCTCACATTCAATTATCCTAAAGTTTAGCAGTTTAGTAAGATAAGCATGCAGAATAGGATAACGATAATACAGATTAAAAAAAATTATGTGATACACATTCCAAGTTCTCTTCGCAGCATGCAAAATCTATCTTCACTTAATGGTTTAGTAAAAATATCTGCAATTTGATTTTCAGTTGGAATAAAAATCAATTTAATTAAACCTTTTGACTCACTGTTTCTTAAAAAATGATGCCTTACTTCTATGTGCTTTGTACGTGAATGTAACACAGGATTTTTAGATATATCTATAGCACTAGAATTATCACAATATATAGGCACACAATCACATAATATATCAAAATCACATAGTGTAAGACCCCGAATTTTATGAAATAAAAGTATTCAATTTTTCTTATAGTTACTATTCAGTAAATGGTTAAATTGATAAAAGTTAAAGTTAAGGGTGATATATGAATTTTTTTCAAAAAAAAACGCAAGTGGTTATAAAATATTCATTGTTGTCGGCGAATATTTATTTGGTCGTGAAATATTCTTTCTGTCGGGGAATATTCGTACGACGGCGCAGCCATTTGTGGGCCCCATAACAGAATAACAGTCGGATGAAGATAACGACAAAAAATTGAGTTTTTACAAATAACGGCGTAGTTGTTACCGTTAACACTGTTGAAATACCCCGTGGTTAAAATACTGTAATACGCGTTATTGCACAGTATTTTTGAAATTATTGATTCTTACGTAAGAAGGCACTACTGAATAATTGTCACAGTAATTACTGTTCAATATTTTATTTTATTGATTCAATAATTGCTGCGTTGATATTTTATATTATTGTTGTTTCAATAATTGTTGTTGCACAGTATTTTCCATTATCAGATCAATAATTCATATTATTTGAATAATATTATTAGATAACATTATTGGCAATGTCTAGAAAGTTCTGTCTAAGGAGAGGTTTGGTCACCTAATTGCGCGCCAGTAAGAAAAAATTCTTATTGGAAAGCCCCCTCTTTCCTGGGAACGGCCTGATTGTCATAAATGTGATTCTGTAATATTATTTGTGAATAATTAATTATTGATTCATATGATAAGGAAATATTTATTTTATGTGGATATAAACGAGGGATATATTTTTGTGGTTAAAAATGAAGGAGTTAATGTTGAGATTTTTATCCGTATTTTTGTCGGAATGGAGGTATTAAAAATTAGAGTTTTTGAGATATTTTGCGGGGGTTATAATTTTTAATCCGACCGTTGGATCGTGGTAATTTTTGGATATGTTATACATATATAAGTTGAGTATATGCCCACAAATTTTGAACCGTTAAAAATGAACGTATGATTTGTTATGAATTTTACGAGATGACTGGTTTAGAAATTATTGAATTTTCGGAGTTTATCATTTTGGTGGAAAATTCTAGAATTGGTGGGCCCCACTTGTGGTTGGTGAAGAAATGTGCTGAATTATATTTCAAATGTGGTGGGTGGGAATAGTAGCAGGTAAAGCCATCAGGTTGCAGGTCAAGCCTACTAAAATTTTCCTATAAATAGAGGGCTAAGTTAGAATTGAAAATCACACCAGAAACAAGTTTTCTCTCTTTCTCTCTCTATATTATGAAGCATATTTTGTGAGTATTTAGATACTTTTAGAGTTGCTATTCAGTGCAAGTTTCCTTCGGCTTTGCATACCGATCAGAAGTACCGCTCTTTTGAGGTAAGGGATTGTAAGGGATAGTAAGAGATAGTAAGGGATTTTAAGAGTTGTTAAAAAAAGACTATTTTAAAAGTAACCGCTTATAAATCCTTGTGGTTAACTCCAAAATTGATGAAATTTTTATTGGGAGTACATGTATATACTCTATAAATTTTAGAATTTTTGGACAAAAGTACAATTTTTGATAAATGTCTAAATATTCGACTGTTTTGGCCATATGAAAAATAGTAAATAACTTTTAAAAATTCTGAGAAAAATATATGTTCACTATGGGTCTATATTATGCTAAATTCCAGAAAAGAAATATTGTTGGAACTGATTTGGTATTTTTCATAAAAAAGGTCTAGTTATGAGTAAATGAATTAAATATGTTTTGTGAAGTAAGAAAATTAAAAAATATGATTTTATGGCTTGAGAATCATATATGAGGTATATTCAGATTTTTGATGAGGGATTTAGTTATTGGTGATGAAATCTTATGAGTTTGGCATTTTAGAATGATTAAATGCATTATTTAGTAAAGTGTAAACAATTAAAATAAATTGTTTATAAGCTTAAGAAATATTATTCTTTCAATATCATTATACCGAAATATTGGTATGTATTTTATTGTGGAATTTCTACCTTTTTGTGTCGGGGTTACAATTTATGAGTTACTATTCACGAGTTACTATTCATGAGTTACTATTCACGAGTTACTATTCACGACAAAATTGGTTTCTTTTTCTGACCAAATTATAGTTGAGTTATGAATATTACTCTTGAGATTAAATCTATATGTTGATCATATTATTTTTATTATCATATATAACATTTTTATAACCCTGATGTTGAATTTCTCTTTCACTTGAGTGTAAAGATGAGTAAATTATTGGTATGATCGTGACTGAGGAATATCTTTGGCCTGTAGTGCAAAGATGAATTGTTAACTGGTGTGATCATGACCATTGAATTTATAATTGAATATCTTTAGCTTAAGTGTAAAGATGAATTGATTAACATGGTTATAATTATTGTTTATATAAATTCTGAAATGATTATATATTTCTTTGAGATATTAATATCTTTGGCCTGTAGTGCAAAGATGAACTGTTGTTGAATATCTTTGGCCTGTAGTGCAAAGATGGTCTGTTGATGAATATCTTTGGCCTGTAGTGCAAAGATGAACTGTTGTTGAATATCTTTGGTCGTAGTGCAAAGATGGATTTATTAGTATGATTATGAACAGGAACTGTGATTTGGTATAACCATGATCTTTGATGTTTCAGGTAAAGACAGGTGATGAAAATATTCTTCATCGTGGGTACGAAGAAAAATTTAGAGTCACAATTATGATTATGAGTTATTCATATGATTGTAGAAAGGAACTGTTGAGTGATGTTACATGGAAACATTGTTGGTGGATTTTTAACATGGAGGAGATAATAGACTTTATAGTCTATTTGACTCTTCTAATGGATTGCTCGTTCCGCTGCAACTATGGTTGAAATTTTTATCATTTACCATATGTTCTAAATCTCTGATTTATTATTGATGAAGGCTATTGATAATTTAATTATCTTTAGTCATGATATTCTTTACTGAGCTAGTTGTGCTCACCCTTTTGCTTCACAATTCCTTTCAGGTAATAAGAGTGTAGCTGGGTCGAGCGGGGGTAACAAGGGAATAGAACGGTGGTCATCATTTAGTAGTTATATTTGGTGAAGAAAATAGTGTGAGGCGAACCCAACGTTGGAAGGGTGTTTTGTCACTATCATACAAGATGTCTAATGACATACAATCTCGTGTCATCATAAGACAGGGTTGTGCTCATCCACTTGCTGAGTATATCTACGAGCACTACCTATATAATCTTGGTGTTTGTTTGAAGTATAATTCTCAATTAGAGACAGTGGAGATAATGATAAGTCAAGAGAAGACTCACCATTGGGAAGAATATGATAGTAATCTTCTTGTTTTTCTTTGGGGTCTATTGGGTCAACCAAGGATAATTATGTGGCCATATGATATCTATCATAACCTAGACGCGTGGCCTCCCATGTACGAAGGTTTTCTTGAGCACTTCCCAAAGATTTTAATTTCTAAAACAGTTTTTGACTATACCTTTATGTAAGGTATCATTGTGAGGTGATGTTCGCGGTTGGAACATGAGTCACATTTGGTATATATTTGTATCCAAACTCACAGCATATGTGTTGTTGTATTTTGCACGATAATTGTTGTAATAAAGTTGTAGTTATTTTCTGTACCATGTATTTGACGACTCAGAATAGGTTGGATGGAATGGACCTATTTTGGGGTTGTCACACATAGAGTTTGCTGTATCCATAAAATCTGAGAATAACAACTTCCTGCAGCTAGGTATTCCCCCTCAGTAGTTGAAAGAGCCACTTAGGTTTGCTTTTTACTATGCTATGACACGAGACTTTGTCCCAAGAAATTACAAGCACCACTCGTACTTTTTCTATCGATTTGACACCCTGCATAGTCAGCATCTGAATAACCTATTAGTTCAAAGTGATTGGAAATTGGATAAAATAACCCTAAGTTAATAGTACCACTTAAATATTTCAAGATTCTTTTAACAGCATTTAAGTGTGATTCTTTGGGTTTTGCCTGAAATCTTGCACACAGACAAACGCTGTACATTATATCGGGTCTAGAAGCAGTTAAATATAGTAAACATCCAATCATACCTTGATATTTTGTTATATCAACATCAATACCTTTTTCATCAGTGGTGAGTTTTATTGATGTGCTCATGGGTATACCTTTTGAGTTAGATCCTTCAAAGCCAAATCTCTTGAGTAATTCTTTTGTGTATTTGGTTTGATGGATATAAATTCCTTCCTTTGTTTGCTTGATTTGAAGTCCCAATATGTAATTAAGCTCTCCCATTAAACTCATGTCAAATTCTTTATGCATGCACTTGGAAAACCACTCACAAAGAAAATCATTAGTAGCGCCAAATATTATATCATCTACATATATTTGAACAATAATGATATCTATATTTTTATGCTTAATAAACAATGTAGAATCTATTTTACCTCTAACAAACCCTTTTGATAAGAGATACTTACTTAACCTTTCGTACCAAGCCCTTGGAGCTTGTTTCAAGCCATAAAGAGCTTTCTTTAATTTGTAAACATGATTAGGATACTTTTCATGCTCGAATCCAGGAGATTGTTTGACATATACTTCTTCATTTATGTACCCATTGAGGAACGCGATTTTTACATCCATTTGATGAAGCTTAAATTTTTTGTAGCATGCAAAAGCTAACAGAATTCGGATTGATTCCAGCCTTGCTACTGGTGCATAAGTTTCTTCATAGTCGATCCCCTCCTGTTGGTTGTATCCTTGAGCTACCAACCTTATTTTGGTACGAATGATTGTCCCGTGCTCATCAAGCTTGTTCTTGAATACCCATTTAGTACCAATGATGGAAACATCTTTTGGAGGAGACATAAATTCTCACACTTGGCATCTCTCAAACTGTTGAGGTTCTTCTTGCATTGCCAATAGCCAGTTCTCATCAAGAACTGCATCCTTTGCATTCTTTGGCTCAACCTGTGACAAAAATACAGAGAATACACAATGTTTTTGTAAACCTCTTCGTGTGGTTATACCTTTGTTGATATATCCAATGATATTTTCTAGAGGATGATTCTTGATATATCTAGCTGTTCTTGGCATTTGGATATTATGTATAACTTCCTCTTGATCATGAGTCTCATCTTCAGCATCCTGCAGATTTTCAGGTTCACGTTCATGCTGGTCATCTATTTCAGTTTCCTGAAACTGTTCATTCGGTCTCCTGGTTTGTTCATTTTGGTTTGCTGAAATTCTGACTGTCTCCAAATTTCCTGTAGCATCTTCACTTTCTTTTGGAAGATCATTATTAGTCTCATTGAAAGCAATATGAAAAGATTCTTCTACACATGACTTTCTAATATTGAAAATGCGATAAGCCTTACTATTTTGAGAATAGCCAATGAATATTCTTTCATACGACTTAGCATCAAATTTTCCCAAATTGTCACTTGTATTTAAGATGAAACATTTAGAACCAAATATTTTGAAATAACTTATGTTTGGAATTTTATTATTTAAAAGCTCATACGGTGTTTTCAAAATAATAGGACGAATGAGTACTCTATTTAACACATAACATGATGTATTTACTGCTTCGGCCCAAAATTTCTTTGGAAGCTTACTTTCTTGTAGTAGAGTTCTTGCTGTCTCTTGTAGAGTCCTATTCTTCCTTTCCACCACCCCATTTTGTTGGGGAGTCCTTGGTGCTGAGAATTCATGGCTAATACCTCTTTGATCACAAAAGGTTATGAAATCTTTTTGAAATTCAGTACCATGATCACTTCTAATTCTAATGAGTTTGTAAACTATACTTGGTTTCAAGATTCCTTATTAATTTTTCAAACTCTTTAAATTCTTCATCCTTAGTTCTTAAAAATAATACCCATGTGTATCATGAAAAATCATCAACTATTACAAATGTATAAAATTTACCATTAATACTTGAATGTCTTTCTGGTCCAAATAAATCAAGATAAAGTAGTTACAAGGGAGAGGAGGTTGATACCATATTCTTTGCTGTAAAAGTAGTTACAAGGAATACATATCCCTTTCTTTTCAAACTTAATTTTTGGCAAACCTTTGACGAGATTCTTTGAAGATAATTTCTTGATTAGTTCCATGTGAACATGTCCCATCCTTTTATGCCATAAGTTAGCCTCATTTTGTACGGATGTAAGACACATCTCTTCATCATGTTGCTCAAAATCAATAGTATATATATTTCCCTCTCTTTGTGCAACTAGAGTAGTATTGTTAGTACCATGAAATATTGTGCATATATCTTTTTCAAAATTAACTTGATGGCCATTATCCATTAATTGACTGATACTAATTAAATTAAACTCTAGACCGTTAACAAGGTGAACATTATTTATACTTACCTTGCCGTTACCAATTTTACCTTTTCCGATTATCTCGCAGGTTTTATTGTCTCCAAAAGTGACCGTTCCATTCTTTTTCTTGACACTTAGTTCTATAAACTTTGATTTATCACTAGTCATGTGACGAGAGCATCCACTATCAAGAATTCATTTTTGAGATGGAACTCTTGCCTTTAAACATACCTGTCAAGAAACACTAATTTATTCTTTTGGTACCCATATCTTTTTGGGTCCATTTATGTTAGTAACAAGTAAATCATTCTTTTTAATCCATACCTTTTTAACATTGTTTCGTTTCTTAAAACAATTTATATCTAAATGACCTTCAATACCACAATGTTTACAAGTTGTGAAAGGAGACCAATAATTTAAACTAAAACGTGACTTTCATTTTAACATTTTAATATTACTCTTTTTATGCATAGAATCATAATCAATTCCTTGTCTTTCAAAACTAGGTCTTTATTTACCTAATATGACATTTAGATTTTCTTCACCTTGGACAAATTTAGTAAGAGATAATTTTAGTGAGTCTATTTCTTTTTGAAGTTCATTATTAGGAAAGGTTTTAACATAAGATTTATCACTAAATGCATCAATACACACATCTCTCATTTTTAGCTCATTAGCCAATTTTTGGACTTCATTATTCAAGAAATTTATCTTATTAAAAAGTATTTTGTTATAGTTGTCTAAATAATCAATCTTAGCAATCAAAACCTTTTCTTCTTTACATGTGGATTCCTTTTCAATTTCTTTCTTTTCATCTATTAGTGAATTTAATAAATATATATTAATATTTTATTAAATTTTCTGCTTTTGTGTTCTAAGCATTTTTCTATAAATAGGGTGCTTAGGTTAGAATTGAAAATCACACCAGAAACTAAAGTTTTTTCTCTCTTTCTCTCTCTATATTATCAAGCGTATTCTTGTGAGTGTTTTAAGACTTTGAGTGTTGCTATACGGTGTAAGTTTCCTTCAGCTCTATATCCAGTATTCCAGTCAGAAGAAATGTCTTTTCGAGGTAAGGGATATTTTTTTATATAAATGATATTATTTCTTCCAATATCATTATGCCAAAATATTGATCTGAATTTTTATCAAATTTAGAACTTTTTTGTGTCAGGATTACTATTCACGTATACGGCACTATTCACGTATACGGCACTATTCACGTATACGACACTATTCATAGAAAAATTAAATTTTCGTTTTTCGTCCAAAATATCTATTATGGATACTAGCTTTGATTGTATCCATGTTTTGATCATTCTTGAATTTTACTCCACTATGATTACTTATGAGGTATTTTTGGACATGGATAAACCGAAATACGAATCCTTAATATTTGTTATTTTGTTTCACTGGATTCGTTTCTTTTAAAATATTTTTCATCATCCTCAGTCCTAAATGATGATATTACTGAATATCTTTGGCCTGTAGTGCAAAGATGAATGATTTCTGATGAATATCTTTGGCCCGTAGTGCAAAGATGAACAGGTGTTGAGATGAACATGACCAACTGATGAATATCTTTGGCCTGTACTGCAAAGATGAATATTTGATTCTAAATATATATTGATTGATGTTACAGGGATAAAATATCGACGATGAACTTTTAAATTCATATATAGAAGATAGTAGATTTCATTCTCTACTTAACTCTTCTAATGAATTATTATTTTCACTGTGAATATTGATTTAAAACTTGTTGTCTATTGAATCCCTTTTCCTTTTTGTTCCATTTTTCTTCTCAAGAGGCGAGAATGTAGCGAGTACTAGTCGGGGTATAGAATGAAGGTTCTAGAAAGTTATTTTAGTAGTCCTCACCATTTTTGTAAAATAATATATCAATAATTATAATGAGGACTTATTTGAGTGTGGATATTATCTAGATGACAATATTTGTATTTAAACTCACAACTTTTATGTTGTATTAATAAAGTTATAGTTGTTTCTGTACCATGTATTTTGACGACTCAGAGTGGGTGTTGTATACCTATTTTGGGGGCGTCACACTAGTACATCTCCTTGGGGTGCTCCTGTTTTATTCGTAAAAAAGAAAGACGGCAGTATGCGACTTTGTATCGACTACCGGAAATTAAACCATGTCACTATCAAGAATAGGTATCCGCTACCTCGTATTGATGACCTGTTTGACCAGTTACAAGGAGCACAATTCTTTTCAAAAATTGATCTTCGTTCTGGATATCATCACCTGAAGATTAGAACTGAGGATATTCCAAAGACTGCCTTTAGAACTCGGTTCGGGCATTATGAATTCTTAGTCATGTCTTTTGGATTGACTAATGCTCCTGCGGCTTTCATGGATATGATGAACCGAGTATTCAAGGAATATTTGGATCAGTTCGTTGTTGTTTTTATTGATGACAACCTCATATATTCTAAAAGTCGTGAAGATCATGAGCACCATTTGAAGATGGTACTCCAAAGGCTTCGTGAAAACAAGTTATATGCCAAGTTAAAGAAATGCCAAGTTAAAGAAATACGAGTTCTGGCTTGAGGAAGTAGCATTTCTTGGGCACGTGGTGTCAAAACATGGAGTATCTGTTGACCCGGCGAAGATTGAAGCAATACAAAGTTGGGAACAACTGAAGTCGGTGACCGAAGTACGTAGCTTTCTAGGCTTAGCTGGTTATTATCGGAGATTCGTGGAAGGATTTTCTCGAATCGCTATTCAATTAACTCAGCTGACTCGAAAAGATATCAAATTCGTATGGAGCGAGGAATGTGAGAAGAGTTTCTAAGAGCTTAAGAGGAGACTCATTTCGGCACCTGTTTTGACCATACCATCTGGTTCGGATGGATTTGTTATTTACAGCGATGCTTCAGGCAAAGGGCTAGGATGTGTTCTCATGCAACGTGGGAAAGTTATAGCCTATGCCTCGCGACAACTTAAAGAGTATGAGAGAAATTATCCTACTCATGATCTAGAGTTGGCAGCAGTCGTTTTCGCGCTAAAGATCTGGAGGCACTATCTATATGGGGAGAAAGTGGAGATATATTCAGATCATAAAAGCCTCAAATATTTTCTCACTCAAAAAGAACTCAACATGCGGCAACGACGTTGGCTCGAGCTGTTGAAAGACTACGACCATACCATTCAATACCATCCTGGAAAGGCGAACGTAGTAGCCGACGCATTGAGTAGAAGATCATACGCGGGAACGAGTGCGATGTTGTCAACGCAAAGGCCCATTTGGTGTGATTTACAAAAGATGAAGATAGAATTTAAGAATCTGGGGACCCATACAATAATGTCAAGTATACGTATAGAACCAACTTTAATCGAAAAAGTTAAAGTTGCTCAAGCCACAGACCCGGAGCTGATGCGTATGAAGAAGAAAGTGTAAGAAGGTGCTATTCCAGAAGCAAGAATCGATGAAGAAGGAATACTTCGAGTCCACTCTAGACTTTGTGTTCCTAATGATTCTGATTTGAAGTACAAGATCATGATGGAGGCACACAATACACCATTTGCAATCCATCCTGGAAGTACCAAAATGTATCGTGATCTTCGACATACATTTTGGTGGAACAATATGAAGAGAGAGATTGCAAAGTTTATCTCGAGGTGTTTAACTTGTCAACGTGTAAAGGCAGAGCATCAAGTGCCTAAAGGCCCATTGCAACCACTTGAGATTCCGAAATAGAAGTGGGAACATATTACTATAGATTTTGTTACGGGTCTTCCCACGGTTTCTCAAGGCATAAATGCTATTTGGGTTATTGTTGATAGATTAACCAAGTTCGCTCATTTCTTGTCGATACGGGAGACTTATTCCCTTGAACGTGTTTCTCGTATGTACGTAGATGAGATTGTGAGATTGCATGGCATGCTAGTATCCATAGTTTCGGATCGTGACCCAAGATTCACTTCAAGATTTTGGGTTAGCTTGCAAAAAGCTATGGGCACGAATTTACGATTTAGTTCGGCATACCATCCTCAAACGGACGGGCAATCAGGGAGGACTATTAAAACTCTTGAAGACCTATTAAGACTTTGTGTCCTAGATTTCAAAGGGAGTTGGGATAAGTACCTATCATTGGTGGAATTTTCGTACAACAACAGTTATCAGGCAAGTATAGGTATGGCTCCATTTGAAACATTATATGGATGAAAGTGTTGCTCTCTAATATGTTGGGATGAGGTGGGAGAAGCAACATTATTGGACCCGAGTTGGTACGTATGACTACGGAAAAGATCCAAATGATTCGACAACGTATGCAAACGGCACAGGATCGATAAAAGAGTTATGCGGATCTTCATCGAAAGGACGTGAAATTTTGTATTGGAGATCATGTATTGTTGCATGTGGCTCCATGGAAGGGAGTTACAAGATTTGGGAAGAGAGGAAAGCTCAATCCATGATTTATTGGTCCATTTCAGATTCTTGACCGAGTAGGAAATGTGGCCTATAGACTCGCGTTACCTCCAAGTATGTCTCGTGTTCATAATATTTTTCATATATCTGTGCTACGTAAATATGTGAAAGACCCAAACCACGTCATTGAGTTAGAACAGGATGAGATAGCTGAAGACTTAACGTACGAGGAGGTACCTGTCAAGATCTTGGATAGGAAAGAGCATGTCCTACGCACAAAGGTCATACCACAAGTTAAAGTTTTGTGGAGGAACCATGCTATTGAAGAAATGACCTGGGAGTTAGAAACGAAAATGAAAGCGAGGTATCCTCATCTTTTCGAAATACCAGGTATGTACGTCAATTTCGAGGACGAAATTTCATAAGGAAGGGAGGTTGTAAGACCCTAAATTATTAATAAATGAAATTTAATTTCCTCTATTTATTATTTTCAAATAGTAAGGGTTGAATTGATTAATGAGGTTAGTTATGGGTAAAATGCGTAAATATTTTAAATAAGCAAGTGGTTATAAAATATTCATTGTTGTCGGGGAATATTCGTTTGGTCGTGGAATATTCTTCCTGTCGGGTAATATTCGTACGACGGCGTAGTCTTTTGTGGGTCCCATAACGGAAAGTGATTGGATGAAGAAAACGACAAGTATAAGTTGTTTATAAATAACGGCGTAGTTGTTACCGTTAATACTGTTGGAATACCCGGTGGTTAAAACACAGTAATACGCGTTGTTGCATAGTAGCACACGATATTGCACCAATTATTCATTCTTACGTAAGAAGGCACTACTCAATAATTGTTACAGTAATTACTATTCGGTATTTTATTTTATTGATTCAATAATTACTACGTTGGTATTTTATATTACTATTGTTTTAATAATTGTATTACACATTATTTTCCATTATTGAAGCAGTAATTCATATTATCTGAATAATATTATTAGATAACATTATTGACAATGTCTAGAAAGTTCTGTCTAAGGAGAGGTTTGGTCATCTAATTGCGCGCCAGTAAGGAGAAATCCTTATTGGAAAGCCCCCTCTTTCTTGGGAACTGCCTGGTTGTCAGTATTGTGATTCTGTAATATTATTCGTGAATAATTAATTATTGATTTATATGATGAGGAAAATATTCATTTTATGTGGATATAGATGAATTTTTTTTAAAGTGACAATTGTTGAAAATTGATATTTTATCTTTTCTGATAAAATAATATTTTATTATATTATTATAATATAATAATGATGATATTTTTACAATGAATGTGGGATATATGAGTATATGAGGAGGAAGAGTATTTTTGTTATAAAATTTATTTAAAACATGTTAAACATGTCTGTGGGCCCATTTCTTGACTGAAATTTGATTATAGCCTGTAGAATCGCCCGTTTGTGGATTTCGGTCAATTTCAGTTTAGAATTTGGAAAAACTTTCTTCTATAAAGTTGTAGATAATGAAATTTCCTATAGAAAAGACATGCGGTTCAAATTTTTCTGACGAAATGGCTATTTATTATGAATTATTGAAGTTCGGAAGTTTCGAAATAATTGATTTTTGGAAGTTTTATTTATTTTTATTAATAAAAACATTTTCTACACTTTGGTGGGCCCCACTTGCACATGTTAATGGCTGAATTCAGATCTTCAAAAGTGGGCGTAGGAAAAATTTAATAAATAAAATTATTTTATTAAATTTTCTGCTTTGGTGTTCTAAGTATTTTCCTATAAATAGGGTGCTTAGGTTAGAATTGAAAATCACACCAGAAACTAAAGTTTTCTCTCTCTTTTTTTCTCTATATTATCGAGCGTATTCTTGTGAGTATTTTAAGACTTTGAGTGTTGCTATAGGGTGCAAGTTCCCTTCAGCTCTATATCTAGTATTCCAGTCAGAAGTACTTTCTTTTCGAGGTAAGGGATGTTATTTTTTCGTAAATGATATTATTTTTTTTAATATCATTATGCCAAAATATTGGTCTGAACTTTTTATCAAATTTAGAACTTTTTGTGTCGGGGTTACTATTCACGTATACGACACTATTCATCGAAAAATAAAATTTTCTTCTTTTTGTCTAAGATATCTATTATAGATACTAGCTTTGATTGTATCCATGTTTTGATCATTCTTGAATTTTACTCCACTATGATTATTTATGAAGTATTTTTGAACTCGAATTGTTTAAAGTACGAATCCTTAATATTTATTCTTTTGTTTCACTGGATTCGTTTTCTTTAAAATATTTTTCATCATTCTCAGTCCTAAATGATGATATAACTGAATATCTTTGGCCTGTAGTACAAAGATTAATAATTTTATGGTGAATATCTTTGGCCCGTAGTGCAAAGATGAACAGGTGTTGAGATGAACATGACCAACTGATGAATATCTTTGGCCTGTAGTGCAAAGATGAATATTTGATTCAAAATATTTATTGATTGATGTTGCAGAGATAAAATATTGATGATGAAT
Organism: Panax notoginseng; assembly: GCA_016801055.1. Taxonomy (NCBI): domain Eukaryota; kingdom Viridiplantae; phylum Streptophyta; class Magnoliopsida; order Apiales; family Araliaceae; genus Panax; species Panax notoginseng. The sequence goes on along the minus strand of CM029023.1, from coordinate 3,617,543 downwards.
TTTTAAATTCATAGATGATAGTAGATTTCATACTCTACTTAACTCTTCTAGTGAATTATTATTTTCGCTGCGAATATTGATTTAAAATTTGTTGTCTATTATATTCTATTAAATTTTTCCTTGTTGAGGACTAACGATAATTTGTTCTATATTATCTTAGTCATAATGTTCTATACTGGGCTAGTTGAGCTCACCCTTTTTCCTTTCTGTTCTATTTTTTTTTCTCAGGAGGCGAGAATGTAGCGAGTACTAGTCGGGGTATGGAATGATGGTTCTAGAAAGTTGTTTAGTAGTCCTCACCATTTTTGTAAAATAATATATCAATAATTGTAATGAGGACTTATTTGAGTGTGGATATTGTCTAGAAGACAATATTTGTATTTAAACTCACAGTTTTTTTTATGTTGTATTAATAAAGTTATAGTTGTTTCTGTACCATGTTATTGACGACTCAAAAGGGGTGATGTATACCTATTTTGGGGGTGTCACATTTAAGGTCAATAAAGAATTCAACTTCACGTTTTGAGGGTAGACCGGGAAGTTCTTCAGGAAAAATGTCAAGAAATTCACTAATAACAGAAATATTATTCAAATCTGGCGTATTTATGTTCAAGTCCATGACATGGGCTAAGAAAGCTTGACATCCGTTTTTCAATAAACGAATGGTTTTATGACTTGATATGACAGTGATTGACTTTAGTGGTTTGGTTGTTTGAATTCGCATAATAGGTTGGTTAGGAATATGAAAACTAACAACCTTACGAAAATAATCAATTTTGGCATGATAAGTGGTTAACCAATCAATCCCTAAAATCACATCAAATGCAAGTATTTTCAAAGAAATAAGATCGACAGGTAATGTGATGGTCCCAACTTAAATCAAGCAAGATTTATAAACCGTGGATGTAACGAAAGTTTCTCCTAACAGAGTTTCAACAGTTAAGTCAAAGTCTAATTTCTCAGGGGTCAAGTTCAAACGTTGAGCACACGTAGGAGAAATAAAAGAATGGGTAGAACCGGTATCTAATAAGGTATAAACTTCGCAAGAGTTTATGTTTACCTTACCCGTGTTCACCTCGTTTGGGTTCCTCGCGTTTTGGACAGTCACGACAAACACTCTTCTATGAACCACCGACTTTGTCTTGTCCAGGACAACCTTTGGAGTCACCATTCCCGCTGGACTTGGTTTCACTATAAGACAATCTCTAGCTATATGACCTTCCTTTCCACATTTATAACACACCTTGGATTGTTGTGGGCAATTTCTGCTGATGTGTCCCTCTTTTCCTCATTTATAACATACGATCGGTGGTCGTTCTCCTCCCCTAGAAATAGTTGATGTTGGTGCTGACGTCTTCACATTGTCATTGTTATACCTCCTCTTTTTAAATCTCCCCCCGACTCGCTTCTTCTACTATCATGGTCATAATTACCACCGGGGTGGTTACCGCTTTTGTCTGGATATTTTTCTCCCCGCTGGTTGTCATTGTTCCGATGACTGCTGCCACCGGTACGACCCTGGTTGTGGTCCCCCAGTTGGACAGACTCATCATCTCGCTCTAATAATTGAGTCATGTTCACAACATCTGAATGTAAAGAAAATTTGTGAGAAATGAGGTATTGACGCATTTCGGGTTTCAGACCTCTTAGAAACATCCGCGTCATATGTTCCTCATTCTCTACCAAATGAGGTGCAAACCTGGATAACTCCGCGAACTTAGCCTCGTACTGGGACACATTCTTGTTGTTCTGTTCCAGTCTAATAAATTCTACCTCCTTCATATGACGAATACTTTCAGGAAAGTTCTTGTCATTGAACAGTTTCTAAAATGTTTTCCAAGACATATTGAGTGCAATTAGCTGGGTACGCTTCACAGTTTTTCACCAGTAATCTACCTCACCACGGAACATAAAGATGACAAATAGAACCTTCTATTCCTCCGTGCATCCCAGAACATCAAATATCTTGGTAATTTGCTTAACCCATGTTTCCGCCTTGATCGGATTTGGCTTTCCCAAAAATTCTGGTGGTCCCAACTCTTTGAACTGCTTGGCTGTGACAAGTTGCGCGTTACCATTGGTTCCACCTGTATTTTGTACACGAGTCTCTCTCGTCTGATTTTACATGAACTGCAAAAAGCTTCTAAACATCACATCATTCATCGTTTGATCGGTGGTGTTGTTTACAGGAGGAACATTGTCGTTTTGTTACACGTTCTCCTGGTTGGTGATTAAAGGTGTTTCAACGGTCTCATTCACTCCATTGTTAACATTTTTAGCTATCATTCTCAAATACTGTCATAAAACAAGGTTTAATTAAAGATATTGACATAGCACATATTATCCCAATATTCTGACCGACCAATTAAATACCAAATAAGCTTATGTAGGACACACTAGCGAAGGATTTACTCGTCTCTCCCTTCCTAGTTCTAACCTCAGATCTCCATCAGAGATTATATTCGTAAGCTCTGATACCAACTATGACTATCATCCCAACCTTGGATAGCACCTCACAGTGATACCTATCAGTTTACCACCGCAGAACGGCGTCCCCTACGAAGAGTCTGGCTTCGGTGCATCCCCATCAATAGGAATTCACCATATAGAGACTCGGGGCTCTTTACTTATGGCTCTGATACCAACTGTGACGCCCCCAAAATAGGTCCACACAACCCATTCTGAGTCGCCAAATACATGTTATAGAAAATAACAACAACTTTATTATTACAATTGTTGTGCAAAATACGACAACACATAAGCTGTGAGTTTAAATACAAATATTATCTTCTAGACAATATTCAAACTCAAATAAGTCCTCATTACAATTATTGATACACTATTTTACAAAATAGTTAGGACTACTAGAACAACTGTCTGGACCCATCACTCCACACCCCGACTAGTTCCTGCTATATTCTCGCCTCCTGAGAAGAAAAATAGAACAAAAAGAAAAAGGGAGAGCTCAACTAGCCCAATAAAGAATATTATGACTAAGATAATAAATAACAAATTATCGTTAGCCTTCAACAAATCAGATAAAATATAATTGACAACAAGTTTTAGATCAATATTCGCAGTGAAAATAACAATTCATTAGAAGAGTTAAGTTGAGAATGAAATCTACTATCTTCTATGATTTAAAAGTCTATCATCAATATTTTATCCCTGTAACATCAATCAATATACATCTTGAATCAAATATTCGTCTTTGCACTACGGGCCAAAGATATTCATTTGTATCACCAGTGGGTCATGTTCATCTCAACACCTATCCATCTTTGCACTGCGGGCCAAAGATATTTATCAGGTAATCATTCATCTTTGCACTACAAATCAAAGATATTTATATCACCATTTAAGACTGAGGATGATGAAAAATATCTTAAAGAAAACGAATCCAGTGAGATAAAAGGACAAAGATTAGGGATTCGTACTTTGGTTTATCCAAGTTCAAAAATACTCCATAATAATCAATTGTAGAGCAAAATTCAAGAATGATGATCAAAACATGGATACAATCAAAGATAGTAACCATAATAGACAACTTGGACAAAGAAAAGAAAATTTAATTTTTTTTTGTGAATAGTGTCGTATTCATGAATAGTGCCGTATACGTGAATAGTATCGTATACGTAAATAGTAATCCCGACCCAAAAGGTAACAATTTCATAAGAAAAATCATACTTCGTGAATAGTACTCATGAATAGTATCGTATTCGTGAATAGTGTCGTATACGTGAATAGTAACCTCAACATGAAAAGGTAAAAATTTCATAATAAAATTCATACCAAATTTCGGCATAATGATATTAAACCAAATAACATCATTTACGAAGAAAATAACATCTCTTACCTCAAAAGTACAGTATTTCTTACTGAAATATTAGATATAATATTGAAAAAAACTTGCGCTGAATAGCAACTCTCAAAGTATCTATATACTCACAAAATACGATCGATATTATATAGAGAGAAAACTTCTGATTCTGGTGTGATTTTCAATTCTAACTAAGCACCCTATTTATAGAAAAATACCAGAACGCCAAAGCAAACTAAAATTTAATAAAATAATATTTTAATAAAAAACTTCACGCACACCTCTTGACCAAACTCAGCACACAACAAGTGGGGCCCACCAAATTCAGCAATTTTTCACAACAATCAAAAGTGGGGCTTACACAATTTTTTAATAAAAATATTTATTTTTGAAATTTTAATAATTCATAATAAATAGCCCTTTTATCAGAAAAATATGAATTTTATGTCTATTTCATAAGAAATTTAATTCTCTACTTTGTAGAAGAAAGTTTTTTTAAATTTCAAACAGAAAATGACCGAAAACCATATACAGATGATTTTTAATACCTCAAATCCGATAAAATACTGATAAAACTCCTCAGCATTAATTCCTTCATTTATATCCATATAAATATAAATATTCCTTTATCATATAAATCAGTAATTAATTATTCATAAATAATATTACAGAATAACAACAATGACAACTTGGTCGTTCCTAGGAAAGAGGGAGCTTTCTGATAAAGATTTTTCCTGACTGACGCGTAATTAGGTGACCAAACCCCTTTCCTAGACAGAACTTCCTTAGACATTGCCAATAATGTTATCTAATAATATTATTCAAATAATATGAATTATTGATATGATAATGGAAAATACTATGCAGTGACAATTATTAAAACAACAATAATATAAAATTTTAACGTAACAATTATTGAATCAATAAAATAAAATATTGAACAATAATTACTGTAACAATTATTGAGTAGTGCCTTTTTACGTAAGAATCAATAATTCAAAAATACTGTGCAATACCGTGTGCTACTGTGCAGCCACGCGTATTACTGTATTTTAACCACCGGGTATTCCAACAGTGTTAACGGTAACAACTACGCCGTTATTTAAAAAAAATCATACTTGTCGTTTTCTTCATCCGACAGTTTTTTGTTATGGGGCCCACAAATGGCTACGCCATCGTACGAATATTTCCCGACAGCAAGAATATTCCATGACCAATTTTACAAAATTTGCACATTTCACCCATAACTAAAGCATTATATCAAATTAACACTTTATTATTCAAAATAATAATTAGAGGTAATTCAATTTTATTTATAAAAAGTTGGGGTCTTATAACCTCCCCTCCTTATGAAATTTTATCATCGAGATTAACGTACGTACATGGTATTTTGAAAAGGTGAGGATGCCTCATTTTCATTTTCGTTTCCAACTCCTATGTCATTTTCTCAATAGCATGGTTCCTCCATAAAACTTTGACTTGTGATATAACCTTTGTGCGTAGGACATGCTCCTTTATATCCAAGATTTTGACAAGTACCTCCTTGTACGTTAAATCTTCGGCTATCTCGTCTGGTTCTAACTCAATAATGTGGTTTGGGTCTTTCACATATTTACGAAGCACAAATAAGTGAAAAATATTATGAACAAGAGACATGCTTGAAGGTAATGCGAGTCTATAGGCCACATTTCCTACTCGGTCAAGAATCTCAAATGGACCAACAAATCGTGGATTGAGCTTTCCTCTCTTCCCGAATCTCGTAACTCTCTTCCATGGAGCAACACGTAACAATACATGATCCCCAATATTAAATTCTATTTCATTTCGATGAAGATCCACATAACTCTTTTGTCGATCATGTGCCGTTTGTATACGTTGTCGGATTATTTGGATCTTTTTTGTACTCGTGCATACCAATGCTGGTCCCAACAATGTTGCTTCTCTCACCTCATCCGAACATACTGGAGAGCGACAATTTCTTCCATACAACCCTTCGAATGGAGCCACACCTATACTTGCTTGATAACTGTTATTGTAGGAGAATTTCACCAATGGTAGGTACTTATCCCAACTTCCTTTAAAATCTAGGACATAAAGTCTTAATAGATCTTCAAGAGATTGAATAATCCTTTCCGATTGCCCGTCCGTTTGAGGATGGTATGCTGAACTAAATCGTAAATCTGTGCCCATAGCTTTCTACAAACTAACCCAAAATTGTGAATTGAACCTTGGGTCACGATATGAAACTATGGATACTAACATGCCATGCAACCTCACAATCTCATTCATGTACATACGAGTAAGACGTTCAAGGGAATAAGTCTCCCGTATCGGCAAGAAATGAGCAGATTTGGTTAATCTATCAACAATAACCCAAATCGCATCTATGCCTTGAGAAACCTTGGGAAGACCTGTAACGAAATCTATGGTAATGTGTTCCCACTTCCATTTCGGAATCTCAAGTGGTTGCAATGGACCCTTTTGCACTTGATTCTCCACCTTTACACATTAACAAGTTAAACACCTCGAGATAAACTCCGTGATCTCTCTCTTTATATTGCTCCACCAAAATGTATATCGAAGATCATGATACATTTATGTACTCCCACGATGGATTACAAACGGTGTATTGTGTGCCTCTATCATGATTCTATGCTTCAAGTCAGAATCGTTAGGAACGCAAATTCTGGAGTTAACTTGAAGTATTCCTTCTTCATTAATTCTTGCTTCTGGAATAGCACCTTCTTGCACTTTCTTCTTCATACACATCAGCTCTGGGTTTGTGGCTTGAGAAGCTTTAACTTTAACGATTAAAGTCGGTTCTACTCGTATATTTGATAACATCACGTGGGTAATTGGAGCCTTTAACTCTATCTCCATACTTTGTAAGTCGTATAAAATGGGTCTTTGTTTTAACAACATCGCACTCGCACCCGCATACGATCTTCTACTCAATGCGTCAGTTACTACGTTCGCTTTTCTAGGATAATATTAGATGGTATGATCGTAATATTTCAATAGCTCGAGCCAACGTCGTTGCCGCATGTTGAATTCCTTTTGGGTGAAGATATATTTGAGGCTTTTATGATCTGTATAGATCTCCACTTTCTCCCCATACATGTAGTGTCTCCAGATTTTTAACCTGAAAACGACTACTGCCAACTCTAGATCATGAGTAGGATAATTCCTCTCATATTCTTTGAGTTGTCGCGAGGCATAGGCTATGACTTTCCCATGTTGCATGAGAACACATCCTAACCCTTTGCCTGAAGCATCGTTGTAGATAACAAATCCATCCGAACCAGATGGTATTGTCAGAACAGGTGCCGAAATGAGTCTCCTCTTGAGCTCTAGGAAACTCTTCTCGCATTCTTCGCTCTATACGAATTTTGTATCTTTCTGAGTCAGCTGAGTTAACGGAGTAGCGATTCGAGAAAATTCTTCCACGAATCTCCGATAATAACTAGCTAAGCCTAGAAAGCTACGTACTTCGGTCACCAACTTCAGTTGCTCCCAACTTTGTATTACTTAAATCTTCGCCGGGTCAACAGATACTCTATATTTTGACACCACGTGCCCAAGGAATGCTACTTCCTTAAGCCAGAACTCATATTTCTTCTGCTTGGCATATAGCTTGTTATCACGAAGCCTTCCTACGAATATTGAACGAAGATAATATTCATTACTATCATTTAAACCTCCTTAGATCATAGAACTAGATATCTTCAGGACTGATCACTCTACGATTATTGATAGAACTTTAAACGTAGTCTTCTTTGACAGATTGTACTTGTGGAGTTCTGCTTATATAATGAGTTCTTCATGATTAATGCTCGATGATCATCTGATGTGAACTTCCTCGCGAATTCTTCTCAGATGATATGCTTTGCATGAATGAGCATATAAGACCCTTTTCATCTTAGCGTAAATGGTCTGCTTCTATAAGGAGATCAATAACCATGTGAGCTTCATTCATGTTGGCTCAACAAGTCTTCAAGAATAGGCTTAGATAGAGAATGATTTTTTTCTTGAACCTTTCTGAAATGTCTTTAGCCTTCAGCTGATTGAATCTTCTTGACTGAAGTCATCTGCTTCAGCATTCCTTAGTGTGGTCCGATAGACCAAGTACCTGCAGGTTAGATAAAATTTTATTTTTGGTACCCATAGTTAAATGGGTCCTGCCAGGTTAGTTTTCAAAATCCATATTCCTCATATATTTGAATTTTCATCACATTTATCATCAACAATCATATTCACGCATGTATCTAATTTAGATAGGACATTTTAAGATGCATGATGATGAGTGTGTGTAAGATTAACCATCTTAATAAGACACTCTTTTTCTTTGATGGTTTCATCACTTGCTTGGTTATGTTTACAGATTTTTAAATGTTCACAGAGTGAGAATCAACTCTATCATATATTTGTATCTGGTTGATTCATAGAGATGATCAGTTTCTACGAATCTTTAAGACACTTCTTTTAGAATTGATCATACTCTATGTATTATCAAAAACATAGAACATAGGTTTGTATATACACACTAACCCTTCAGCAAGGATTACTCCACTTAAGGTTAATTAACTCTTGATCTGCTTATGACCTATTTCAGACTTCTTTCAAGATGTTATCTTCAACCTAAAACTAAGATTGAGAGAAAGTTTGTTAGCAATTGAGTTTTCAGCCTCGGTGTACTCTCTCTCTTCTCCTTTTTAGGAAGAGTATGGTCTCTTGATAGAATACTATTATAGTACATAAGGTGATGCAACATGATGTATACATTTATTAATAAGAAACCGTACCTTTCCACTGTCAGTTTCGTTGACAGTCATTTATCTTGATATAATGAGGTCAGGCATTGATGTGCATATTTTTTACATTCATTTCTGACTGCTTGTTGCTCTCGTTGTTCTTTGATCAATCAATCATAGTCTTGAAGATGTAAGCTAGAAAAATCTTGACATCCTTAATTCTTTGATAACCTTGAACCTCAAGGTTCACATCCAGCTGCTGGTTAGCCAAATATATATTTGAGAAATTCTTCTTTCTCCTCTGGATAAGTATTTCTTAGCATATATGGCCTTTCATCTTTCATACTGGTGGATGCTTGACTCTTTGCTATTGATGCCTCTTGACCTCCCATCTCTGGTCTTCAGACTATAAGATTGACTATGGATAAGGATTGGTCTTGTTGCTATGACATTTAAGAACATGGACCAATCTGAGCAGCTTCAGGTGTATATACACATTTACATGTACACATTATTTTCAACGTGTGAGCTCATCTGCATTTACAAGTGACTTACTACTAAACTAAGTTTAGAATAATATTTTTGCCTAGGATCAAACTCAAAGCATTTAACTTTTGAATATAGCATGAGAACCTGCTCTGATACCAATTGTTAGTTCTCAGTAGGCACATAATAGATCTAGAAGGGGGGGTTGAATAGATCCATTTAATTTCAAATGCTTTTCATGTTTATTTTGTATTGCTAATAAATTAGCATATGACAAACATAAGAATCTTTTCAAGCACAGCGAAATAAGTGAAAGATCCCCTTCATTGATATATTTATGAACATGCATACATTGTTTGTAGAGTTAGCTTAGTTGTAAGCAGTTAATAAATACATAGCATTTATAGCAGTTAGGTACATGATGTAAATGACAGAAAGTAAATGACTGAATATAAAAGACACAAGAGATTTTAAGTGGTTCAGAGACTCAAGCTCCTAATCCACTCTTCTGCTTTAACTAGCAGGAATTCCACTAAGGAAGGGCAGCGCCCTGAATCACTAAGATTCCTTTAAGGCCAGCAGCCTTAGAACTTCAGTTCACTAAGAACTCTTCAAGCCTAGAAGGTGTGACGCCCCCAAAATAGTTCCATTCCATCCAACCTATTCTGAGTCGCCAAATACATGGTACAGAAAACAACTACAACTTTATTACAACAATTGTCGTGCAAAATACAACAACACATATGCTGTGAGTTTGGATACAAATATATACCAAATGTGACTCATATCCGAACCGTGGACAACACCTCACAATGACACCTTACATAAAGGTATAGTCAAAAATTATTTTAGAAATTAGAATCTTTGGGAAGTGCTCAAGGAAACCCTCGTACATGGGAGGTCATGCTTCTAGGTTATGATAGATATCATATGGCCACAGAATTATCCTTGGTTGACCCAATAGACCCCAAAGAAAAACGAGAAGATTACTATCATATTCTTCCCAATGGTGAGTCTTCTCTTGACATATCATTATCTCTACTGTCTCTAATTGAGAATTATACTTCAAACAAACACCAAGATTATATAGGTAGTGCTCGTATATATACTCAGCAAGTGGATGAGCACATCCCTGTCTTATGATGACACGAGGTTGTATGTCGTTAGACATCTTGTATGATAGTGGCAAAATACCCTTCCAACGTTGGGTACACCTTACCCTATTGGATTCTCCAAATAAAACTACTAAATGAACTTTTCTATACTGCTTCGGGAGAACATCCACAGCTAGAGACCACCGTTCTAATTTTCTGTTACCCTCGCTCGACCCAGCTACACTCTTATTACCTGAAAGAAATTATGAAGCAAAAGGGTGAGCACAACTAGCTCAGTAAAGAATATCATGACTAAAGATAATTAAATTATCAATAGCCTTCATCAATAATAAATCAGAGATTTAGAACATATGGTAGATGATAAAAATTTTCAACCATAGTTGCAGCGGAATAAGCAATTCATTAGAAGAGTCAAATAGACTATAAAGTCTATTATCTTCTCCATGTTAAAAATCCACCAACAATGTTTTATCCCTGTAACATCAATCAATAATTCCTGTCCACAATCACATGTATAACTCATGATCATAATTGTAGTTCTAAATTCCTCTTCTCATCCAGAACAAAGATAATTTTCATCACTTGTCTTTACCTGAAACATCAAAGATCATGGTTATATCAAATCACAGTTCCTGTTCATAATCATACCAATAATTTCATCTTTGCACTACGGGCCAAAGGTATTCATCAACAACTCATCTTTGCACTACAGGACAAAGATATTCCTCAACAACTCATATTTGCACTACAAGCCAAATATATTATTATTTCAAAGAAATATATAATCATTTCAGAATTTATATAACCAATAATTATAACCACGTTGATCATTTCACCTTTGCACTTAAGCTAAAGATATTCAATTATAAATTCAATGGTCATGATCATACCAGTCAACAATTTAACTTTGCACTACTGGTCAAAGAGAACCCATAGTCATGATCGTACCAAAAATTTACCCATCTTTACACTCAAGTCAAAGAGAAATATCATCATTAGGGTTATAAAAATGTTATATATAATAATAAAAATAATATGATCAATATATAGTTTTAATCTCAAGAGTAATATTCGTAAATCAACTATAATTTGGTTAGAAAAAGAAACTAATTTTGTCATGAATAGTAACTCGTGAATATTAACCCATGAATAGTAACTCATGAATAGTAACTCATGAATAGTAACTCGTGAATAGTAACTCGTGAATAATAATTCGTGAATAGTAACTCATGAATAGTAACTCGTGAATAGTAACTCATGAATAGTAACTCTGACATGAAAAGATAAGAATTTTACAAGAAAAATCCTACCAATATTCCGGTATAATGATATTGAAAGAAATAATATCATTGATAAAAAAATAACATCCCTTACGACAATATCCCTTACCTCAAAAGAGCAGTACTCCTGACTGGAATAACGCTGAACGAACTTGCACCGTATAGCAACACTCAAGATATCAAATACTCACAAGAATACACTCGATAATATAGAGAGAGAAATAGAGAGAAACTTGTGTTTCTGGTGTGATTTTCAATTCTAACCTAAGCACCCTATTTATAGGAAAATGCTTAGAACACCAAAGCAGAAAATTGAATATAATATATATATATATATATATATATATATATATATATATATATATATATAATTTTCAAGCCCACCTTTGAAATTAGATCTTAGCATTTCCCACATGCCAATCTTCTAGAAAAAAGGTAAGAAAAATGTTTTTCATAAATAAAATATTTAAAACTTCCAAAAATCAATTATTTTGGAACTACAGAACTTCAATAATTCATAATAAATAGCCCTTTTATCAGAAAATTTGAATCTCGCGATTTTTTATAGGAAATTCAATTCTCTACAACTTTGCAGAAGAAAGTTTTTCCAAATTCTAAACAGAAATTGACCGAAATCCACATACGGACGATTTTACAAGCTATAATCAAATTTCAGTCAAGAAATGGGGTTCACCGACACACAAAATATGTGTTAATCATTTAATGCCACAAAAATACTCTTTCTCCTCATATACTCATATATCCCACATTCATTGTAAAACTATCACAATTATTATATTATTAAAATATAATAATAAATTTAAATGAATTATTTTATCAGAAAAAGATAAAATATTAATTTTTAACAATTGTCACATTCAAAAAATTTTCTCCATCTATATCCACATAAAATCAATATTTTCCTCACCATATAAATCAATAATTAATTATTCACAAATAATATTACAGAATCACACTACTGACAACCAGGCAGTTCTCAGGAAAGAGGGGACTTTTCAATAAGAATTTCTCCTTTCTGACGCGTAATTAGGTGACCAAACCTCTCCTTAGACAGAACTTTCTAGACATTGCCAATAATATTATCTAATAATATTATTCAGGTAATATGAATTATTGCTCCGATAATGAAAAATACTATGTAGTGACAATTATTAAAACAACAGTAATATAAAATATCAACGCAGCAATTATTGAATCAATAAAATAAAATACTGAACAGTAATTACTATAACAATTATTGAGTAACGCCTTCTTACGTAAAAATCAATAATTAGTGCAATACCGTGTGCTACTGTGCAACAACGCGTATTACTGTGTTTTAACCACCGGGTATTCCAACAGTGTTAACGGTAACAACTACATCGTTATTTATAAACAACTTACTCTTGTCGTTTTCTTCATCCAATCGCTTTCCGTTATGGGACCCACAAAAGGCTGCGCCGTCGTATGAATATTCCCCGACAGTAAGAATATTCCATGACCAAACGATTAATATTCCCCGACAACAATGAATATTTTATAACCACTTGCGTATTTTGAAAATTTTTTACATATCACCCATAACTTTAACTTTTTATCAATTTAACCATTTACTGAATTATAATTATAAGAAAAATTGAATACTTTTATTTCATAAAATTCGGGGTCTTACAGCAGGCTTGGAACTCCTCTAGTTCCCTAGGAACTATTCAAGCCCAACAAACTTGGAACTTCATTTAGTCCCTACGGACAAGGACCCCTTAGACTCCTGGCTACTTGTTGTTATTGTAGTTGTTGTTGGTGCCTTACTGCTAAGATGTCTTGAAGCTTGAACATCTTTAGTACTTAGCAGCTTGGTGTGGTCCTCTTTACATACGTAGAGTCTGGACCACCTCTTCTTTGGTGTAGCTGATCTTTATACTGTTCATCCCATCTTCTTCTGATGTCAGTTGTGCATCATCACCATTTAGGTTTGCTAAGTCTCTGAGCTTTTGGTAGACTTCGTCTGGAACTTAGCATTCCTTGAACCCTTCTTGAATGTTCTTTATGATCTGCCACTTTTCTGAATGTTATCTTCTTGGCCTTCTCGGCTCTCTGCTTAGCTGCCATCTTCAGTGGCATTCTCATCCTTCTTCAAATCCGCCTCACTTCCATCTTTGTAGTCTCACTGCCACTAAGACTTGTTCTTGTTCAGCTCTAGTGAAACTCGTAGAGTTAACAATATAGCATTCCAACAACTCAATGATTCTGTAACTCAGTAACTCTTGATCTTTGAAGCTCCAGCTGATATATGCTCCTTCACAATCTTCCCGTTGGAATATAGTCGTTGGGAGCTATTTGAATTACTTCGCAGATCTCGAGTTATTTGGTGCAGACTGCAGATGTGACATGACATCCCCTTTTTCATTTTTCTGACATTGTAGTCTACTATTTTACCTACCCCGTCAGAGATGTCACTTTGGTGTGTCAGGTTGGTAGTCAACTTTATTTCTTCTTTTTGATTCCTCGATTAGAGCATCAGGAATTGTCCTTTTGCATCGATGCTCTCAAATAGCAACGTTCGAATATCAGTCTTTAGATTAAACCGTTGCCAATGCTTCAATCTTCAGATGACCAAACTCTACAATTTTGATGCAGATGTTCTTGGACCTGATCATAGTGTGTCATGTAGAATGTTGCTCATTGACTGGTTGAGACAACACTACGATTCTGAAGAGTGTTCATTTGGTTCTTCAATGTAGAACACCTCTTCCTTCTCTTGTGAAGTGCTTCATTACTTATGTTTGCCTTTACTTGCATTAGGTACTGATAACTTATCTAATTATTCTGACCCTCCTCAACTTCAAGACTTATCAGATTAGGCATACTCAGTCACTTTCTCCTTGTGATCTCCCGTTCACCTATCATCAATGGTCTAACCCATGCTTCATCTTCTTTGTCTATTCTGTATAGGTTGGTCAGCGTTTCTGTGTAAACTGCATCAGTTCCTGCTTTGTTTGGCAAACACTACGATTCTAATTAATCCCAAGATTGTTGTCTTCTGTTCTCTTGACAGCTACTGCACTTGATGACTTCCTTTAGCCATTCACTTTTCCTGAAGTCTTTTTCTGATTGTCTTGTGGAAGACTTCACCTTGAATGACTTCACAACTCAATCTGGATGCTGATTGGGTTGGTGCCTAGATCTTTTGTTAGCTTGTATGCCATTCGTTGAGTGCTCTCTGGTTTCCTTCAGGTGGAATGTATCTTTGCAACTTAAACCAGAGGTTTCATACTTTGGATATTCTGGGAGTGCTCATTTGTTAAGAATCGTGTTGACTCTACGATTCTGCCTTGGCGTTGTGAGCACCTCTGTTGAAGCCTTAGTTCTGCACACTACGATTTAGCTTTAGTTCTACAAACACTACGACTCCGAGATCAGATCTTGACACACTACGATTTCTATCTTTAAGCTTACTATCTTCGTCTGATCTGGCTCGACTACAATTTTTGCCTCTGATATGATCAGTAGACTCCACGACTTCAAGTGTGGCCTACGATTCTTGACCTGGCTCTGGCAGATGCTCGTTTGGCTCTTAGACAGGCTGTCTCTACGATTCTTAATATGACTTCCTCAACAGACTACGGCTCTGAGGAAGTTCTTCTCGACGCACTATGATTCTTCCTCGTCTCTCCTGGTAGTCTACGAACTCTGAGGTCTACTATCTTGCAGACTGCGATTTCGCCTTGATAGTTCTCGAGTTTTTCTCGACTCTCCTGGCAGACTAAGATTTCTGGTGCAGTGGTCGACGATCAGACATGCCTATCTATTACATTATAAGAATCACAGGAGGGAGTACTATGTTATATATATATATATATATATATATATATATATATATATATATATATATATATATTATAAGTTTTGTTTTTTATATAAAATAGAATATATTATATTTTATTATGTATATTATTTGTATAGTAAAAATTAGAAATTTTTTTACAGAATTTTCTGCGCCTGTGAAGTTGCCACTGTGCAGTCCGTGATTATTTTCCTATAAATTGGATGCTTAGTTTAGAAATAAAAATCACACCAGAATCAGATAATTCTTCTTCTATAATATTGAGCGTATTTCTTTTGAGTTTAAGAAAATTTTGAGTGTAGAAAATAGTGAAGATTTCTTCAAGAATATATTCGCTATACCAGTCAAAAATACTCTTCTTTTGAGGTAAGGGGTATTATTTATTTCATATTCGCTTACGATATTATTTTTCGTATTCGTATGGAATTTTATTTTCGTTCAATATTCGTAAGAAATATTATTTTCGTCCAATATTGTTAAGAAATATTATCTTCGTTCAATATTCGTAGGAATATTATTTTCGTTCAACAGTCGTAAGGGATATTATTTTTGTTCAATATTCGTATGAAATAATATTTTCTTCCATACTCTGCAGTATGTAAGTAATATTATTTCGTTTCAGATTCCGAATTCTACACTCATTTTGTTAAGTATTGCTTTTATACTCCTTGAAATTAGTAGAATATATTTAAAATTTGCACTTCATCTAGTATCGTTTCACAAGGATATTTTTTTGAACATTCTTGTTAAATTTTAAGATTTTTATGCTGGAGTACTATTCATACGTACGACACTATTCATATGTACGGTACTATTCATACGTACGACACTATTCACTGTGTACTATTTACTCGGGTACAATTCATGACAGAAATTGATTTCTTTTCTGTCCAAATTATTTTTGATACAATATTATTCTTAAATTTTACTCCACAAAGCAGTTATCAAGCTGATAATTTGGACATTTTTAAACTTTGGATAAATTTTAAGTCTTTAATATTTATCCTTGATCTCATTTGATTGAATTCTTATATCATTGTCATCATCCTCATGCTTATATTGTGATAAAAGTCATCTTTGACCCGTAGTGCATAGATGGACTGTTGATTGGTATGATTATGACCAGGAATTATTCGGTATAATCATGACCAGTAATGTTACAAATGATCTGGTAAAAGTCCTCATTGGCCCGTAGTGCATTGATGGACAGTTGTTGGTATGATCATGACCATGCGTTCTCTTCGGCTAAGGGTGCACAGATGAATTGTTGTTTGGCATGATCATGACCATTGGTGATAACACGAATATCCTTGTCCCGTAGTGCATAGATAATTCGTGGACGTGATAATAATGAATATCCTTGGCCCGTAATGCATGGATAATTAAGTGATGTGGATTATGTAATAAGTTGACTCTCAGCGATAAAAAGTATGATAAACTTTTTAAATCATAGAAGATAGTAGATATCATGCTCTACTTGACTCTTGTATTTTATCAGGTTAACACTGTTGAGGGCTAACGATAATTTATTCTGCATTTTCTTAGTCATAATATTTCTTATTGGGTTGGTTGAGCTCACCCTTTTCTTTCATTGTTCTCTTCAGAAAATGAGAATATAGCTGGGACTAGTCAGGAAATGGAGTGATGGTCCAAGATGGTTTCTATAATAGTCCTCACTATTCTATAAGAATAGTGTGATAATAATTGTAATGAGGACTTATTTTGAGTTTGGATATTGTCTAGGAGACAATATTTGTATTAAAACTCAAAGCTTATGTTTTGTCGTATTCTACACGGCACTTAACAGTTGTAAAAATTAAGTTTGTATTTGAATTATGTACCAAGTATTTGGCGACTCAGAATGGGTGATGTATACCTATTTTGGGGGCGTCATAATTATCATATTAATGTTTCAAATATGGTGCATATGGTGTCTAGAATGTCATTAATCTGTAATTTTTTGTGTAGATATTTATCATACACAAAAAATTAATTTAACATAATTTCATTGTACAGTACAGTTAGTAACTAAACATGAATAATAAGGTAACCAAGTCAGTTGACTTGGGTAACCAACTAATTATGAAAAACCAATAAACTATTTTAAAGTGTTACCTAGATTTGTTTTCTTCAACATGTGCAACTATGATGGGATCAATGCGTAGTCGTGTGGATTTTCTCTCACCTTTTTCAATGCTTTTTCCTTTGATCTCCATGATTTTTGGTAAGAGATAGACACATTAAATTCTGTCATCATGTCCTCCACAATATCTGTTGTTGTGTATATTTTCTTCAGATTTGTTAATCTGTGCATTATGCATTCACTAACCATGTAACGCCCCAGAAAAATTGAATTTTTAGGAGAATTAAATTTTTATTTAATTATAAGGATTAAATGAATTTAATTGATTAATTATGGAGTAAGCTAATTGAAGGTCGTTCTATGACCTAGACATATCGGAATGTCGTTGTATTTTGGCTACGTGATAGAATTAAAGTGTTTGAATTTCCAAGACGAAAATAAAAGCTTTCCGAGAAATTTTTCGGAAAACACTATTCACGCATTTCTGCTCGGGAATTATTTTTGAACTTCCGAGAAATACGTAACGAGAGA
The DNA here is from genome assembly GCA_016801055.1 of Panax notoginseng. NCBI lineage: Eukaryota > Viridiplantae > Streptophyta > Magnoliopsida > Apiales > Araliaceae > Panax > Panax notoginseng. The sequence continues at coordinate 3,599,633 of CM029023.1, read as the reverse complement.
ATATCGAGATGAGATAGAATATTCAATAATATTTCAGTTATGAAAAATACAGTTTTTCGCCACGGACTTAAAACCTAACGGTTAGGAGAAAGTGATTTACGAAAAGGTAATGTAATGCGATTAATGAATTAATCAATGATCGTATAATACCTACGTATTATACGAAGTAATGAATACGAGTACGATATGAGGTATTATACAAGTGTGTATGAATAATGGTAGGTTGTATATGTTGAATTAATATACGAGTTAGAATACGATAATAATACGTATAAAATACGTTATGAGCCTTTAAGCCAAATGTATTGAATTTGTAGGATTGTGTAGGAAATATTAAAGTCCAATGGGATTTGATAAGGCCCAAATGTAGGAATGGTTAAGTCCAATGTAGATTTATGAACAAGCCCAAGTGTTTGTGTGGCGCCCCCAAAATTAGGTATACATCACCTATCTTGAGTCGCCAGATACATGGTACAAAATTCAAATATAATCTTTAATATACAACAAGAAAGCTGTGAGTTTTAATACAAATATTGTCTTCTAGACAATATCCACTCTCAGAATAAGTCCTCATTGTATTTATTGTCACACTATTTAATCAAAATAGTGAGGACTACTAATGCTATCATCTGGACCGTCACTCCTTTCCCCGACTCGTCCCAGCTATATTCTCATTTCTTGAAGAGAACGGTGAAAGAAAGGGTGAGCTAAACTAGCCCAGTAAAAAATATTATGACTAAGATAATGTAGAATAAATTATCATTAGTCCCCAACAATGTTAAACTGATAAAATACAATAGACATCAAGTTTAACTGTAGCGGAACAATCAATCCATTAAAAGAGTCAAGTAGAGAATAAAATCTACTATCTTTTATAATTTAAAAAGTTTTTCATCACTTTTATTGCTGGAACTCAAATTAATAAATAATTCACATCATCAATTCATCCCTGCACTACAAGCCAAGGATATTATTTAGTATCACGACCACGAATTATCCATGCACTACGGGCCAAAGATAATCGTATTTTCATCAACGGTCCTGATCATGTCATAAAATAATTCATCTTTGCTCTCTTGGCCGAAGAGAATCCATAGCCATAATCATACCAAAAAATGTCCATCAATGCACTACTGGCCAATGAGGACTTTTTCCACATCATTTGTAATATTACGGTCATGATTATACCGAATAATCTCTGGTCATAATCATACCAAGTCCATCTATGCACTACAGGCCACAGATGACTTTCAACATAATATAAACATGAGGATGATGACAATGACATAATAATTCAATAAAATAAGTTCAAGAATTAATTTATCTTGGAACCAATAACGTCCAAATTGTCAACATGATATTGCTTTGTGGAGTAAAATTCAAGAATGCTCAGAAGAATATTTTCATGAAAAGATACTGGATGAAACACAAATATCAAGGATATTCCACTAATTTCATGGAGTATAGAAGCTAAAACTTTAACCAACTGAGTATAATAAAGAATGGAATAACAAAAGAAATCACCAGGCATACGATAGACCGCACAGGCAGGTTATTCCAACAGAATAATAAATAATGGAACCAGGTTCGGTATAAAACGCATAGACATGATATTCCAACAGAATAATAAAGACGGAACCAGGTCCGGCGTAAAACGCACAGATAGGATATTCCAACAGAATAATAAAGACGGAACTAGGTCCGGTGTAAAATACACAGACAGGATATTCCAACAGAATAATAAAGACGGAATAATAGAAGAATGTCACCAAATATAGGATAGCCCGCGTATACAGGTTATTCCACAGAATAATCAATAATTGAATAACAGAAGTTCTCTTCATGAATACAAAAGAAATAATAACCCTTACGAGTACAACAAATAATATCCCTTACCATAAAAGAAACTAGATATAAGAGTAGGGAAGTAGCAGAATACTTTCTTCTTTCTCTCTATAACTTTCTCTCTCTAGAGTTTCAATGAATTCGTAAGAAAATAATGAAGGAATGTGCTTCTATTTATAGAATAATGGACTGCATAGTAACTAACTCATGAATGGTCCATATTGATTTACTTTAATCGGATGGTCCATAATTAAAGCAAAATCTTTTAAATAAAATATAATATATTCTAATTATTGCCTAATAAAATAAATAACTTTATAAAAGTATTATGTTTTATATAAAAAGGTTTTACTATTAGCCTAATAAAACGAATAACTTTATAAAAGTATTCTGTTTTATATAAAAAGCTTTTCTATTTTATTACATTAATAATACTAATAAAACAAAACTGAGTGTCATATCACGTAAGCATCAATTATCAATACCGTGTGCTACTATACAACCACGCGTATTACTGTACTTTTACTACCGAGTAGTTTAACAGTTTTAATGGTAAAACTTCCACCGTTATTTTCAATAAAATATTTTTGTCATTTTCTCAACCCGACAATAATTCTGTTGTGGGGTCCACCAATGATTGTGTCGTCGTACAAATATTTCCTGTTAAAACGAATATTCCCCGACCAATCGAATATTATATAACAACTTGTGTACCTTGCAAAATTTATAAATATTACCCACAACTATAACATTATATCAAATCCACACTATAATATTAAAAAAATTTATTTCGAGAAAATTAAATTTTATTCGTAAAATTTGGGGTTTTACAGTTTGTTAATTACAAGCCCAATGTATAAGTTAAATTAATTAAATGTAAGGCCCAAAGTAAGTAACTAATGGGTTATGGGATGGTTTAAACCCATAGGGCAAACCATGGATGATCCAAAGTAGAGAACAAGTTTACTTAATAGCTAAGTAAGTGTGATAATCAAGAATACTTAATGGCTAAGTAAGGGTGATGGCCAAGTATATGTGGGGAGCAAGTTTACTTGATGGCTAAGATATGAATAGTAAGGAGGTGGAAGGTCCTAATGACCATTATGCCCTAACTTTGAGATGCCTATAAATAGCAAGCTTTGTATTCATTTGTTAGTTGTTAGATTTTTATCTAATAACTTATAAGTTGAGAGCTTATTCGCTTGAGCGAAAAAGCTAGAAAGTTAGCCTGTCCAAGAATCAAGAAGGAGATTAAAGATTAACCAAGTGTTATTCAAGAGTAAGTAATATTGAACCATGATTCTCTTTCTCTTCCATTGATAGAGAAGTGGTTAGTGATAGAACTTGTATGCTAAGGAATGATAAGAATGAGTAAGCAAAGGGCTTAAGTCTTAATAAGCCGTATAAGTCATGAATAAGCTATTCGTAATCATATAAGCTATGAACTTAAGGAGAATTGGTAAGAACTTGAAACATGTTTACATTAATGAAGTTGATATGATAAGAAGAAGCAATGATGATGGTTAGAAATCTTGAACCTTGATAAGTCATGTAAAAAGAAATCATAAGTCATGAGAAATGGAAACATAAGTAGTTTGTACTTTTAAAAGTTATAAATTCATAAAGAACAAGTAATAACTTATCATGATTATAAGTTAATGAAGTATGTATATTAAGAAGTTAGTATGATGGAATGAATTCATTTGAAACGATGAACAAATCATAAGAAACGAAGTTTTGCCGGAATTCACACGATTAGACGATAATCGTTGAATTCGTGAAATTCTCGAAATGGAAGTTGATTTTTGATATTGAGCTTGGAAACATTAGTTTTCAATGGAGACAAGTCTTATTTGGCATTATAGAGTTGCGGACTCAAAAATGACCGTATTCCGACTTAGAACGAAGAAACGAGCATTGAACATTCACGAACGTTTATCGTTTTCGTTAAAAATAGACTAATAGGTTAATTTTTAGTTAACAAAGTCGAATAGATAAAATTCTTGCATGAACATGTAGAGTATGTAATTTGTGAATCGTAGGCTCTTGAACGAGCCAATTCGGACTTATACCGAAGAAGTTATGAGCCCGGGAATCTCACAAAAAAAGTTAACTGTAAAATTTTTCTGGTGCTGAGTACTGACGTCGCGGCGCTAGTAAAGGCAAAGTAAGTCACGCTGCAGCGCATGGTCGAACCATAGCACACTGTTAGTGTAATACTTGGGAAAAAAAATTATATATATTTAATTTTAAAACATGTTAATTGGACTTTGTTTTTATTTGGGTCAACTCGTATTTAATTTATGTGGGCTAATGGGTTAACCTTAGTTTTCTGTTCTGCGGATTGGTGATGTTGTGCCAAACACACCTATCTGATTTGTATGCATTTGGATTCGCGGTCCAATGTATGATTGCCTGTGTGGCATTATTTTGACTTACCTGTCTGGCATTGTTTTGATGTGCCTGTGTGGCATTATTTTGGTTGCCTATGTGGCATCATTTGATTTGCATGTGTGGCAAGGTATATTTCTGAGCTCATTCGGTATAAAATAACTCCAGCCATTTGTTTCAGCCTATTATTTTATTGGATTAGTTTTGCTGGTTTCTGTTCGGTTCAAGTCATTGAGTTAGTTACTTCAGTTCGTTATTGCTTTATTCTCTTATTGGTTTTGTCAATTATGTTGATTCAGATATATTTCATTCAGATCTTTGGATATTATATTTTCATTCGTATTTGCACTTGAAGCTTTGTTCAGTATTTTATCTCAGTTATTTTCGTATATCTTTTGTATATCTGTATCCGTACTGAGCAATTGGCTCATGCTGTATTTTTCTTTCGGCAGGTTTGCAGGGGTGATTCAGGACTAGTGTGATGAGAGTTCTGCCTTTGACCATTTATGTTGATTTGAATTTTAAGTTTTGATTATTTTGACTCAGTTTGGAGAATTGTATTTAATACTTTATTTATGGATATCATTATTACATATTTGAAGTCATTAGTGCTCTGTTTACTAATTTTGAGGTTTGTTGTGCTTTGCACGTGACCTCTCTTTCTATTTCAGAAAGGGGGTGTTACAGAGATGGTATCAGAGCTTAAGTTCTTTCTTGTAGAAAACCTATTTAGGTTTGACCTGTGAGTTGTGGGTAAACCATTGGGTAGACGTAGGAGTTTGATTCGATTTTATTCTTTGTTTGGTTGGTCTTGATTTTGACCCAGTGTTTTTAGTTATTTGAGTTGTAGTTAATTTGAGAAAGGCTAGATAAAATTTTTAGATTATTATTGTTATGCGTTGGAGCAATAATATTAGTTAAGGATTGTATTAAGGAGAATAATGTCATATTTTATTTAGTTAAGAAATGATTATACGATTCTGATGTGAGTATTTGTATCGACGAGAATTTGATTTTGGCAAAATTATTTGTTAGAATTGTTTTATTTTGTGACAATCATTATGATTTTGGAATTTAGGATTTGATTTGGGTTAGATTTTAATTTTTGTTAAGTTGTGAATAAATTGAGGTATGTGAATCGGTGGGATAATATGATAAAGTGAAAATTATTAAGTACAGAGGATCTCTTGTAATTTTGAGTTGTTGTAGAGATTCGAGGTAATTAGATTAATCTTTTGGAGTAAATGAATTTTCGATTATTTCCTAGTAGAATATTGGAGTTATCTTATATAAAATTTTAAGTGATAGTATGTGGAGATCTTGGAATTTGTTGGGTTAAGAATTACATTAAGAGAATGATTGATTCATTGAATGATTAGATATATAATAAGTGATGAATCTTTAAGAGATTTTGAAAGCTATAGTTTGATTATTCAGATAGTAGAATATATGATTTGGAGTTTTGTATGGTGATGAAGAGATCTTAGTAGTAATATATTTTTGGTGTAATATTATTTGAGAACTAATTTAATTCTAGGTTATGATATTTTGAAACTCTTGAGTTCTTAGCGTGAGTTGGAGATATAATTTATACAATTATTTTGTTTGTCCGATGTCATTGAAGTTTTGCATGTATTTATGTAAAATAAATAAATAAAATAAAAATAATTTGTTAAATCTTTGTTATGTGTGGAACATAAACGTTTTATGAATTAAAAATAATTTTAAATATTTTGGATATTCGAATCGTATTTAGATGAAATGAAATTTTTGTGATTTCGAATTATGTTCCAAAGAGTACATTTACAAGAATTAAACTCAAAGATATTAGCGACGACCCGTACCAATGGTGGAGCACGTGATCTAATTTGATGCAACGTGAAGAACCTTACCAGGGCTTGGCACGGTAGCTGACGAATCTTTTATAAATATATTGATAATTACGTGGACCGATGACTTATCCGCATTGATCGTAACAAATGGTGGCGCTACGTCGTAACAAAAAAAAAAATTAGCTTATTTGAATTCCGAGGACGGAATTATTTTTTTAAGGGGTGAAAAATGTAATAACCCATTTTTTTTATAATTAAATAGTAATTGATTTTATCTTATACAATTGTGTTTAAATTGGAAAAGGTAAATGATTTTGTTTCCCTCTTTTCTTCCTTGTTTTGTTTGGAAAATTAAATTCTTTTTGTAGATAATTAAATAACTGATTAAATAGAAATTGAGGAAGATAATTCATTTTGTTAAAGTCTTGTGGTAAAATCATTCGGAGCGGGAAGCTACTTGGGAGATAGAGGAGTCTATTCGAGCGGAGTATCAACATCTTTTGATAATTAGGTACGTTCATTCTTTTGATTCCGGGGACGGAATCCTTTTTAAGGGATAGTTGATGTAATACCCAGAAAAAAAAATTATATATATTTAATTTTAAAACATGTTAATTGGACTTTGTTTTTATTTGGGTCAACTCGTATTTAATTTATGTGGGCTAATGTATTAATAAGCGTGAATAAATTAATATTTTAAGATTGGGCTTTAAAAACTAATTTAGTTTAAATTATGTGGTTAATATTAAAATCCTATTATCATTAGGAGAAATAATAAGATATTAAATAAAACCTAATTACACCGCATTACATCTTATACGAAAGTGGGAAGGGAATTGGGCGAGACTCGTGAGACGGCGCAAGAAAAAAGAGAGGAGAATCAGCTTTAAGCTTTATCAGGTTGCGAATAACGTTTCGTATTTGATATCGTTGGCATTTGAGGGTAAGATTTTATGGAGTGTGCTATAAATGATTTGGAAGTATCAGGTACGGATTTCGTACTCTTTCAGCGATACTTTTGTTAAATTTGATTTATTAGTTTTGTTCCTCGTTTCAAATTCTGTTATTATTTCACATAATTATTTCTTGTGAAATTCATATATTTGTTTCATTTTGGAGTTGACACATTGGACTCGTATTTGTACTCTTTGAATTAGGATATCATGTATAGTATTTATTTTGATAATTGTAGAGCGGTACAAGTTGCTACCTTCTTTTTGAAACCTTGTGACTAGAATTTGATTTGGTTCAACATGTACATATAGAACCCTTTTTGTTGGTATTATGTCGCATGTGTTGTGACATGGTATTTTGTTAGAATATACCGTAAGATATATCTGAGCTATAACCACATGTGGGGGTACCACATGCATGTCGTCTTGACACGAGAGGCATAACACTCTCCGTGGCGGTGTGATTAGTCCATGACATCTCCGTTTAGGCTCCGGAGGAAGTGGGCCATTTGGTGTTTTGTTGTGGGAGGCGTATGGGTTAACCTTAGTTTTCTGTCCTGCGGATTGGTGATGTTGTGCCAAACACACCTATCTGATTTGCATACATTTGGATTCGCGGTCCAATGTATGATTGCCTGTGTGGCATTATTTTGAGTTACCTGTGTGGCATTGTTTTGATGTGCCTGTGTGGCATTACTTTGGTTGAAAATGTGGCATCATTTGATTTGCCTGTGTGGCAAGGTATATTTCTGAGCTCATTCGGTATGAAATAACTCCAGCCATTTGTTTCAGCCTATTATTTTATTGGATTAGTTTTGCTGGTTTCTGTTCGGTTCAAGTCATTGAGTTAGTTACTTCAGTTCGTTATTTCTTTATTCTCTTATTGGTTTTTTCAATTATGTTGATTCAGATATATTCCATTCAGATCTTTGGATATTATATTTTCGTTCGTATTTGCACTTGAAGCTTTGTTCAGTATTTTGTCTCAGTTATTTTCGTATATTAGTTGTATATCTTTTGTATATCTGTATCCGTACTGGGCAATTGGCTCATGCTGTATTTTTCTTCTGGCAGGTTTGCAGGGGTGATTCAGGGCTAGTGTGATGAGAGTTTTGCCTTTGACCATTTAGGTTGATTCGAATTTTAAGTTTTGATTATTTTGACTCATTTTGGAGAATTGTATTTAATACTTTATTTATGGATGTCATTATTACATATTTGAAGTCATTAGTGCTCTGTTTACTAATTTTGAGGCTTGTTGTGCTTTGCACGTGACCTCTCTTTCTATTTCGGAAAGGGGGTGTTACAGTTAGTTGGCGCCGCAGCGCGGTAGATAACACTAAGACTTGCGCCGCAGCGCCGAGTCCGGTCTTTTAGTCCTAAAGCATGGCACAGTAGCGCGACACAAAGAAGAAAAGCTGGCACCGTAGCGCCAGCCCTAGGGTTTGCATAGAGAGGATTGGTTATGAAGATAAAAAGAAAGGCAATGAAGTAGTACAAACTTAATAAACATGAAGTAACATTGTTAAGTCATGATTAAACCTTAAGTATGATCACTTAGGGTTGAAGTAATTCAATTGCATATGATCGTAAGAACGACGTAATGGAAAGCCGAAACCAATAATAACAAATCTAATACATGATTAGATTGAGAAGAAGGGTAAGATTCATTAGGAACCATGTATGCTCATTCATGACCTAATGTGGTATGTTATGTGGTTATGTGTTGTAGAGGTTGTAAAGACCCGAAGGAAAAGTAATTTTACTATAGCAGACGCTGAAGGCAAGTTTTCTTAAACGCTTGTCTAACCTTTGTGTTAGCCAAGTTTCCTGTGATTCATGTTATGAGATGCATGAATTGTTTTACGAAAATGTCGATGCCAGTTTTAACTCGGCTAGACTAATCTTGAAGAGTTGATTGATTTATTTACAAGTCTTTCAATATAGAATTGATAACGCTATCCTACGTCAATTATTTGGTACGGATTCAAGGTAAGCCTGAGTATGAATAAACAAATGTATTTTACATCGATTATTCGATGGGCACGCGAGGTTGCCAAAACTTAAACGTACATACGTTTAATGGATGTAGTGTTGATCAACATAGAGTACTATAGGCTGATCACCTAGACGTGCTCATAAGATATGCCGGACTTACGGACTTAGTGCCAGGTTGTCTTTTTTCAAAGAAATTATGAAACGCTCGTGGTCTTGGACCAGAATTAATGTTTTACTGAATATGTTCATTGTAAAACGTTTGAAGGAAAAGAAGTACTATTTTGAATTATCGATAGTACTTCTTAACTATTATCCAGTTATTGAAGATATACGATTCCTATGTTTCAAGCATGTTGTTTAAATGAAATTGTTGTACTTGCTGAGCTTGTTATGCTCACTCTTGTTTGAACCGTATGAATGCATCTAAGGACGAGCGAACCGAGATTTTCAGTAGAGTTAAAGGCAAGGTGAAGAGGAATGATTAGTTTATCTTGTAATAGACTAGTAAGTATATATATTATATTATGATGAACAAAGAATGTAATGGTTTAAGAACCTGGGAACGAGATTTATTATTATTAATGTAATAAGAATGTCGTTGGAATACACATTTTGATGTCGTTTCAATAGAATGAATGTACAGTTATAAGTACCGTGTAGCACCAATTGTTGGGTTGGAAGATACCCAAATTTGGGGGCGTCACACTATTTGCCATTCTGTGGTCTCCCAGCAATACGTTGACTGAACACATGTGGATGTCATTGAATTCTCTCACCTTGAACATACTGGTTTTTCGAAACCTTGATGCTCTCATCTTCCATCAGTAATTTTCATTATCTATGGACACTAGCACAAAGTCTCTACAACCTGTTTGCTAAGTCTTTGAGCTTTTGGTAGACTTCGTCTGGCACTTAGCATTCCTTGAACCCTTCTTGAATGTTTTGCAGACATGGTTCTGCATCTCTTCTATTTCAGCTTTTGGTTCATGGTGATTCATAGAGTGGCTCTCTGGATCTTCTTTATGATCTGCCACTTTTTTGAATGTTATCTTCTTGGCCTTCTCGGCTCTCAGCTTAGTTGCCATCTTCAGTGGTATTCTCATCCTTGTTGAGTGAAGCTTTAGTCTGTTTAAGTCCTTCTTCAAATCTGCCTCACTTCCATCTTAGTAGTCTCATTGCCACTGAGACTTGTTCTTGTTCAGCTCTAGTGGAACTCGTAGAGTTAACAATATAGCATTCCAACAACTCAACGATTCTGTAACTCAGCAACTCTTGATCTTTGAAGCTCTAGCTGATATATACTCCTTCACAATCTTCCTGTTGGAATATAACCATTGGGAGTTATTTGAATTACTTCGCAGATCTCGAGTTATTTGGTGCAGACTGCAGATGTGACATGACATCCCCTTTTTTATTTTTCTAACATTGCAGTCTACTATTTCACCTACCCCGTCAGAGATGTCACTTTGGTGTGTCAGGTTGGTAGTCAACTTTATTTCTTCTTTCTGATTCCTCAATTAGAGCATCAGGAATTGTCCTTTTACATCGATGCTCTCAAATAGTAACGTTCGAATATCAGTCTTCAGATTAAACTGTTGCCAATGCTTCAATCTTCAGATGACCAAACTCTACGATTTTGATGCAGATGTTCTTGGACCTGATCATAGTGTGTCTTGTAGAATGTTGCTTATTGACTGGTTGAGACAACACTACGATTCTGAAGAGTGTTCATTGGATCTTCAATGTAGAACACCTCTTCCTTCTCTTGTGCAGTGCTTCATTACTTCTATTTGCCTTTACTTGCATTAGGTACTGACAACTTCAAGACTTATCTGATTAGGCATACTCAGTCTCTTTCTCCTTGTGATATCCCGTTCACCTATCATCCATGGTCTGACTCATGCTTCATCTTCTTTGTCTATTCTGTATAGGTTGGCCAGTGTTTCTGTGTAAACTGCATCAGTTCCTGCTTTGTTTGGCAAACACTATGATCCTGATTAATCCCAAGATTGTTGTCTTATGTTCTCTTGACAGCTACTGCACTTGCTGACTTACTTTAGTCAGTTACTTTTCCTGAAGTCTTCTTCTGATTGTCTTATGGAAGACTTCACCTTGAATAGCTTCACAACTCAATCTAGATGATGATTGGGTTGGTGTTTAGATCTTCTGTTAGCTTGTATGTCATTCGTTGAGTGCTCTCTGGTTTCCTTCAGGTGGAATGTATCTTTGCAACTCAGACCAGAGGCTTCATACTTTGGATATTCTGGGAGTGCTCATTTATTGAGAATCGTGTTGACTCTACGATTCTGCCTTAGCGTTGTGAGCACCTCTGTTGAAGCCTTAGTTCTATACACTACGATTTAGCTTTAGTTCTGCAGACACTACGACTTCGAGATCAAATCTTGACACACTACGATTTCTGTCTTTAAGCTTGTTGTCTTCGTCTGATCTGGCTCGACTACAATTTCTGCCTCTGATATGATCAGTAGACTCTACAACTTCAAGTGTGGTCTACGATTCTTGACCTAGCTCTGGCAGATGCTCGTTTGGCTCTTAGACAGGCTGTCTATACGATTCTTAATTTGACTTCCTCAACAGACTACGTGTAAGACCCCAAATTTTATGAATAAAGATTTAATTTTGTTGGAATATTTTTTTGAATATTATGGTGTGGATTTGAGATAGTGTTATAGTTGTGGATAGTATTTATAAATTTTTCAAAGTATGCAAGTTGTAATATAATATTCGATTGGTCGGGGAATTTTTGTTTTAACAGGGAATATTCGTACGACGGCACAATTATTAGTGGACCCCACAACAAAAGTATTGTCATAGTTAGAAAACGACAGAATTATCATTTTATAAAAATAACGGCTAAAGTGTTACCGTTAAAACTATTGAACTACTCGGTAGTAAAAATACAGTAATACGCGTGGTTGCATAGTAGCACACTGTATTGATTATTGATGCTTACGTGACAAGTCACTCAGTTATATTCAATTATTGCTACAGTAATTGCTGCATCATATCTCTCATATTATTGATTCAATTATATCACAGTATCATCTGCATAATATGTTATATTATTATATCAATAATTGAAACGATAAAGTTATTCATATTATTATTTATAATATTGACAATGTCTAGAAAGTTCTGTCAAGGAGAGGTTTGGTCACCTAATTGCGCGCTAATAAGGAGAAATCCTTATCGGAAAGCCCCCTCTTTCTTGGGAATGATCTGGTTGTTAAATATTGTGAGTTATGATATTAATGATGAATAAGTTCGTGTTGATTGAAGATGAAATTGATGGTTCCATTGTATGGGAATTATTAGTGTTAATGGAAATCAATATTTATTTTGATAATAATTAATGTCTGGAGGTTATATTGACCAATCGAGTAATTAACCAGATAAATGAGCAATTAATTGATATTAATTCACATACTTATAACTATGTGTTCGCATGCGTGTGCTATTGATTCACATTCTTGTACTATTAGGGGAGTTGGTGTAAGATTGATAATACTTGCATGACTAAATTAGAAATGGAGGTATAGTTGAAGGTACTATACTGTAATTAGTTTTTTCACATGATTATACTATTGAGTCACATGAATGAACTATTGAATCACATAAATGAACTATTAATTCACATGATTTACTATTAGGGGAGGTGGTGCAAGTTTGATAATACTTGCAGGACTAAATTAAAAATAAAGGAAAAGAGGAAGGTATTATACTGTAATATCTCGAGCCCCAAAACGTGTAATTATTGAAACTATATTTTTTTATAAATAGAAGCTCATTCCTTTATTATTTTTCACCAATTCACTAAAGCTATAGAGCAATTATTATAGAGAGAAATTATAGAGAAAAAGGAAAAGAGAAGTCTGCTACCTCACTATTCCAGTTTTCTTTTAAGGTAAGGGGTATTATTTCTTTCGTATTCGTGAAGAGAGCTTCTGTTATTCCATTCTTTATTATTATGTTGGAATAACATGTCTATGCGAAGTATCGCATACATGTTCTGTTATTCCATTCCTTATTATTATGTTGGAATAACCTGTCTATGCGAAGTACCGCATACATGGTGAAATTCTTCTGTTATTCCATTCTTTATTATTCTGTTGGAATATCCCGTCTGTGCGGATTACGCATGACCTGGTTCCATTCTTTATTATTCTGTTAGAATATCCTGTCTGTGCGTATTACGCATGACCTGGTTCCATTATTTATTATTCTGTTGGAATAACCTGTCTGTGCGGTCTATCGCATGTCTGGTGAATTTTTCTGTTATTCTATTCTTTATTATTCTGTTGGAATAACCTGTCTATGTGGATTACCGCATGCATAGTGAATGATCCTTCGTATTCATTCTTTATTAAATTGTGAAAATGATCTGTCTACGTGGATTACCGCATGGCGGATAAAAATCCATTTGTAGTTTTGTATATTCTATTATACTCGTATGAGATATCATTTCTTTTGTACTCGTCATGGAATATCATTTTTTTTGATATTTTTTTTACGAGTTACTATTCACCCGATTACTATTCACTCTAGTATTATTCACTCGGGTATTCGGGGCACTTTTCGTGTCGGAGTAATATTCACGAGTTACTATTCACGGGTTACTATTCACCTAAATTACTATTCACCCGAATATTATTCACTCGGGTATTTGGGGTATTTTTCATGTCGGGGTACTATTCACGAGGTACTATTCCCGAAGTACTATTCACGGGATACTATTCACGGGGTACTATTTACCCGAAAAATTTATATCTTTTCTGTCCAAATTATTTTTGTTACATGAATATTATTCTTGAATTTTACTCCACAAAGCAGTATCATGTTGATAATTTGGACGTTATTGATTTCTGGATAAATTAAATTATAAATCTTTAAAATTTATCCTTGAACTTGTTTTATTGAATTATTATGTCATTGTCATCATCCTCATGCTTATATTGTGATGAAAGTCATCGTTGGCTTATGTGCAGAGATGGACTTGGTATGATTATGACCAGGGATTATTCGGTATAATCATGACCGTAATGTGACGAATGATGTGGTGAAAGTCCTCATTGACCTGTAGTTCATTGATGGACAGTTGTTGGTATGATTATGACCAGAGATTATTCGGTATAATCATGACCATTGATGATTACATGAATATCCTTGGCCGTGGTGCAGGGATGATTTGATTTTATTTATTAAGCTGAGTCTCAGCGATAAAGTTGATGAAAAACTTTTTAAATCATAGAAGATAGTAGATTTTATTCTCTAATTGACTCTTCTAATGAATTACTTATTCCGCTGCAGTTGTTGATCTAAAACTTGTTGTCTATTATATTCTATCAGTTATTATACTGTTAAGGCTAAGGATAATTTATTATGCATTATCTTAGTCATAATATTTCTTACTGAGCTAGTTGAGCTCACCCTTTCTTTCATTGTTCTCTTCAGGAAATGAGAATATAGCGGGATGAGTAGGGGAATGGAGTGATGGTCCAGGATAAATGGCTTTAGTAGTCCTCACTATTCTGTAAAATAGTGTGACAATAAATGTAATGAGGACTCCATTGAGTGTGAATATTGTCTAGAAGGCAATATTCTTATTAAAACTCTTAGATTATGTTTGTCGTATTTTACACGACTGCTGTATAATTAAGTTGTATTTGAATTTTGAACCATGTATCTGACGACCCAAGATGGGTGATGTATACCTGTTTTGGGGGCGTCACACTACGGCTCTGAGGAAGTTCTTCTCGACACACTACGATTCTTTCTCGTCTCTCCTTGTAGTCTACGAATTTTGAGATCTACTATCTTGCAGACTGCGATTCCGCCTTGATAGTTCTTGAGGTTTCCTCGACTCTCCTGGCAGACTACGATTTCTGGTGCAGTGGTCGACGATCAGACATGCTTATCTATTACATTATAAGATCAACCTAACAAGCTTGATCTTTCTATATTTATAGTTCTTGTATATCATTTCTTTTTAAGGACTTTACAAAGCTGTTTTGCTTATGTAGGATCAACCTAACATATTTGATCAATTCATTCTAAGTCCTTGTACATATGTTCCTATTATCTATCAAAGGACTTTACAGCTTTTCTTGATGCAAGCATACTTGCATATTCATTCATTTATATCATAATCAAATCATATATAAATAGGAATAACATTCTCATGTATATTCCTAATAGATAAAGTTAAAGCTGCTCAAGCTACAGACTCAGAGCTGATGAATGTGAAGAAGAAGGTACAAGAAGGCGTTATTCTAAAAGCAAGAATCGACGAAGAGAGGAAATCTCAACCCCCGATTTATTAGTTTATTTAAAATCATCGATCGAGTAGGAACTGTGGCCTATAGACTCGCCTTACCTCTATGTCTCGTGTTCATAACGTTTTTCACGTATCGATGTTACGTAAATATGTGAACGACCCGAACCACATTATTGAATTAGAACTAGACGAGATAGCGGAAGATTTAACGTATAAAAAGGTACCTATTAAAATCTTGGATAAGAAGGAATATATTCTACGATCAAAGGTTATGCCTCAAGAGTTAGAATCTGAAATGAAAATAAGATATCCTCTCCTCTTCGGCATACCAGATATGTACGTCAATTTCGAGGACGAAATTTCATAAAAAGGGGAGGTTGTAAGACCCCAACTTTTATGAATAAAGATTTAATTTTCTCAAAATATTTTTTTTTTGAATATTATGGTGTTGATTTGATATAATGTTATAGTTGTGGATAATATTTACAAATTTCATAAAGTAAGCAAGTTGTCATAAAATATTCGATTGGTTGGAAAATATTCGTTTTACTAGGGAATATTTATACGAGGGCACAATCATTAGTAGACTCCACAACAGAATTACTGTCAGAGTTAGAAAACGACATAAATAACTTTTTATAAAAATAACGGCGAAAGTTTTACCGTTAACTGTTGAAATACCCAGTGATAAAAGTACAGTAATACGTGTGGTTGCACAGTAGCACACAGTATTGATTATTGATGCTTACGTGAGAAGTCACTCAGTTTTATTCAATTATTACCACATTAATTGCTGCATAGTATCTCACGTTATTGATTCAATTATTGTCACAATATTTTATTATTAAATCAATAATTGAGACAACAAAGTTATTCATATTATTATTTGCATTATTGACGATGTCTAGAAAGTTCTGTCGAGGAAAGGGGTTTGGTCACCTAATTGCACGGCAATAGGGAGAAATCTTTATCGGAAAGCCCCCTCTTTCCTAGGAATGATCTGGTTGTTAAAAATTTTGAGTTATAATAATGATGAATAAATGTTGTTAAAAATATGTGTTGAGAAGCCAAGTGAATTGAGATATTTATTTTATTATGCATAGTGCTTGCATAGTAAAAATTAGAAAATTTTCTGCAGAATTTTCTGCGCCCGTGAAGTTGCCACTATGCAGTCCGTGATTATTTTCCTAAATAGTATCCTACCATTCTTCTATAAATTGGATGCTTAGATTAAAAATAAAAATCACACCAGAATCAAAGAATTCTTCTTCTATAATATTGAGCGTATTTCTTTTGAGTTTAAGGAAGCTTTGAGTGTAAAAAATAGTGAAAGTTTTTTTCAAGAATGTATCCGTTATACCAGTCAAAAATACTCTTCTTTTGAGGTAAGGGGTATTATTTGTGACGCCCCTAACATAGGTATACATCACCCATCTTGAGTCGCCAAATATATGGTACAAAATTCAAATACAAACTTAAATATACAACATGAGCTGTGAGTTTTAATACAAATATTGTCTTTTAGACAGTATTAAAACTCAAAATAAGTCCTCAATACATTTATTATCACACTATTTCATAGAATAGTGAGGACTACTGTAAGACCCCAACTTATTAATGAATAAAATCAAATTTTCTCTAAATATTATTGTGAACAATAATATGTTAATTTGATATAATACTTTGGTTATGGGTGAAATGTGTAAATTTCGCAAAATAAATAAGTGGTTATAAAATATTCATTTTGTAGGGAAATATTCGTTTGGTCGTGAAATATTCTTTCTGTAGGGGAATATTCGTCCGACGGCGCAGCTATTTGTGAGCCCCATAACGGAAAACGATTGGATGAAGATAACGACAAAAATTGAGTTTTTATAAATAACGGCGTAGTTGTTACCGTTAACACTGTTAGAATACCCGGTGATTAAAATACAGTAATACGCGTGGTTGCACAGTAGCACACGGATTGCACAGTATTTTTGAATTATTGATTCTTACGAAGGAAGGCACTACTCAATAATTATTACAGTAGTTACTATTTAATATTTTATTTTATTGATTCAATAATTGCTTCATTGATATTTTATATTATTGTTGTTTCAATAATTGTCACTGCACAGTATTTCCCATTATCAGATCAATAATTCATATTATTTGAATAATATTATTAGATAACATTATTGGCAATGTCTAGAAAGTTCTGTCTAAGGAGAAGTTTGGTCATCTAATTGCGCGCCAGTAAGGAGAAATCCTTATTGAAAAGCCCTCTCTTTCCTGGGAACGGCCTGGTTGTCATAAATGTGATTCTGTAATATTAATTGTGAATAATTAATTATTGATTCATATGATAAGGAAATATTTATTTTATGTGAATATAAATGTTTGATATATTTTGTGGTTAAAAATGAAGGAGTTAATGTTGAGGTATTTTATCAGTATTTTTGTCGGAATGGAGGTATTAAAAATCGATCAAGGTTTTTGAGATATATTGCGGGGGTTATAATTTTTAATCCGACCGTTGTATTGTTGTGATTTTTGGATATGTTATATATATATAAGATGAGTATATGTCCACAAATTTTGAACCGTTTAAAATAAACGTATGATTTGTTATGAATTTTAAGAGATGACCGGTTCAGAAATTGTTAAAGTTTTCGGAATTTATCATTTTGGTGGAAAATTCTAGAATTGGTGAGCTCCACTTTTGGTTGATGAGAAATATGCTAAAATTTTTATTCAAATGTGGTGGGTGGGAATAGTAGCAGGTAAAGCCATCAGGTTACAGGTCAAGTCTGCTTCGGCGTGCTAACATTTTCCTATAAATAGAGGGCTAAGTTAGAATTAAAAATCACACCAGAATTCATAAGTTTTCTCTCTTTCTCTCTCTATATTATTGAGCGTATTTTGTGAGTATTTTGATACTTTGAGAGTTGCTATTCAGCACAAGTTTCATTCAGCCTCATATCCGATATTCTGATCAGAAGTACTGTTCGTTTGAGGTAAGGGATATTATTTTCTTCTTAAATGATATTATTTTCTTCAATATCATTATGCTGAAATATTGATATAAACTTTTTATTAAATTTGGAACTTTTTGTGGCGGGGTTACTATTCACGTATACGGCACTATTCACAAATACGACACTATTCACCGAAAAATAAAAAATAAAATTTTTTGTCCAAGATGTCTATTATGGTTACTATCTTTGATTGAATTCATATTTTGATCTTTATTTTTGAATTCTCCTTCACAATTGGTTATTATGGAGTATTATTGCACTTGGATAAACTATAATACGAATCCTTAATATTTGTCCTTCTGTCTCATTGGATTCATTTTCTTTAAGATAATTTTTCATCATTCTCAGTCCTAAATGATGATTTTACTGAATATCTTTGGCATGTAGTGCAAAGATGAATGATTAACTGATGAATATCTTTAGCCCGTAGTGCAAAGATGAACAGGTGTTGAGATGAACATGACCGACTGGTGTTACAAATTAATATCTTTGGCCTGTAGTGCAAAGATGAATATTTGATTCAAGATGTATATTGATTGATGTTACAGGGATAAAATATTGATGATGAACTTTTAAATCTTAGAAGATAGTAGAATTCTTTCTCTACTTGACTCTTCTAATGGTTTGTTGTTTCCGCTGCAGTTGTTGATCTAAAACTTGTTGTCTATTATATTTTATCAGATTTTTCCCTGTTGAAGACTAACGATAATTTGTTGTATATTATCTTAGTCATAATATTCTTTACTGGGCTAGTTGAGCTCACCCTTTTCCTTTTTGTTCCATTTTTCTCAGGAGGCGAGAATATAGCGAGAACTAGTCGGGGTGTGGAGTGATGTTTCCAGTCAGTTGTGTTAGCAGTCTTCACTATTTTGTAAAATAGTGTTTCAATAATTGTAGTGAGGACTTATTTGAGTGTGGATATTGTCTAGAAGACAATATTTGTATTTAAACTCACAGTATTTGTGTTGTCGTATTTTGCACGACAATTATTATAATGAAGTTGTATTTGTTTCTGTACCATGTATTTAGCGACTCAGAATGGGTGATGTATACCTATTTTTGGGGCGTCACAGTTTGTATCAGAGCTTAGGGATATGGTCTCTGGCGGAGATTGGGGAATAGAACTAGGAGGGGAGAGACGAGTAAATCCTTCGCTAGTGTGTCCTACCTAAGCTTATTTGTTGGTCTGTCATAATATAGGGATATTATATGATATGTTAATTTGTTTAATTAAACCTTGTTTTATGGCAGTATTTGAGAATGGCAGCCGAGAACGTTAACAATGGAGTATATGATACTGTGGAACAACCTTTAGTCACAAACCAGGAGAACGTGCAACAGGAAGGCAATATTCCTCCTGTAAACAACGTTACCGGGCAAACGATGAATGATGGAATGTTTAGGAGCTTCTTGCAGTTCATGCAAAATCAGACGAGGGAGACTCGTGTACAAAATACGGGTAGAAATGATAGCAACGCGCGGTTTGTCATAGCCAAACAGTTCAAGGAGTTGGGACCACCAGAATTCTGGGAAAAGCCGGATCCGATTAAGGCGGAAACGTGGGTCAAACAAATTACTAAGATATTTGATGTCTTGGGATGCACGGAGGAACAGAAGGTTCCATTCGCCACATTTATGTTCCGTGGTGAGACAGATTACTGGTGGAAATCTGTAAAGCGTACCCAGCCAGCCGCACTCAGCATGTCTTTGGAAACGTTTTAGAAGCTGTTCAATGATAAGTACTTTCCTGAAAGTATTCGTCATATGAAGGAGGTAGAATTTATCAGACTAGAACAAAACAACATAACCGTGTCTCAGTACGAGGCAAAGTTCGCGGAGTTATCCAGGTTTGCACCTCATTTGGTGGAGAATGAGGAACGTATGACAAGAATATTTTTGAGAGGTTAAAAACCCGAGATTCGGCAATATCTTATCTCTCATAAAAAATTTTTATATTCAAATGTTATAAATAGGGATCAATTATTAGAGCGAGATAATGAGTATGTTCAACCGAGGGACCACAACCAGGGACATACCGGTGGTGGCAATCATCAGAGCAATGAAAACCAGCAGGGAGGAAAAAATTCGGACAAAAGCGGTAACCACTCTGGTGGTAATCGTGGCCGTGATAATAGAAGGAGCGAGTCGAGAGGAGATTTCAAGAAGAGAAGGTATAACAATGATAACATGAATACATCAGCACAAACATCAACTGTTTCTAGGGGAGGAGAACGACCACCGGTCGTATGTTACAAATGTAAGAAAGAGGGACATATCAGCCCAAACTGCCCACAACAATCCAAGGTATGTTATAACTATGGAAAGGAGAGTCATATAGCTCGAGAGTGTTCTATAACAAAACCAAGTTCAGCGGGGATGGTGACTCCAAAAGTTGTCCCGGATAAGTCGAAATCAGCAGTTCCTGGAAGGGCGTTTGTCATGACTGGCCAAAACGCGAGAAACCCGAACGAGGTGATCACGGGTAAGCTAATCTTAAATTCTTGCGAAGTTTATACTTTACTAGATACCAGTTCTACCCATTCTTTTATCTCTTCTGCTTGTGCTCTACGTTTGAACTTGACTACGGAGAAATTGACCTTTGACTTATCTGTTGAAACTCTGTTGGGTGAAACCTTTGTTACATCTACAGTTTATAAATCTTGCTTAATCCAAGTTGGCACCATCACATTACCTGTTGACCTTATTTCTTTAAAGATACTTGCATTTAATGTGATTTTAGGGATTGATTGGTTAACTACTCATCATGCCAAAATTGATTATTTTCGTAAGGTTGTTAGTTTTCATATTCCTAACCAACCTGTTATGCGAATTCAAGCAACCAAACCATTAAAATCAATCGCTGTTATATCAAGCCATAAAGCCATTCGTTTATTGAAAAATGGATGTCAAGCTTTCTTAGCCCATGTTATGGACTTGAACAAAAACACGACAGATTTGAATAATATTTCTGTTGTTATTGAATTTCCTGGCGTATTTCCTGAAGAACTTCCTGGTCTACCCCCAGAACGTGAAGTTGAATTCTTTATTGGCCTTGAACCCGGTTAAAAGTCGAATGGCTCCTATTGAACTTCAGGAGTTAAAAGTCCAATTACAGGAGTTATTAGACATCGGTTTTATTCGTCCTAGTACATCTCCTTGGGGTGCTCCTGTTTTATTCGTAAAGAAGAAAGACGGGAGTATGCGACTTTGTATCGACTATAGGGAATTGAACCATGTCACCATCAAGAATAGGTATCCGCTACCTCGCATTGATGACATGTTCGACCAGTTACAAGGAGCACAATTCTTTTCAAAGATCGACCTTCGTTCTGGATATCATCAGCTGAAGATTAAAACTGAGGATATTCCAAAGACTGCCTTCAGAACTCGGTACGGGCATTATGAATTCTTAGTCATGTCTTTTGGATTGACTAATGCTCCTGCTGCTTTCATGGATATGATGAACCGTGTATTCAAAGAATATTTGGATCAGTTCGTTGTTGTCTTTATTGATGACATCCTCATCTATTCCAAAAGCCGTGAAGATCATGAGCGCCATTTGAAGTTGATATTGCAAAGGCTTCGTGAAAACAAGCTATATGCCAAACTGAAGAAATGCGAGTTTTAGCTTGAGGAAGTAGCATTCCTTGGGCACGTGGTGTCAAAACATGGAGTATCTGTCGACCCGGCGAAGATTGAAGCCATACAAAGTTGGGAGCAACCGAAGTCGGTAACCGAAGTACGTAGCTTTCTGGGCTTAGCTGGTTATTATCGGAGATTTGTGGAAGGATTTTCTCGAATCGCTACTCCGTTAACTCAGATGACTCGGAAAGATATAAAATTCGTATGGAGTGAGGAATGCGAGAAGAGTTTCTAAGAACTCAAGAGGAGACTCATTTCGGCACCTGTTCTGACAATACCATCTGGTTCGGATGGATTTGTTATCTACAGCAATACTTCAGGCAAAGGGTTAGGATGTGTTCTCATGCAACATGGGAAAGTCATAGCCTATGCCTCGCGACAACTCAAAGAATATGAGAGGAATTATCCTACTCATGATTTGGAGTTGGCAGCAATCGTTTTCGCGTTGAAGATCTGGAGACACTACCTGTATGGGGAGAAAGTGGAGATCTATACAGATCATAAAAGCCTCAAATATTTCTTCACCCAAAAGAAACTCAACATGCGGCAACGACGTTGGCTCGAGCTGCTGAAAGATTACGATCATACCATCCAATATCATCCTGGAAAAGCAAACGTAGTAGCTAACGCATTGAGTAGAAGATCATATGCGGGTACGAGTGCAATGTTGTTAACACAAAGGCCCATTTTGTATGACTTGCAAAGAATGGAGATAGAGATGAAGGCTCCAAGTACCCACATGATGATATCAAATATACGAGTAGAACCGATTTTAATCAATAAAGTTAAAGCTACTCAAGCTACGGACATGGAGCTGATGAGTATGAAGAAGAAAGTGCAAGAAGGTGCTATTCCAGAAGCAAGAATCGATGAAGAAGGAATACTTCGAGTCAACTCCAGACTTTGTGTTCCTAATGATTTTGACTGGAAGTATAGAATAATGATGGAGGCACACAACACACCGTTTGCAATCCATCCTGGGAGTACCAAAATGTATCACGATCTTCGGCATACATTTTGGTGGAGCAATATAAAAAGAGAGATCGTGGAGTTTATCTCGAGGTATTTAACTTGTCAACGTGTAAAAGCGGAGCATCAAGTACCAAAGGGTCCATTGCAACCACTTGAGATTCCGAAATAGAAGTGGGAACACATTACTATAGATTTCGTTACGGGTCTTTCCAAGGTGTCTCAAGGCATAGATGCGATTTGGGTCATTATTGATAGATTAACCAAGTCTACCCATTTCTTGCCTATACGTGAGACTTATTCCCTTGAACGTCTTGCTAGTATGTACGTGAATGAGATTGTGAGATTGCATGGCATGCCGGTATCCATAGTTTCGGATCGTGACCAAAGATTCACTTCACGATTTTGGGTTAGCTTGCAGAAAGCTATGGGCACGGATTTACGATTCAGTTCAGTATATCATCCTCAAACGGACGGACAATCAGAGAGAACTATTCAAACCCTTGAAGATTTATTAAGACTCTGTGTTCTAGATTTTAAAGGAAGTTGGGATAAGTACTTGCCACTGGTGGAATTCTCCCGCAACAACAGTTATCAGGCAAGTATAGGTATGGCTCCATTTGAAGCCTTATATGGACGAAAGTATCGTTCTCCAGTATGCGGGGACGAGATGGGTGAAGCAACGTTGTTGGGACCAGAATTGGTACGCATAACTATAGAGAAGATCCAAACGATTCGACAATGTATACAAACGGTACAGGATCGACAAAAGAGTTATGCGGATCTTCATCGAAAGGATGTAGAATTTAGTATTGGGGATCATGTATTGTTACGTGTTGCACCATTGAAAGGAGTTACAAGATTTGAGAAGAGAGGAAAGCTCAATCCACAATTTATTGGTCCATTTGAAATTCTTGACCGAATAGGAAATGTGGCATATCGACTCGCATTACCTCCAAGCATGTCTCGTGTTCATAATATTTTTCACGTATCTGTGCTTTGTAAATATGTAAAAGACCCGAACCATATAATTGAGTTAGAACCAGAAAAGATAGCCGAAGATTTAACGTACGAGGAGGTACCTGTTAAGATCTTGGATAGGAAAGAGCATGTTCTACGCACGAAGGTTATACCAAAAGTTAAGGTTTTGTGGAGAAACCATGCTATTGAAGAAATGACCTGGGAGTTAAAATCAGAAATGAAAGCGAGGTATCCTCACCTTTTCGAAACACCAGGTACATACGTCAATTTCGAGGACGAAATTTCATAAGGAGGGGATGTTGTAAGACCCCAACTTATTAATGAATAAAATCAAATTTTCTCTAAATATTATTGTGAATAATAAGGTGTTAATTTGATATAATACTTTGGTTATGGGTGAAATATGTAAATTTTGCAAAATAAACAAGTGGTTATAAAATATTTATTTTATCGGGGAATATTCGTTTGGTCGTGGAATATTCTTTCTGTCGGGGAATATTCGTACAACGGCGCAGCTATTTGTGGTCCCCATAACGGAAAACGATTGGATGAAGATAACGACAAAAATTGAGTTTTTATAAATAACGGCGTAGTTGTTACCATTAACACTGTTGGAATACCCGGTGGTTAAAATACAGTAATACGCGTGGTTGCACAGTAGCACACGGATTGCACAGTATATTTGAATTATTGATTCTTACGAAGGAAGGCACTACTCAATAATTGTTACAGTAGTTACTGTTCAATATTTTATTTTATTGATTCAATAATTGCTGCATTGATATTTTATATTATTGTTGTTTCGATAATTGTCACTGCATAGTATTTTCCATTATCAGATCAATAATTCATATTATTTGAATAATATTATTAGATAACATTATTGGCAATGTCTAGAAAGTTCTGTCTAAAGAGAGGTTTGGTCATCTAATTGCGCGCCAGTAAGGAGAAATCCTTATTGGAAAGCCCCCTCTTTCCTGGGAACGGCCTGGTTGTCATAAATGTGATTCTGTAATATTAATTGTGAATAATTAATTATTGATTCATATGATAAGGAAATATTTATTTTATGTGAATATAAATGTTGGATATATTTTGTGGTTAAAAATGAAGGAGTTAATGTTGAGGTGTTTTATCAGTATTTTTGTCGGAATGGAGGTATTAAAAATCAATCAGGGTTTTTGAGATATATTGCGGGGGTTATAATTTTTATTCCGACCGTTGTATCATTGTGATTTTTGGATATGTTATACATATATAAGTTGAGTATATGTTCACAAATTTTGAACCGTTGAAAATGAACGTATGATTTGTTATGAATTTTAAGAGATGACTGGTTCAGAAATTATTGAAGTTTCAAAATTTATCATTTTGGTGGAAAATTCTAGAATTGGTGGGCCCCACTTTTGGTTGGTGAGAAATGTGCTGAAATTTTAATTCAAATGTGGTGGGTAGGAATAGTAGCAGGTAAAGCCATCAGGTTGCAGGTCAAGTCTGCTTCGGCGTGTTAACATTTTCCTATAAATAGAGGGCTAAGTTAGAATTAAAAATCACACCAGAATTCATAAGTTTTCTCTCTTTCTCTCTCTATATTATTGAGCGTATTTTGTGAGTATTTTGGTACTTTGAGAGTTGCTATTCAGCACAAGTTTCATTCAGCCTCATATCCGATATTCTGATCAGAAGTACTGTTCTTTTGAGGTAAGGGATATTATTTTCTTCTTAAATGATATTATTTTCTTCAATATCATTATGCTGAAATATTGATATAAACTTTTTATTAAATTTGGAACTTTTTGTGGCGGGGTTACTATTCACGTATACGGCACTATTCACGTATACTGCACTATTCACGAATACGGCACTATTCACCGAAAAATAAAAATTTTTCTTTTTGTCCAAGATATCTATTATGGTTACTATCTTTGATTGAATCCATGTTTTGATCTTTATTTTTGAATTCTCCTTCACAATTGGTTATTATGGAGTATTATTGCACTTGGATAAACTATAATACGAATCCCTAATATTTGTCCTTCTGTCTCATTGGATTCATTTTCTTTAAGATAATTTTTCATCATTCTCAGTCCTAAATGATGATATTACTGAATATCTTTGGCATGTAGTGCAAAGATGAATAATTAACTGATGAATATCTTTGGCCCGTAGTGCAAAGATGAACAGGTGTTGAGATGAACATGACCGACTGGTGTTACAAATTAATATCTTTGGCCTGTAGTGCAAAGATGAATATTTGATTCAAGATGTATATTGATTGATGTTACAGGGATAAAATATTGATGATAGACTTTTAAATCTTAGAAGATAGTAGAATTCTTTCTCTACTTGACTCTTCTAATAGTTTGTTGTTTCCTCTGCAGTTGTTGATCTAAAACTTGTTGTCTATTATATTTTATCAAATTTTTCCCTGTTGAAGACTAACGATAATTTGTTGTATATTATCTTAGTCATAATATTCTTTTACTGGGCTAGTTGAGCTCACCCTTTTCTTTTTTGTTCCATTTTTCTCAAGAGGCGAGAATATAGCGAGAACTAGTCAGGGTGTGGAGTGATGTTTCCAGTCAATTGTGTTAGCAGTTCTCACTATTTTATAAAATAGTGTTTCAATAATTGTAATGAGGACTTATCTGAGTGTGGATATTGTCTAGAAGACAATATTTATATTTAAACTCACAGTATTTGTGTTGTCGTATTTTGCACGACAATTACTATAATGAAGTTATATTTATTTCTGTACCATGTATTTGGCGACTCAGAATGGGTGATGTATACCTATTTTAGGGGCGTCACAACTACTAATGCTATCATTTGGACAATCACTTCGTTCCCCGACTAGTCCCGGCTACGTTCTCATTTCCTGAAGAGAACAATGAAAGCAAAAGGGTGAGCTCAACTAGCCCAGTAAGAAATATTATGACTAAGATAATGCAGAATAATTTATCGTTAGCCCTTTCAATAGTGTTAAACTGATAAAATATAACAAACATCAAGTTTAACTACAGCGGAACAAGCAATCCATTAGAAGAGTCAAGTAGAGAATAAAATCTACTATCTTCTATGATTTAAAAGGTTTTTCATCACTTTTATCGCTGAGACTCAGCTTAATAAATAATCTACATCATCCCTGCACTACGACCAAGGATATTCATTAGTATCACGACCATAAATTATCCATGCACTACGGGCCAAGGATATTCATGTATTCATCAATGGTCATGATTATGCCAACAACTGTCCATCAATACACTACGGGTCAATGAAGACTTTTACCACATCATTTGTAATATTACGGTCATGATTATACCGAATAATCCCTGGTCATAATCATACCAAGTCTATCTATGCACTACAGGCCACAGATGACTTTCAACATAATATAAACATGAGGATGATGATAATGATATAAGAATTTAATAAAACAAGTTCAAGAATAAATTTTTAAAGATTTATAATTTAATTTATCTAGAAATCGATAACGTCCAAATGGTCAACATGATACTGCTTTGTGGAGTAAAATTCAAGAATAATATTGTACCAAAAATAATTTGGACCGAAAATGAATTAATTTTTATCATGAATAGTACCCCGGGTGAATAGTACTCGAGTGAATAGTATCCCGTGAATAGTACTTCGGGAATAGTAATCTCGTGAATAGTACTCCGGCATAAAAAATTTAAAACTTATCAAGAATGCTCAGAATAATATTTTCATGAAAAGATACTTGATGAAACGTAAATATCAAGGATATTCTACTAATTTCATGGAGTATAGAAGCCATACTTACCATAGTAAGTTTAAATTTAGGAATCTGAAATGAAATAATATCCCTTGGAATATGAAAGAAAATAATATTTCTTATGAGTATTGAAATAAAATAATATCCTTTACCTTAGTAGAAGCTGGATTTGACTAAATTATCGGAAATTATTCTGAGAAAATCTTGCAGAAAACTACGCTCAAAGTATTCTTATACTTAAGAAAAATACTCACAATACGATAGGATAAGAATTTATGTTTATGAATTGGTGTGTTGAGGAAGGAGGGGTTACCCCCTATTTATACTGAAACGGAGGGAGAGCAACCTGCCTAATTTCTCATTCTGCCTAACCTTTCTCATCTGCCAACTTTTTCATTTTTCAATGCTTAAGGTATAAATTTCAATTGGCGAGGCCCACCACTTAGAACAAGGATTGCAGGAAAGAAATGGCCACCAATTTACAAAATAACTTGCAGGAAGAAAAATTAAACCACCTTTGAAAAAGAAAAGGACAGCCACTGTATTTCTTTTGAAAATAAGTTTGCAGGCATTACTCCACCACCAACCAACTTAGAAAACAATGGATGAGCTATACAATCTGCTCACTCCTTCTCTTTAAATCACATGCATATATATATATATATATATATATATATATATATATATATATATATATTAATAATAATAATATTATTATTATAACTATAATAATATATTTGAATGAATATTTTATCGGAGAAAAGATAAAATACCAACTTTCAACAAATAATTCATGCAAAATTTCATTTATATTCACATAAAATTATATAAATTAATAAATAATTATTCATAAATAATATTACAGAATCACCATAATGACAACCAGGCCATTCTCAGGAAATAGGGGGCTTTTCGATAAGGATTTCTCCTTACTGGCGCGCAATTAGGTGGTCAGACCTCTCCTTGACAGAACTTTCTAGACATTGCCAATAATGCTATCTAATAATATTATTCAAATAATATGAATTATTGATCTGATAATGGGAAATACTGTGCAGTGACAATTATTGAAACAACAATAATATAAAATATCAACGCAACAATTATTGAATCAATAAAATAAAATATTGAACAGTAATTACTGTAACAATTATTGGGTAGTGCCTTCTTACGTAAGAATCAATAATTCAAAAATATTGTGCAATACCGTGTGCTACTGTACAACAACGCGTATTACTGTATTTTAACCATCAGGTATTCCAACAGTTAACGGTAAAACTTCCGCCGTTATTTTATAAAAAGATATTTTTATCATTTTTTCAATCCGACAATAATTCTGTTGTGGGGTCCACCAATAATTGTGCCGTCGTACGAATATTCCCTGTTAAAATGAATTTTTCCCGACCAATCGAATATTATATAACAACTTGCGTACTTTGCAAAATTTATAAATATTACCCACAACTATAACATTATATCAAATTTACTCCATAATATTCAAAAATGATATTTATAAAAAATTCATCTTTATTCATAAAAGTTGGGGTCTTACATTATTTATTTCATATTCGCTTACGATATTATTTTTCGTATTCGTAAGGAATTTTATTTTCGTTTAATATTCGTAAGGAATATTATTTTCGTTCAATATTGGTAAAGAATATTATCTTCATTCAATATTTGTAGGAATATTATTTTCGTTCAACAGTCATAAGGGATATTATTTTTGTTCAATATTCGTATGAAATAATATTTTTTCTTCCATACTCTGTAGTATGTAAGTAATATTATTTCGTTTCAGATTTCGAATTCTACACTCATTTTATTAAGTATTGCATTTATTCTCCTTGAAATTAGTAGAATATCTTTGAAATTTGTACTTCGTCTAGTATCGTTTCACAATGATATTTTTTTGAACATTCTTGTTAAATTTTAAACTTTTTATTCCGGAGTACTATTCATGGAAACTATTCATACGTACGACACTATTCATACGTACAGTACTATTCACGAAGTACTATTCTCGGGATACTATTCACTCTGGTACTATTCACCCGGGGTACTATTCATGACAGAAATTAATTTTTTTTTGTCCAAATTATTTTTGATACAATATTATTCTTGAATTTTACTCCACAAAGCAGTTATCATGTTGACAATTTGGACATTTTTAAACTCTGGATAAATTTAAAGTCTTTAATATTTGTCCTTGATCTCGTTTGATTAAATTCTTATATCATTGTCATCATACTCATGCTTATATTGTGATGAAAGTCATCTTTGGCCCGTAGTGCATAGATGGACTGTTGATTGGTATGATTATGATCAGGAATTATTTAATATAATTATGACATGTAATGTTACAAATGATGTGGTAAAAGTCATCATTGGCCCGTAGTGCATGGATAATTCAATGATATGGATTATGTATTAAGCTGAGTCTCAGCGATAAAATTGATGATAAACTTTTTAAATCATAGAAGATAGTAGATATCATGCTTTACTTGACTCTTCTAATGGATTGCTTGTTCCGCTGCAGTTAAACTTGTTGTCTATTGTATTCTATCAGTTTAACACTGTTGAGGGCTAACAATAATTTATTCTGCATTATCTTAGTCATAATATTTCTTACTGGGCTAGTTGAGCTCACCCTTTTCTTTCATTGTTCTCTTCAAAAAATGAGAATATAGTTGGGACTAGTCAGGGAATGGAGTGATGGTTCAAGATGGTTGCTATAGTAGTCCTCACTATTCTATAAGAATAGTGTGATAATAATTGTAATGATGACTTATTTTGAGTTTGGATATTGTCTAGGAGACAATATTTGTATTAAAACTCCCAGCTTATGTTTTGTCGTATTCTGCATGACACTTAACAGTTGTATAAATTAATTAAGTTTATATTTGAATTTTGTACCATGTATTTGGCGACTCAGAATGGGTGATGTATACCTATTTTGAGGGTGTCACAATTATCATATTAATGTTTCCAATACGGTTCATATGGTGTCTAGAATGTCATTAATCTATAATCTTTTGTGTAGATATTTATTATACATAAAAAATTAATTTAACATAATTTCATTGTACAGTACAGTTAGTAACTAAACATGCATAATAAGGTAACCAAGTCAGTTGACTTGGGTAACCAACTAATTATGAAAAACCAATTAAATGTTTTAAAGTGTTACCTGGATTTGTTTTCTTCAACATGTGCAACCATAGTCGTGTGGATTTCCTCTCACTTTTTCCAATGCTTTCTCCTTTGATCTCCATGATTTTTGGTAAGAGATATACACATTATATTCTTTCATCATGTCCTCCATAATATCTGTTGGTGTGTATATTTTCTTCAGATTTGTTAATCTTTACATTATGCATTCACTAACCAACTCACTATTTGCATGCCTGTGGTCTCCCAACAAAACGTTGACTGAACACGTGTGGATGTCATTGAATTTTCTCACCTTGAACATACTGGTTTTTCGAAACCTTGATGCTTTCATCTTCCATCTGCAATTTTCATTATCTATGCACACTAGCACAAAGTCTCTACAACTTGTTTGCTCAACTTTGTGTTGTCTGTTTTTCCTGATTGAATGTAGCCTCATTGCTTGTGATAGAATTTTTTGTCTTTGTAAGTTTGATGTAATTTTACTTCACGTTCATTTGTATCTATTGTTACATCATCAGATCGTTCTTCTGTGTATGATTTGTCATGTTGTCTGTCTTGTTGTTGTTCAATAACTTCCATGGCAAGATGATCAACATATTGAGTTCCAATTTGGCAATATATTGTGTTGCTAGCGGAACTAGTGCTGAATTCCATTGTGTTGATCTGATTGGCGTTACATCGTGAATTCTAGTTTCTTTTACATTTATCAAGTTCTGCAAGATTGTTGTGCGTCCCCTGCTGTGTTCATTATCTATAATCAGTGGGAACTTGCTTTGTTCATCAGATTTTCTACTGACTTCCTTAAAGAATCTAAAGGTTGCTTCATCTGATATACTGATCGATGGAATGTTGCTTCTAATTTGAAATTTGATTGACAATGTTGTTGTGTTTGTGTCTAGCCGTAATGCATTGCATATCAAGTTTTGCATTTATCTGAACGAACTAGTTGATGGAACTAGTAGGCCAATAACTTCAAATTTGTTGTATTGGTTACTGTCAGTCCACGTTCCGTTGAAATAAAGTACAACTGAAATCATCTCCATTGTCTGACAACTGAATAAACATTGTAAAGTAACCAAATCAATATTAGACAGTAACTAAACTACATAATCTTAGTATCCAGAACATAAACCACATGTTTACATGCATCTTACAATGAAAACAATCAGTATAATGATTTTGTTACCAATTAAATTATAACAGTTGTATGAAGGTAACCAATGTAGTTAATAAGTAACAATCTATATAAAATAAATCAGTATAAAACACACTAATAGTATATAGTAACCAAATCATCAGTATACAGTAATTAAATCCATATATCTACTTAGTAACCAAAACATAAAACACATTTTTTATTGCATTTTACAGTAAAAAACAACCAGTATAATGTGTTTATTACCAACTAAAGACTAGCAGTTGTATGAAGGTAACCAATGTAGTCAATAAGTAACCATCAATATAAAACAAACCAGCATAAAACACACTAATATTATACAGTAATTATAATAACATTATACAGTAACCAAATTCAGATTAGACAGTAACCAACATATATCTATTTAGTAACCAGAACATAAACACATTTTTCATTGTATTTTACAGTAAAAAACAATCAGTATAATGTGTTTGTTACCAACTAAATACTAACAGTTGTATGAAGGTAACCAATGTAGCTAATAAGTAACTATGAATTTAAAAAGCATCAGTACAAGTGTACATTAATATTATTCAATAACCAAATAAACATTATACAGTAATTAATTAAATAGTATACAACAACCAATATATATAATCAGATTAACAGTTGTATGAAAGTAACCAATATAGTCAATAAGTAACCACCAATATAAAAGAAATAATTATAAAACACAATAACATTATACAGTAACCAAATAAACACCTTACAATATCTAAATACATATTAGACAGTAACCAATATATATGTTGTAACGACTCCAAAATAGGTCCATTCCATCCAACCTATTCTGAGTCGCCAAATACATGGTACAGAAAATAACTACAACTTTATTACAACAATTGTTGTGCAAAATACAACAACACATATGCTGTGAGTTTGGATACAACTATATACCAAATGTGACTCATGTCCCAACCGTAGACAGTACCTCACAGTGGCACCTTACATAAAGGTATAGTCAAAGACTGTTTTAGAAATTAGAATCTTTGGAAAGTGCTTAAGGAAACCTTCGTACATGGGAGGCCACGCGTCTAGGTTATGATAGATATCATATGGCCACAGAATTATCCTTGGTTGACCCAATAGACCCCAAAGAAAAACGAGAAGATTACTATCATATTCTTCCCAATGGTGAGTCTTCTCTTGACTTATCATTATCTCCACTGTCTCTAATTGAGAATTATACTTCACACAAACACCAAGATTATATAAGTAGTGCTCGTATATATTCTCAGCAAGTGGATGAGCACATCCCTGTCTTATGATGACACGAGGTTGTATGTCGTTAGACATCTTGTATGATAGTGGCAAACCACCCTTCCAACGTTGGGTACACCTTACCCTATTGGATTCACCAAATAAAACTACTAAATGAACTTTTCTATACTGCTTCGGGAGAACATCCACAGCTAGAGACCACCGTTCTATTTCCCCGTTACCCTCGCTCGACCCAGCTACACTCTTATTACCTGAAAGGAATTGTGAAGCAAAAAGGGTGAGCACAACTAGCTCAGTAAAGAATATCATGACTAAAGATAAATAAATTATCAGTAGTCTTCATCAGTAATAAATCAGAGATTTAGAACATATGGTAGATGATAAAAATTTCAACCATAGTTGCAGCGGAACATGCAATCCATTAGAAGAGTCAAATAGACTATAAAGTCTATTATCTTCTCCATGTTAAAAATCCACCAACAATGTTTTATCCCTGTAACATCAATCAACAGTTCTGGTCCATAATCATATAAATAACTCATAATCATAATTATAATTCTAAATTCCTCTTCTCATCCAGGACGAAGATAATTTTCATCACCTATCTTTACCTGAAACATCAAAGATCATGGTTATACCAAATCACAGTTCCTGTTCATAATCATACTAATAAAACCATCTTTGCACTACGGCCAAAGATATTCAACAACAGTTCATCTTTGCACTACAGGCCAAAGATATTCATCAATAATTCATCTTTGCACTACAGGCCAAAGATATTCATCAACAGGTCATCTTTGCACTACGGGCCAAAGATATTCATCAACAATTCATATTTGCACTACAGGCCAAATATATTCATATCTCAAAGAAATATATAATCATTTCAGAATTTATATAAACAATAATTATAACCATGTTGATCAATTCACCTTTGCACTTAAGCTTAAGATATTCAATTATAAATTCAATGGTCATGATCATACCAGTCACAATTCAACTTTGCACTACAGGCCAAAGAGAACCCTAGTCATGATCATACCAATAATCTACCCATCTTTACACTCCAGTGAAAGAGAATTTCAACATCAAGATTATAAAAATGTTATATATAATAGTAAAATCAATATAATCAAAACATCTAGATTTAATCTCAAGAGTAATATTCATAAATCAACTATAATTTAGTTAGAAAAAAAAAACCAATTTTGTCTTGAATAGTACCCGTGAATAGTAACTCGTGAATAGTAATTCGTGAATAGTAACTCATGAATAGTAATCCCGACACAAAAAGGTAGAAATTCCACAATAAAATCCATACCAATATTTCGGTATAATGATATTGAAAGAATAACATTTCTTAAGCTTATAAGAAATGCATTTAATCATTCAAAAATACCAAACTCATAAGATTTCATTACCAATAACCAAAACCCTCATCAAAAATCTGCATATACCTCATATAGGATTCTCAAGCTATAAAATCCTATTTTCCAATTTTCTTACTTCACATAACATATTTAATTCATTTACTCATAACTAGTACATTTTCATGAAAAATATCAAATCAGTTCAAAAAATATTTCTTTTCTGGAATTTAGTATAATATAGTCCCATAGTGAACATATATTTTTCTCAGAATTTTTAAAAGTCATTTACTATTTTTCATATGGCCAAAATAGCCGAATATTTAGACATTTATCAAAAATTGTACTTTTATCTAAAAATTCTGAAATTCACAGAGTATACTCCTTTCATATACATGTACTCTCAATAAAAATTTCATCAATTTTGGAGTTAACCACAAGAAATTATAAGATGTTACTTTTAAAATAGTCTTTTCTCATAAAATTCATAACTCTCAATCTATACATCCAAAAATCACCATTTTTGGACACAATCAAGAAAACTCATCAAAATATCGTTTCAAATTTTTCCAGAATTTTTGAAGGTCAGAAAAATTACGAAACTGGAAAATATAACAACCCTTAAAATCCCTTACTATCCCTTACAATCCCTTACCTCAAAACAGCAGTACTTCTGACCGGAATGTAAATTCGAAGGAAACTTGCACTGAATAGCAACTCTCAAAGTATCTAAATACTCACAAAATATGCTTCATAATATAGAGAGAGAAAGAGAGAAAGCTTATGTTTTTGGTGTGATTTTCAATTCTAACTTAGCCCTCTATTTATAGGAAAATTTTGGTAGGTTTGACCTGCAACCTGATGGCTTTACCTGCTACTATTCCCACCCACCACATTTGAAATATAATTCAGCATATTTCTTCACCAACCACAAGTGGGGCCCACCAATTCTAGAATTTTCCATCAAAATGATAAACTCCGAAAATTCAACAATTTCTGAACCAGCCATCTTGTAAAATTCATAATAAATCATACGTTCATTTTTAACGGTTCAAAATTTGTGGACATATACTCAACTTATATATGTATAACATATCAAAAAATTACCACGATCCAACGGTCGGATTAAAAATTATAACCCCCGCAAAATATCTCAAAAATCCTGATTTTTAATACCTCCATTCCGACAAAAATACGGATAAAAATCTCAACATTAACTCCTTCATTTTTTAACCACAAAAATATATCCCTCATTTA
Organism: Panax notoginseng; assembly: GCA_016801055.1. Lineage (NCBI taxonomy): Eukaryota > Viridiplantae > Streptophyta > Magnoliopsida > Apiales > Araliaceae > Panax > Panax notoginseng. The sequence goes on along the minus strand of CM029023.1, from coordinate 3,563,733 downwards.
TATCCACATAAAATAAATATTTCCTTATCATATGAATCAATAATTAATTATTCACAAATAATATTACAGAATCACATTTATGACAACCAGGCCGTTCCTAGGAAAGAGGGGGCTTTCCAATAAGAATTTCTCCTTACTGGAACGCAATTAGATGACCAAACCTCTCCTTATACAGAACTTTCTAGACATTGCCAATAATGCTATCTAATAATACTATTCAAATAATATGAATTATTGATCTGATAATGGGAAATACTGTGCAGCAACAATTATTGAACAACAATAATACAAAATTTCAACGTAGCAATTATTGAATCAATAAAATAAAATATTGAACAGTAATTACTGTAACAATTATTGAGTAGTGCCTTCTTACGTAAGAATCAATAATTTCAAAAATACTATGCAATACCGTGTGCTACTGTGCAATAACGCGTATTACTGTATTTTAACCACCGGCTATTCCAACTGTGTTAACGGTAACAACTACGCCGTTATTTGTAAAAACTCAAATTTGTCATTTTCTTCACCCGACAGTTATTTTGTTATGGGGCCCACAAATGGCTGCGTCGTCGTACGAATATTCCCCGACAGAAAGAATATTCCACGACCAAACGAATATTCCCCGACAACAATGATTATTTTATAACCACTTGCTTATTTTGAAAAAAAATCATATTTCACTCATAACTTTAAACTTTTATCAATTTAACCATTTACTGAATAGTAATTATAAGAAAAATTGAATACTTTTATTTCATAAAATTCGGGGTCTTACATATGTACTTAGTAGCCAGAATATAAAAAATATTTTTACATTCATTTTATAACCAAAACAATCAGTAATGACTTTGTTACAAATTAAAGACTAACATATGTATGAAGGTAACCAATGTAGTTAATCAGTAACCATCAATATAAAAAAAATTAGTATAAAACACAGTAATATTATGTAGTAACCATGGTAATATTACACATTAACCAAGTCAGCATTATATACTAACCAAATCCAGATTAGACAGTAAGCAACATATATTTACTTAGTAACCATAATATGAAACATATTTTTTCCATGTATTTTACAGCAAAAACAATTAATATAAAAAATATCAATATAAAAAACATCAATATGTACTTAAAGATTCAACAGTTGCATGAAAGTAACCAATGTATCTAATAAGTAACCATCAATATAAAAAACATCAGTAGAATATACATTAAAAGTATACAGCAACCAAATAAACATTATACAACAACCAAATCAATAATAAACAGTAACTAATTTATATGTACTTAGTAACCAGAATATAAAACATATTTTTACATCCATTTTGCAATCAAAACAGTCAGTATACTGACTTTGTGACCAATTAAAGAGCGAAAAACTTAAGAAAGGTAACCAATATACGAGTATGTAGTAACCACGGGGTAACTATATGCATATAAACTTTAAACTCAAATACCTCAGTATACAAATCTGTAACGAATCAATCAACAATCAACAATCAGTATAGTACGTAAGTTTCTGGTTACTGATTATAAATCGAAAGCATAAACACAATGTATAATTACATATAAAACTTCGTAATACGGTCTATCGATCTTGAAGTTGCTGTTGATCTTCTCCGATCTCAAATTTGCATCGCCGTAAGAGAATTTGTCTTCTCCGATCTGTCGTTGCTCTGTTTTTTCGATATGTAGTTGCATGTTTTCTTCATTAGTTTGAATTTAGGATCGGTTGGTTGTAAATATGAAAGTCAATAACAAAGTGTAGGGAGTTAATGCTCCGTAATTTTAACAACGTATTATTATGTTGTGTTATTTTTATAATTATTTTATAGATGTATTATTTTTATAAATATTTTTTAATTATTGTATATTAGTATTAAGGACCTACAAAAACAGACAACCAAAACTAAAGCCCTTACTTTATGGGTACAGCCCTTATTTCCAACCACCAAAAACCACTCATATTCATAAAGCCCATTCCCAAACAACCATTGGTCCACTTTCTATACTCTTTAGGGCTAAAACAAACTCAAAGCTCTGTCTATCTCTCTCTCCCCTCCCGTTACCCCCAAACCCTACTCTCTCCTCTGCTCTGTATCAACAATGGCGTCCAAGTACGATTTCGAAGATGGGCAACAACCAGATTCAGCTGGCTACGACCCAAATTTTGTGCCGGACTCGGTAAAATCCTTTGTGGTTCATCTCTACCGGCACATCAGAGAGAAAAATGTGTACGAGATCCATCAGATGTACGAGACCTCATTCCAAACACTAAGCGAACGCATGTTCAAAGACACTCCTTGGCCTTCCGTCGATGCCGTTGCTCAGTACGTTGATAACGATCATGTTTTCTGCTTGCTCTACCGGGAGATGTGGTTTCGACACCTTTATGCCAGATTATCGCCCACTCTTAAGCAGAGAATTGATTCATGGGACAATTACTGCAGTCTCTTTCAGGTGATTTTTCTGGATATAAACATCAAAATTTGATATTAAGCCGGTACATCATTTTTGAGCGATTGATTATTTGACTGTGAATGGTAGTTGGTTAAAGTGAGCTTGTATACCATTTCGTATCTTAGAAGTAATAGACATTCAATTATATGAACTTATACAGTGCACCAAACTGACCAAAGTCCTGGTAGTATGTATAATATAAATATAAATATATAATATTATGTATGTCCTATATTCAGTATGGGGCTTACTTTTGTTATACGAACAATTGCTAAATTCTGAAGGAAACATTAAAGTCACCTCTTTTAACGTTGGGGATTGGTAAATTTATTGAACTCATTATTCCTAATTGTTTTCTAGTCTTATAATTTATGAAATTTGGAATTGATAAATTTTATTGAACACAATATTCTTGTTTTGTTTGTAGTCTTTATATTTCAATTTTTGTGGCAGGTTTAAAAAAAATTAATGTCATAAAATGTTCAAATTATCATCATTGACAACAAATTACTTATTTACTTTAAATATGTGAACATGTTATTTGGGATTTGATTGGTTTCATTTATATATGTATGTAGGACAAATATTGTGGTTCCTTATTGATAAAAAAGGCCTTTGAACAATATATATAAATATTTAGTATGTTTATACCCGTGTTATATGGAACGTGGTTCGTTTTGGTACGCGGTAACGAATACAGGTAAGCAGTATGCGGTACACTACATAGCTAAAACGCGATACGCCAAGGTATCTTTATATAAGTTCTTATAGTTAGGAATTTTCTAAGTATCTAAATGAAATAAATCTAAGTTTTATAAAAAAAAAAAATTGAATCAAGAAGTTGGTTGTCAATAAATAGTTTAGGACAATTGTAATGTTTGAGCATCCAATACTAAGTTTGAATATTAATATTTGTGCAATTATAGTTAAAACAACAAAAAAAAAATTCGGTACGGTAAATTTAGAGTATTGGTACGTAAGAGTATTGTGTTTGGCTACATAACTACCAATACGCTAGGTCAATGAGAATACCTGATAAGGCTGACACAAGTGTGTATATACGTATACATATTGTTGAACTGTGCCCTCTTAAGATGTACCATCATGTGCCCTTAATTCATCAGTGTATTGAGAAGTTTTACACAAGAAACATGCCAATTGACCTTTATTGCTAATTAGTAAATTAGCTGAATGCAATACCATTTAGTTGTTAGTCATAATTAAGTATTGATAGTAATTGCATATTCACCATTTTGTGGCAAGTCACATAGATTGGTTGGCTAGAAGTGTTTACTAAAAAGACCTATGTGTCTGTAATGTTAGAAATTGTAAAATGAGGCAGGTTAAATAGGTGCGGTAAATGTGTCAAAACATTTGAACATATTAAGAAAACTCGTTTAATATTGTTGTTATTTATGCTCGAATAGTGTAAAATATGAACTTAAGTCTCTCTCTGTCTATCTATATATACACACACACATGGCAACATTTACTTTGGGGTTGCAGTAGTCTCATTCATGCAGGCACCATTCGTGATCATCACCTTATCTGTGTATCTATAGGGTATGATATATATTTTTGATAGGTAGAGGATGGATATATTTTTGTCTCAGATTTTTTTGGCGATTGAACTGGCTGTAGGTGGTTTTACATGGGGTGGTGAACATGCAGTTGCCAAACCAGTGGTTATGGGACATGGTAGATGAATTTGTGTACCAGTTTCAGTCATTTTGTCAGTACCGGGCAAAGATGAAAAGCAAGACTGAACAGGAGATTGCGCTTCTTAAGCAGTTTGATCAGGTAGCCATGGTGCATTTTAAATGTTATTATTATGTTTTTTCTTGTTAAAAGCGAGTCTCTTCATTTTCTGGAAGAAACAAAACTACATTTTTAATGGAATTTTTGTAGTGCCTGTATACATCTTATTTTCTTGATCTTCAATTTGCATATTTGGTTGAAGTTGGAGGTCCTTTCTGTGGTCATTAACTGTTGGACCTCAATTAACAAGTTTTCTTCATAATTTCTTTCTCAGGCTTGGAATGTGTATGGTGTACTCAACTTCTTGCAAGCACTAGTAGAGAAATCTATGATTATTCAGATTCTGGAGCAGGAGAAGGAAGGGCTTGAACAGTTTACAGCCACTGATGGGTATGATTATAGTGGTGGAAGTAATGTTTTGAAGGTTTTGGGTTATTTCAGCATGGTTGGCTTACTAAGAGTCCATTGTTTGTTGGGTGATTACCACACTGGGCTGAAGTGCTTACTTCCAATTGACATAAGTCAACAGGGTGTTTACACCAGTGTAATTGGCAGCCACATTGCGACCATATATCATTATGGATTTGCCAATCTTATGTTGCGGAGGTATGTTTCTCTTGAGCCATAATATATTATTGTACATATTTGTTCATGGGTTGCATCCCTTTTCCACTCTACATTGATTAGTTTAGTATCAGAAAGAAGATAATGGTAATAATTTTTAGAATGTGAAATTCCCTTGCGTAAATTGACTGCAAAGGTAGAGGGTATAAATATTTGAACTTGTTTATGCGATGATGATATTGATTATTTATTTATTTTATTTGTGGGGGGAGGGGATATCTAATAAGCTGATGTGAGATTTACAGTTGTCCTTGCAATCTTTTCATGAAAGCGCCCTTCTCATTTCTCGTCGTGAGGTTGACGTCATGCCATTTTAAGTTTTTTTTCTGAAAGTAAATTTAAAATAATGTGTATTTTATTCACTTGTTTTTCTTATTTACAAATGCTAGCTTATTTTTGGTTGCAAGCTTACCTATGTGGTAATATAAACCAAGCTTATTCCTAGTGTTCTTACAGATATGTGGAGGCTATAAGAGAATTCAATAAAATTCTCTTGTACATTTACAAGATTAAGCAATATCACCAGAAATCCCCACAGTACGAGCAAATTTTAAAGAAGAATGAGCAGATGTATGCTTTGCTGGCAATTTCTCTCTCCCTTTGCCCCCAAGTGAAGCTTGTTGAGGAGACTGTAAACTCTCAATTGCGGGAGAAGTATGGCGAGAAAATGTTGAGAATGCAGAGATATGATGATGAGGCGTTTGCTCTCTATGATGAGCTCTTCTCATATGCATGTCCCAAGTTTATTACTCCATCTGCTCCAAGTTATGAGGAGCCTCTTGTTAATTATAACCAGGTATCATATTTCCCCCTTAGCCATGCATGTGAGCCTTTCAAGTTTTAGAGTGATAAACAGATGGGCTTTACTTTTTGTCCTTGTCTTTTTAAACTTGAACACTGTTTTTATACATATTGTTAACTGTTGTAGACAGCAGTCAGTCTAATGATTTTTATTCAAAGGTAGTGACACTCATGATACATTTGTATGCATGTGTATTTTATCAAACAAAGAAAAAGAAAGGAAAGAACATTCATATGCACATGTATTTTATAAAAAGAAAAAGAAAAAGAAAGAACATGTACATGTACATATATGTATGTGTGTGTGGTATGCATTTACATGTGTTGAGAGCAAGTGATATGATGATTCCTAAATCTATACCAATTATGTACAACTTATCCAACATTTGGCGTTGCTTGGCTGGGGTTTTTGGAACTGGTTCTCTATCTCTTTTCGGTGGATGATCTTCCAAGCTTTTATTTGGTGTAGGATGCATATAGACTTCAGTTGAATCTCTTCATTTATGAAGTGAAGCAGCAGCAATTATTATCTGGTGTCCGGACCTTTTTGAAAGTTTATTCGACCATCACTCTTGGGAAGCTTGCAACCTACATGGAAGTGGATGAACCCACTTTAAGGTTAGAGATTACAAAGATTTTGGTATAGCTTATTGTACTTTCATGCACACAACAAGACTTCCTGAGGATCCTTGGATTTTATGCTTAACAGGACTATTTTGATGACTTACAAGCACAAAACACATGCTGTTGATTCAGATGGAAAAGTCATCTCTAATGCTGATATTGATTTCACAATTGATGATGTATGTGTATATGCTCTCTTCAATCTTAGCTTCTTGGTTCCTAAAGATTTATATGTTGGCGTTTTTTTTTCATTTCGAAAATCAAGAAATTTACTGTGATGAAGCGTGTTTTTATATATTTTATCATCTTATGGAGCTCAAATTTTTCCCTACACAGTTATTTTAAAGTTATGTTTCTTTGAGTAAAAAGATTACTTTAATATAAAATATGGTAATGATCTATTATTCAAGAAACTGTATTAACCATCTACAAATATTCACATCCACTTGTGCGTTTATGATAATGTAGTATATACGCGTATTTGTGAGTAACTATTGACCGGATTTACATCAGAAAACGTAACATAACGTGACATATAGTCATATAATAACTTGTTAATGCAACTTCCGAATTGATGATTTACTTGAGAAAATGTAACGTAGCATACTTGCAAGTTAACGCAATATCAAAAATTATGAGAAGGCTATGAAGTAAGGTAGTTGCTTAGTGTTTAATTTGGTTTGCTCCCTGTGAATCTGATTTCCCCGTGTCTATTACTGCAGGACATGATTCAAGTTGTTGAATCCAAACTAACTAAACAATACGGAGATTATTTTCTCCGTCAGATTGTTAAGGTAATCCTATTGATAATTTTTTTGCCATGCTTAAGAAATGTTATCTATAGAGCTTTTCTGACATTTCCAATGGCGCGATGTTCCTGCGCAGCTTGAAGGGTTGATGACTGATATGGACAGGGTAAAGCTGGAATGAGTAACATCACATTTAGAATTCAGTTTTCTTACTGTCTCTTATGATACTTGAGACAGAATTTTGTTCACAGTCTGTTACTAGTGTTCTTTATTAGGACCTTTTGGTCGGGGCATGAATCACTTATTTGTAGTATTGTAGCTGAAGAAATGATGATTTATTGTTTAAGAGGTGTGCCTCGAGGCTTCATTTATTTATCTATACAATTTATAAACGATTCTATATAGTGGCTTTGTAAATTTGATATCTTGATTTACTAGTATGATTCATTTCTATTTATATAATTTAGAAAATTGAAATTTATCGATGACAACTAGATTTATTAGTATAATTCACTTCTATTAATATAAAGCTAGAGTTACAGGTATAACCCACTTCTATTAATATAAAGCTCGAACCTTGTTGACAACATGGTCTGAAGAGAGCAACAACCTGGTGGAAGGTTACTGGGTCTGAACACCAGACAATAAGTTATCCGCTCTCCCGCTTAGATTCCTCCGCTAGGTTAGGAATAGATTACAATTAAGTGTGTAAACGAATCGAGTCGATTCGAGTATTGAGTTGTTTAGATTTGGTTCACCAAATTTATCGAGTATAAAATAAGATTTGATAGAGGCTTATTTAGCTACCGAGTCGAGAACGATTTCGAATCGAGTCCGAGCAGTTTGGACTTTTTCAACGAATATGATTCGAGTATCAATAGAAAATTATAATTTGAAATATGCTCATATTTGATTTATTTATATTTTGAATCGAGCTCGAATTGAATATTTAGTCGAACAAATACAAATCGAGTCCAAATTATTTATTTATTTTACAGCCTTAATTACGATATTCAATAATAACCTGGTGAAGTCTGAAGACATTAAACGTGTAATTAAGATAGAAGACGGTAACTTATTCACTCTCCCACTTAGATCCCTCCCCTAGTTAGGAATATATTAGAATATTCAAATAAAAAAGTTGATATTTATTCAAATAGAAGGGTAAGATGAAGGTTTCATCTCTATTCCGCAAAATATTCTACAAAAGGTAAGTAACTAAATAATTTGTCTAATTTATTTTGACAAAATTTAAGTTGGCTGAACTCCAGTACTTTTTTTTGGAAAAAAAAAATATTATATAGACAATTTTTATTTTTAGTTATGATAATATAAAATGATATAATAATTTTCCTAATTTTATCCATATAATTTTACTATGGCATCATAATTACCAAAATAAATATTTATTATATTTAAAATTAAAAATACGAAAAAAAATACTTTGAAATTTTAAGTTAGTTATTTTATTTTATTTTTATATATATAAAAAGAGCAGGGGGAGTATTTCTTTTTCCATCATGCATTATCCACCTTGAATATGTGACCAAGGCCGGTGACGTAACCATAACATAACATACGCCTCGACTTACGTGCCCAACAAACTAAACCCTTAACACACATATTCTCTCTCTTCTAATTCTATTTCTAGGTAGTCGCACCCCAATACTAATCGCCACGTATTCATTAATAAGCAACTGTTCCGGTGGACCCCCACACACCACGTCACCCTTCCCGCCTCCCAATGTTAGTAGTATATTAGTAGTATGTACTATTCCTGAACAAAGAAAGAGATCATACTGTCATCTGTCAACACGGAAGAAAAACGCGCATAATAGTATCAAAACCTGTAAAAAGGCTAAAATGAACCACCCGGAGTTACCGGCACTCTCCTCGGCTGATCGGCGATTATCTGCTCTGGCTCGTCACCTCGAAGGGTCGTCGTCGACCATGGAGTCGACCGTCTCTGCTTCTCTCACCTCGGCGACCTCCAATGGCAACTCTGTCTTTGCTCACCTTGTTCGTGCTCCTGAAGATCCTATTCTCGGGGTACCTTTCATTCCTCTTTTCTCTCTCCTTAAACCTCTAGTTTATATGTTTATATGGATCAATTTTTCCTTTACATTAGGTAAATTGATAGTAGTTTCATTGTCCATGTGTTAAATTCCTAGATTTTTTATTTATAAATTGGTGGCAATTTATGGAGCTGGATTAGCTATAAGTATATGATATTACGTTGTAAAATCTTGTTATTCAAATTCTATTGTATGTATTTTTTTTAATTAATTTGTATATTTTTTTAAGATTCCAAGTATTAGGGAATGGAACCTTTGGGCTTTCATTTCTGGTACTCTCAGCTGTGGATCATGATTGTTTTTTGTTTTTAATGGCTCTGCTTTCATTATTGTTGTTATTTGTAATGGATTATGATTATTATTTGATTGTTGTGCGTTCAAATCATCTCATTTCTTGTAAGCTAATACTCCCTCTGTCCCAAAATTAATGATACATTTTTAAAGTGATGCCCCTGATTAATATTAGGGAAGAATTTTGGAGTGATGCTAGATATGATAGTGAATAAATAATGACAAGATTAGGAATATCACGGCACTTTATAGTTTTAAAATAAAAATGTATCTTTACTTTTGGAACAGATTAAAAAGTTATCTCTAACTTTGTGGAAGAGAGGGAGTAATACCTATTAGCAATTGATAACTATGCCCCTCAATTCCAAAATGAAATAAATGGAAGCTCACTTTTAAAAGTCGATTCTTTTTATAATAAATTGTCATCTTCTAGTTTAACCTCCGAACTCAATTTAATAATAGTACTCCTTAAAATTAAAGAATAAATTTAATCACTTTAATTCAATGTAAATATGACATGGTGTGAAAATTTCTCTTTTTTCAGAAAGTGGACTCTCTTTTGGGTCGCACTTATATGTAAAGTGAAGTTTCATATTGGGATGGTGGGAATATTATATACTTGGTTGCTCGCTAAATTGGGGTTTTCCCTTCGCCCACATTCCCATCATAGCTAAAAGTATAGTGAAATATAAATGAGAGAATAATTTTGGAATATCCTTCATGACTACTTTTATATATTTATAATCCTTATTCCTTCATTATAAAAAGAATCATCTATACTGTGCATGTGCAATAATCTAAATTTAAAATGAAATAACTGGTGCATCTACTTCTCTAGAAAGTAATTTTACCAGAAAAGTGATGAGAGAATGAACATGCTTTTTTCTCGTTTTACTTTCTGTTTTCATTAAGCTCGACCTGCAAATATTTTCCCTAGTTAGGGGATTGATTTTTTTGAGTAACATTCTGTTAACAAAATTCGTAGTCCATGTTTTGAATTCATAGTTTATGACAATTTTTCTTGTGTAATAATATTATACTTTAAACAGGTTACTGTTGCATTTAACAAGGATCCCAGTCCACTGAAGTTGAACTTGGGAGTTGGTGCTTATCGAACAGAGGTAAAAAAAATTCTCGTTTAAATGGATGTGTTTTATGACTGAGCAATCAATGTGAAACCTCATAGTTGCACATACGCATTTTGTTTGTATGTTCTTCTGAGAGAGATGAATTAATTCATGACATATTTGTCTCATTTGCACCTTTTCACATCTTTACACGCTTATAATCTACCACATTGACTATTACTAGCCGGTTAAGTTTGGTTCTCAGTTCTTCCATATATGTCGAACTGCTACCATTTCCTGTATAATATCATGCCATACCATGGTACATAGAGTTATTGTTGTTACCTAACTGCTAGATTTTGGGTTCTCTAGGATAATTTTCCCTTCACTTCGTTGTTGTTGAATGCTAGCGTCCTTACCTCTGTTTGGCACTTTATGATGCACAATGTGTTGGTTGCAGTCATGATTGTTTAAATTGGCATATTAAAAGAGAGGATTGAATCTGACTTGTGTTTGGACTCCATATTATGCCTCTAATACGAAACCATTTTGCCTTGTCTTTTTCGTGGCATAACAGGAAGGGAAGCCTCTTGTCCTGAATGTTGTAAAACAAGCAGAGCAGCTGCTTGTTAATAACAGGTGGTGGTTTATTTATTTATCTTTCATTTTTTTTTCATAGAAAAAAATATTTTAATTATTGTAATAGCTCGTATCATAATTTAGAATTACCAGAGATTAATCTCAAACTGTCATTACGTGCAGATCTCGTATAAAGGAATATCTCCCAATTGTTGGACTGGCAGATTTTAATAAATTGAGTGCTAGGCTCATACTTGGTGCTAACAGGTATAACGGTTACGATGCTACATCTCATATTCTTACTAACATTGTTGTTGATAACATATCATCTATGTCCCTGACAAAAATTAATAGTCTCTTTGACAATAATATATTCTTGAAGATTTCTTTTTAATATTGGACTTTTAGTAAACTATCTAAAATATACTTCTTTTGTACAGATATAAAAGAGACTTGATGATTGATCATGTGTTAACATAATCTGCACAGATCAAACTAAAAAGTCGTTATTATGGAAAACTACCATTTTAAATAAAATTTCGACCAACCGGCATAGGGGAACTGCCGAAGTGCATAAATGTTAATTGTGTAACAACCTGTTTCTCGAATAGGAAAGAGAGGTCACGAGTAAAACACACCAAACCTCAAATAAACAAACAGAGCACTAACAACTTCCAAAGCATTTAATAGCTAATAATCTATACATGTCGAATTAAATAAAATTCCCCTAAATTTACACAATAATCAAAATTAGTCAAAACCTAAAATCAGATGAACCTAGATGGTCAAAGGCAAGTTCTCCTCACACAACCTTGAATAATCCTTGCAAACCTGACTTAAGAAACACAATATGAGCCAAATGCCTAGTGCGGATATTGAGATACACAAATATACCACAATATAGATAATGCAATCAAATAAGTCGAATGGATAAACCAATTCGAACTACTAACGAATTATAAATATATCAACGTTATGTCTGAAACCAAGAAAATAATGAGGACGTAAAACCACAACGTTGTCCACAACAAGATAGTTTCAAAGAAGAATTAAATATAACATAGAATTGTAAGATCACACATTTAATCCCGAAGGATTAACCGAACTCAAATATGCTAATAATGTTCCCCGTCTAACCACCTTATCACTCCCTAATGGCTTCAACAAGCCTATGCGCACATATGAATATAGCAAAAGTCTCATAGACCCCCTTTAACAAAGGGTTGTTCAAATATGTATGATCTTACACAAGAACAAGATATAACATCACAATAAATGACCCGAAGTCCGATAATGCTAATTACACACGAAAACAACATAAGAATTATGAACAAAATCTGTCCTATTTTACTAAAGCTGAAATAAACCATGCTTGAATATCAAGGATGGAACTAATATTGCAAGAAAGTTTTGGATAGTTGGAAGAACTTTTCAACAAATCAAGAATCACTCAAATCCGAATGAAAATGAGTTCCAGGTGAAGTTTACAAAGAAGTTGTTATGCTACTGGATAAAAAGCTGGGCAGATCGAACATATTTTACAAATCATAATATAAATCAAGTTTAGAGTTTGAATTGGACAAAATGCTATTTCACAAAATATGTAGATAACTAGCAGAGCTTTCTAGGGAATCAAGCAAATTTTGTTACGATATGAAATTTATATGAATTTTAGAACAAGGCTGATCAATTCCCATAACTGTGCAGACCAGATTTTATAAATTGCCAAATTGACCATGTTTTAAGAGCGGATAAGTAAAATTAAAAGAGCATCGCTGAAGGAGTACGAAATATAGCCAAATCCACTTATTGCACACTCCACAAAATCTTAACCTCAAACGGATATCAACGATATTCGATACGAAATCTTATTTACCACCTAAACATATTCACTCCAACTTGAGTATACAATTCAACATACTAATTTTAAAACACTTTTTTTAACTATTCAAGGTGTCTTTAGTTATTCTTCTTAGATCATTATTAATACCTCTAAAGCATAAAAATCAATAGCGAAAGTTGAGAAATCTTAAACCCCAATATGACAATTTATTTTTAAAACCACAGTCCATTGTATCGCTCATTCCAATCTAATTTTATAATTATTTTTCAAATTAAATAATTGTAACAGAAACTAGACTTCAAATACTTCAATTTAGCCTCAAAGATCACTCGAATCGGATTTAACATAATTAAGTTATACATTTTTAAATATTTGAACTTCTTGAAAATTCTGTCACAAATATTCCAGACCAGCCACATTTTAAAATTCATAACAAATCATACGTTAATCTTTTAACGGTTTAAAATTGGTGAAAATATTCTCATCTAATATAAGTATAACATAAATTTAGAATGATACAACGGTCGGATTAGGAGATATAACTCACACAATAGATATTAAAAAAATAAAAATTGATTTTCAGATTTTAACTTTTAAATTCAATCGTATTATATTCTTTTATATAAATTTATCTTCTCTTTTCAATTATTATGATATCTAATTAATGTCTTTGCTTAAGAATAATCTCTAATTTAAAAATCCGCATAACTAAACTTAAAATCAAAATGAAAAATAATATTTACCTTCCTTGTTCGTCTTTCTACAAATTGCAGCAGCAAACAATCAGAATTTCGGGTCTTGTAGAGTCTTCAAAATCTCTTCATGTCTTCACAAAAATTATGCCTAAAAAAGATACATGAAATAAGCTCAAGAATACCTCGATTCGAAATTAATATGACGGTTACGAATTTTCAAAATTAGAGCTGAAAACAGTGACTGAAATCGTGACAAATTGCATTTTTCAGCAATTTAAGGCATGAAGATGACATCAAATAACTTTTCTTCCTTCACAATTGTAGAGAACGAAAAATTGAAGAAACGGGTTTTGGATTCAGTCAATTCTAACATCATTGGATGAATTAACTATGATTTTTTTATAGTGATGCAGACAAAGAAATTTTAGGAGAAAATTCAACAGAGAATAAGAAAAGGATTAGGGTTGCATCTAACGCCCTTTAAATATAACTAACTAATATAGAAGTTACCAAAACCCTAATGACTCCTTAATTTTATTTAAATTAATTATTTAATCATCTACTAAAAGAATTTAACTCTCCAAACGAAATAAAAAAATAATTAGTAACTTACATTTTCCGATTCAATTACGCTTTTATAAAATAAAATCAATTAATATTTAATTATTAAAAAAAATTCGGGTTATTACAAATTGCCCCATACTTTGTTTTCCTTACATAGAGTAAATTTTGACTAGAACCTTGATTTCAAAGATAAAGAGCTTGGAGTTCAAGGATTAACTATATTTTTTGCTATACTCATCATGTAATCTATTATGGAGTATTTCATGCAACAAGATTGATATGCAAATATTATAAAAATATTCTCGCTCCTTTGTGTAATCTTCTCTCCCTTTAAGCCATTCTAGTTCTTTTCCATAGTGATGAGATATATTACTCTCAGTAGCACCTGATCTGGAGCACCTGGCAGAGATGAAATGTTCCTGATGTTAATCAGAATATTTTCCTTTGAATTTTAGGATTAGGTACAACTGACAAACTTTTGTGGTGTTATGGATTCTACAATGTTTTATAATGATCTCCGTTCTCAACCAATTTTTTAGTATATATTATAAATTTAAGTTTCTTGCACTGCAAAGTTGCTAGAGCACATGGCATTTGCTGAAGTGAAGGCATGCACCTTTTTCTCATATATAATTTTTTCATACAAAAAAAAAGATTCACAAGTGGAAAGAAACAGGTAAAGAAGTGAGCCACAATAGAAAATCTGTTGATACCCTTTAAAATAGTTAAAGGTAAAAAAGAACGAACTTTTTTTTCCAAAAAAATTATTCCCAAGTGGAAACAAACAAAGAAAGAAGTGAGCTTTGTTGATACTCTCTAAAAGTCAAAGATGAAAAAGAACTACCACGATTGCATCAGTGTTACTGTCTCTTTATCTGTTTAACTGAGACAATTAGTGTAAACCACATAGGTCTTAAAGAGATTACAGATGTAGTTGATAGCAAGGAATTTAATTTGATTCACTTATTGTTTTCAAAGAAAAGAACATGACCCAATATCAAGAAGCATGATTGTTCTGCAAGGTGAGTTACTCAAAAGAGTGTGATAAGTGTTCCTGAAACTAATTCAGAGCCAGTCTAATAGGAACTGAGCATCTTTTGAAAATATGATATTACTGCTTGAACCCCATGTTATGCCTATATTATCGATTGCTCAAAAGGTGGCTTTAACCTCCGAGTTATAAGTCTCACGGTTAGCCATGCAGAACTGGTTGAGAGGTTTATTTCTGTGGGATAGTATCAATTATTTTACATCTAATTTCCACAACAGCGGAAAAAGTCTTATGAAATTCTATTTTACTTTTGCATGCAATAATTCTTTTATTGTGATTAACTTGACACATTTCTTACTGTGCTTTATTGAAAACAGTCCTGCTATTCAGGAGAACAGGGTAACAACTGTTCAGTGTTTGTCCGGCACTGGTTCCTTGCGAGTTGGAGCCGAATTTTTGGCCAGACATTATCACCAAGTAAGGATTCACTCTCTTTTCTCTTTTCCTTTTTGAATAATTTTTTTATATATATACTTTTTAGCTTTTGTGACTAGTGTTAGAATTCAATTGACCACAATTAGTCTGACTTTGCAGCGGGTGATATACATTCCTCAACCAACATGGGGAAACCACCCAAAAGTTTTCATTCTAGCGGGTTTGTCAGTGAAGACTTACCGATATTATGATCCTGCAACTCGCGGACTCAACTTCCAAGGTGGGAACAGTCCTCCACCAATAAGTAGTGACTTTAATAGGACTAACGATATATATGCTTTTCCCATTGACATTATTTGTGTGACTTTAATTTATTAGATTGTTTGAAATGATATTGATGTGCTTGTTGTTCTGTTGTCTGGAGTGTCCTCTATCTACAAAGTTGCAACTTTTTATAAGATTAATTCGTTTTGATCTTATTTAACTCTGGTTTTGATTCATTGATTTATGTGAGCCTTGTGTACCCTTAATTTTCTTAATTTTGCTTCTTTTTCCTGTCTTGGATATTTGGTGTACAATCTCATTGATATGGCTTATTAGAGTATTCATGTCAATACATGTATGTGTGTGTGTATATATATATGCCTAATATGTTATATGTTATTAATGTTCAGTACATGATTTTATTTACGTCGTGCAAGCCTTTTTTTGGTGACTGGCAGGCTTGTTAGAAGACCTTGGTTCTGCATCATCAGGAGCAATTGTGCTTCTTCATGCATGTGCTCATAACCCCACTGGTGTTGATCCAACTTCTGCACAATGGGCACAGATGAGGCAGTTGATGCGATCAAAAGGATTGTTGCCTTTCTTTGATAGTGCTTATCAGGTGAGTTTGTGCATGCGCTGAAGGTCAAAGTAATTATTCCTTAATTGGACAGCATCTGAATCTGAGTAATGAGCTTTGTGTATATTCTTAAGGATTGATTTGATGGATTCTCATTATTCAAGGGTTTTGCGAGTGGAAGTCTAGATCGCGATGCAGAGTCTGTTCGCATGTTTGTTGCTGATGGTGGTGAATGTGTTATAGCTCAGAGTTATGCAAAGAATATGGGGCTCTATGGAGAGCGTGTTGGTGCTCTAAGCATTGTAAGTCGTATCTGAATGAAGTTGTATCTGCCAATTTGATATGTATTCTCTATTGACGCCTCGACTTCTGACAACTATAATTTTTAGAAGTAGGAATGCAAATACAACTTCATTCCCTTTTCCATGTCTCATTCATTACTTTATTATTTTGTGTCACTGTATGAGACAAGCATCTACTTCTGTTCTTGGTATTCCTGTTGGCATTTTTGCTGGAAAGATGTTTTCCAGACCTTGCGAAGCAAAATTTAAGAAATTTTAACTTTATTGTTATCTAGATTCCTTGCAGAAGCTAGTTAGAGAATCTAATAAGTTTCAACATTTTTTTTTATAAATGTTATGTAATGGTAGTGTTAGAGTATTAACTTTTGCTGCTTTTCTTTTATGCCTGGTGTGACTGCTTGTCCTTTTCTGTATTGAGAGAAATAATATTTTGATATTAATTTAGCAAATTAAATTTAATATATTTCTGGAGTATTTTTTAAATGTGGCTTTGTGGTTTAGGCCTTTAGGGAAGATGTTTCATCTTTTTTACTTGAAAATTCTTCTCCATGTTCTCCCCTTTTTCTTTTTTTTTTGTCTCTTTGTTTGTGAATTACCTAGAATTTCTTTTATTTTTATTTTTTAAAAATAATATTAAATTTATGGTGTTGGGAGATGGTACTGCCAGAGTGTACCAAGTCTCTCGTGGAAAATACGAATAACAAAATGTTAGAAGGTATTTACAAATTACTTAAATCATGGAGGCGGTGATGACTGATGATCCCCTAACAAGGACTGGAATTTAATAGCTCAAAATGTCAGATGTACATTGTTATCTTCTGAGTGCAAAGTTTCACAAAATCCTCATTTTTAAGGTTTGCAAAACTACTGATGTGGCAAGTCTGGTTGAAAGCCAGTTGAAACTTGTGATCAGGCCAATGTATTCAAACCCACCCATTCATGGAGCGTCTATTGTGGCTACCATACTCAAGGACAGGTATTGTCTTATAACCTGCCTTATGCAGTCTGCTAAAGAATTGGAAGTTGATATCTTTTATTTCAGGATTTTTCTTGGTTTTTTTTCATGTATCTTTATTCAGTTCAAGGATGAGTAGATTTCAATCAGCAAGTCTTGACTGGTAGAATTTGTCTTTTTAATTTGTTTGTGCTCTGTCTGCAGTAACATGCACCATGAATGGACAATTGAGTTGAAGGCAATGGCTGAACGTATTATTAGCATGCGCCAGCAACTGTTTAATGCTTTACAATCTAGAGGTATCATGTTATTTCTTCGAGTTTGGCAGTGCAAGTTCATGTTCATGTTTGTTTCTTTCCCAAGTTTACAGCTGGCCATGGATCTAACTCAGGCTCATGCATTAACAAAAATAGCCAAAACTTGAATCTTGTTTAATAAAGAGAAAAGTCCAACCAACTTGGTATATAACCCAACTTAGAACTACCTAAAGAAAGAAAAAATCTGAACTTAGAGTGGACAGACTCGAGGCAAATTATAAGCTCAAAAAGTGGAGTTCCTGGTATCTTTCTTACTAGTCTGGATTCTTCAAGTTTGTCTTATACGGTTTTACCTACCTTCCCTGCACCCTTTTATTCCCTGCTACACTACTGTTATCAAATTCTAGTCTTGAAATACTCGAGCACTCAGAGCATAATAAGATGATTAATCTACTATTTTAATGCTATAACTCAAATTTTTATTCTTCTTTCCTAATAATTTTTAAAAAAAAATTCTTTGTTTCCCTTGTCTTTAGTTGTGATTTGTCTCTTTAAGCTGCGTGTGAAAAACCATATCAAACCCATAGCTGGATTTGTGCTTAGAGTTAAAAATTCATGAGCTGAAGCCTTACGAGTAGCAGGTCAACTGGTCAAGACACCTTTTGTGCATACGTCTAACATCTTGGGTTGAATGCACTCATGTTTCTATTCTTCTTTTTGTTTTGTAGGTACACCTGGTGATTGGAGTCACATTATCAAGCAGATTGGAATGTTTACTTTCACAGGACTCAACTCAGAGCAAGTCACCTACATGACTAAAGAATACCACATTTACATGACATCTGATGGGTAAGAAGATTCTGCATTATTTTATTATATTTGATGTTCTTGAACTATAAAGAATAGTGATTTCCTAAAAGACAAACAAAATCCTTAGCTTATGTTTTTTGTAACTTACAACTGGGGTTTATTTGAGTGGAAGGGGAGGTGTATTTTTAGGTTGGAGGGGTGGGGGGTTTCCATACATAATAGAGTCAGTTTCTTTGCATATCTGAATTTAGCTGCCATTTTGTTCATTCCTATTTCCATATATATTTTAGCTCATTCCTAGTCTTAAATTCCATAAGAATCAAGTAAATTTGGTTTTTCATAAAGATCCAAGTTTTAATTAGCATTCATTGTTTCATATATTGGCTTTTCCTATTCCTTGTTTCACAATGTCTATTGAAGGGCTACTGCAGAATTTCATGTTTCCGCATGAAACCATTTGTATAATAACTGCTGTGTTGTATGTACACATATTTAAGATATGCCAATATACACAATGTGTGTGTTTGTGTGCGTGTGTAGTTTGTTATGTTTTATATTATGCTGAAGAATATAATCCACTTGCTACTCATTGCCATACAGAGATGTCAAGAAGGATTAGATATAGAGCGTTATTGCAGATCAAATGTGAAATAGTTAGGTCACAAGTTTTGAAGACAAGTCTCTTCTGTTATGTACAACAATAAAAACACTATTGATGAGTTCTTTAGTGAATAGCAGTCATAATTCCTACACCACTTACATCTTGAAGGCTACTTTGAAATGTAGAGCAAAAAGTAGAAATCTCTCTTCTACATATAGAAAGGAAAACTGTGTTAAAGGGTGGGAGAGATCGTTGGTCCAAAAGGTGGATATCAGCAGATATTTTAGTATGTAGACTACTAGACTGACATTTTACGTATTCCATCTCTTCCAGTTCTTCGAAGATTCCCGAAACTTAAGTTTATTTATGGATTCTGGTATCTATGACTAGCCTCATAATTATATTCTTAGTAGTACACATTGCTCCCCTACTTTCTCCCTGGATAGCTAAGGGTTTGCTGATGGAATAACATGAAATAAAAGCAAAAAGAAAAACAAAATGTCTCTTAATGTCAGTATTGTAGGAACGTAACAGTGATGAGCTAGGATAACTGCAAGCAATCGTAGTAAAGCATGATATCTTGCAAGCAGTCTAATATCTTCCTACTTGTTGCGTGTCTTCAAACTTTTTTCATGGAAATTCGGATGCATTGTAATTTTACGAAGCAAGGGCGTTTCTTTATAAGTTTCTAACCATTTGAAATTTTTTTATTGCGCAGCCGGATTAGCATGGCAGGTTTGAGTTCTCGGACAGTCCCACATCTGGCAGATGCAATACATGCTGCCATTACCCGTGTTGTCTAAGTAGGCAAAATTTGGACAAGCCCCTTACAGCCTGATTTACTCCTAGTGTTTTCATATGGCATTTTGAAAATAATTTTTACCTTGTGTATATGAGGTAAAAAAACTAAATGCCAGGTTCCAATTGAGAAAGTTGCATGTATTAAAATAGGAGGGATTTTCTGGTGAGCAGGGTATATACTGAAATAGTGTATAAAATAATGAGGCTGGATTGTAAAATTTTCATATTTAACATTTTCTCCATCTTCCTGTTCATGCATTCGCCGCTATCATTTTATAGCATTGTTGGAAAAGATTGTAGAAACAAAGGAGTTAGTATGAAGTTAATTTTGGTCAATTTACCAATACAGCGTCAACATACAGGTTAGGAGGTGATTTTCCTCTCTGCGTGTCAGCACTGTAACCGGATCAATTTTTTAAAGGGTTTAAAAGTTTAATGAATTCAAACAATAAAATAAAATATTTTTTATATTTTTTTGATAGCTTGATAAGAGTTTAAAATTTTTTGAGTTTTATTGCGATAAATTTATGTGAACTTATAATTTCGAAACTTATAATATATGAGCTTTATTTATTACACATCTCTTCAAAAAAGTTGTAACTAATATGTATGAATTGACAATCAAAAAATTAACGTAAACATTCACAATATATATTATTTTTCAAAAAAAAATAAAATTGTCATTTAAGTCTGTAGTAACAAGACTTGATAACAATTCATTTCAAATTGCTATAATATTCTATTATGTGAGGGAAACTTGAGGTAAACACATGAAAACAAGGTATAATAACCATTTTAAATATTTCAAGATAAAAAAATCACAACTTCATTCAACAATTTATCCATCCCTCTGGACAATTATAGCTGTGTGCTAGGAGGTGAAATAGAAAATCAGGTGCTTGTATTTGAAGTTCTTCATCTACTAATGGTGGCCCAGGAAATGGAGGGTGGTGGTCCACCAGAAATTATAACAAAGAAAACAGAAAGAAGACATGAAACAACAAATTAAGAGAAATAAGGCCTGAAAAAAGTTTCTAAACAAAAATCAAAACTCTGAAGAGGATGACAGACCAATCTTTGCCTTAGAATAAATGGATATTCCCAATGAACTGAAAAATATACCACCAGCTATCCACTAATAATATACTCCCTCAGTTACCACAAAATTAGAGAGAAATTTACAACAACAAAAAACCACTATATTCTCTTAGCGGTTTTGGAATTAATACATGCTTTTTGTGCCCGTATCATATTGCAACTTCTATGATCATTTGCTTTGTAACAAGAAAATGAAGAAAAAGGGAAATGTATTAGGAATGAGCTTTCATTTATATTTATATATATAAAGAATCTGAAATCCATACATATTTCAATTGGATAAAGAAGGAAAAGATATGGAGGAATGCAAAATAAAAACATGTATAAACTTAAATTTAGTTATAACACAAGTCCAGCCAAAGAACCAGCTACCTGCAAGCCTTCAACAAGTAGGAAGAGGGACTTGAGAAGGTCATGGCATTTGAAAATCTCCCACTTTCTGTTCCCTTGCCAGGAGTATCACATTCACTAAAATCAAGTACCCGCCGCTCAGTCTGAAAAGATTCCAAGGAATAAAAATGTTAAATGCTTGTATAAAATTACAGAAAATGATTTATGTGACAATTAATTTTATGGCGAATGTGAATTGTGACTAACATTTCCCTCTAAGCGATAAAATAAGAGTAATGAGTAAGTCCCTTCCTTACACCTTCCTATCTCATATATTCACATATGTTGGTATTTATATCAACATAAATTTGTCGTTATAAATAGCAACAATATACAGATATATTCAGTAATTTGGTCAAATTCTAGCTAGCAAGAATATGTTTAAGTAGCAGCTAATTCAAACTGATCACACATACCAAGACATTTGAAGTTGATTCTGCTTTTTCTTTTTCATTGCTGGAGTATCTATTCTTTAATATCGTATCAGGAGTTTCGTCTCCCAAAACTTCCTTGGCATCGGCTAATGCAGCTGCAGTATGCTCACTTAACTGTTTCATTAGCCCAATAGCATCATAGCTTTTGCTGTCGCCTGGGCTCATAAAATAACCAATATCCTGCAGAAAGTCCAAACACAAAAGGAGGTTAAATAAAGCAAAGAAAGAAAATCTTAAACATGAAAAAAACAAAAATCAATCTATTTAGTACCAGAACTCAAATACCTCAATCGTTATGTCTGTATCAACCCTTGGGCCCGGCACAAAAGAGTTGATAAACCAAGGAGATTTCCAGGCTGAAGGGGAATCAATACTTCTCTTGAAAGGAGTTTCACCAAAACTGCAGAACAAAAAAACCATCAGCAAGCAAACCGTGAAAAGCAACTGGCTACAATACTTGAAAAAGCCGTAGAGTGAAAATAATTTTGCATGACACCCATAAAACATATCTTTTCAAGCAAAAGAAAAGATAATTTGCCAAACAAATTTGCATAAGCAAATAACAGGATCAATAAAATTCTGAATAAGTAGAATATATCATACATGTTTAAATTTTCAGCACCGTCAGTTTTTCCAGAATTAGGAATGACGATCTCCAGGGGAGCTGATGACCGATCAGAATGTATGGATGTAGTTGCAACAAGATGATTTCCACCCTTCTTTATGTAGGCGGTACTAGGGCTTAAGGCGGATAAACATGGGTTCTTTGATGAGGATTCTGAAATAGAAACTTGACTTGATGCAGCTTCTAACCTTCTAGTGTACTGACTTCCAAGATTTCTTGCACTTGAACTCGTGACTATGTTTGATTTGATTCCAAGCCGATCAGGAGAAAAGAAGAGCATATCATTAATTTTCTGTTCAACAGGGACTCCAGAAGGCTGCTGTTCCTGGGAAACAATAAGGATGAGAAGTTTCATCTGACAGTTATTTCTAACTTTACATGTAAATGTAATAGTCAAATTACATGATTAAGTACTCTACACCTTCACTCTAATAGAAAGCAAAAGAAACTAATCAAAATAAGCATGTAAAACTTATTTCTGTCCTTCAATCTAAGCATCAACACAGAAAATTGACATCCAACAACAACAAAAAATAAGTTGTTTAATAGCTGGACTTTAGAACCCTGATCGTAAAAATCCAAATACTTGGACAAGAATTAATCTTCCCGGTTTTGCATGTAAAGTTTTACCCAAGAAGAAAAGTACTCACGGCTTGTGCAGCAGCAGCAGCGTCACCCTTAGTTTTAGCATCATTATTAGTAGTCCCTTGCTTTATGTTGTCCTGTGGATTGGTGCAATCAAACTCTTTGTCTAACATTGTGTTTTCTGATAGTGCAGTGCAATTTTTGTGCTCCTTTTTACCCATTGCAGTAGCATCACTCATATTTTCTTTATCTTCGTCAGAAGAACCAGAGGATCTTTCCATGTTTGCTGGTGGAGACGTTACAGGTGCTTCACGGTTGCCATTCTCATCAAACACGACCTCTAATTGAGAAAAATCTCTGGCCAAGTTGGAGAATGACTTCTGATTCAGGCCGCTTTCGAGCTTCTTTTCACATCTTTTTTCGGATAAAGGTGAAACTAAATCTCGGTGTCGTTTCTTCAATATGGATGGCGTGCCTGTAAAACTCTTTGCAGCACTTTTCAGCACAGCATCTGGACTGTCATCACGTGATGGTGAGTCCCACAACCTAAATGGAGTAAAAGAATTCATAGAAGACGTCATTAGCTGTCGGATACCAAGAGGGCTATACTCCTGCTGCATGTCTGTACCAGTCTGGATTAGATCACAGCTGAAGAAAGGTACATCCAAGCATGGAAAACGAGGCGGCTCATAGAATAGAACTCCAGCATCCTTCAGTTCAGCCGGTTCAATTTGCTTTTCATCCAGTGAATGGCAGTTTTGAATATTGTTTGTTTCTTCGGAAGCATCTGCAGGAACAAAATTTGAAGAATTCATTTCCTGATCAGGTTGCTGTTGCAGTCCTACATTATCTGTCCCATTATCAAAATGAGAATCAGCAGTCTCATTGTTATAGATGAAGTCATCATGTGTTCTTGTGAGCAACTCCTTTTCTTGATTTTCAAGTGGGAGGTCATTAAATTGATTGGGATCACTACCTACGATAATTGCACCATCATCATCTGAAAGTTGTGAAGGAACGGAAAAGGGCTGACACCATGAAGTTCCCAACATGTCAGAGTTGAAGGAGTAGTAAGAGCTTGAAGCTAGAGGGGCAGAGTCAGGGATCTGATGATGTGATGACCGGTAAAGTAATGAATCTGTGAATCCATCAGCGTTGGTGATATTTGAGCTCCTAGTAAGGCTTCCCATGGAAAATTGATCTTCATTTCCTGCCTCCGGGTAGCCATCTTCAGATATCAACAAATGCTCTGGTTTATCACACCCCATTACCATGTTTGTCAGTGGAGTGGAAGCACTTATAGCCACAGAATTTTGCAAAGGAAAAGGTACCCCTTCATGGTTTTCATTGCCAGATATGCAATGCAATAACCTTGAAGATTCCTGCTCCAAATCCAGCGAAGATATGTTTGGTAAACCATTTGTATCAAGCTGCCATTTTTTTTCTGGAGAAGTCACCCAATCATTTGAAAAATTATGTTCAAGGAGCTTGGCTGAACTACCAAATTCATAAGGTATTTCTGACATAGAAAACGAAATTTCTTGATAGGCTGTTTGAATATTATCAGAAGACGATGCTTGACTGCTCAATTCCTTTCCATGACTAGATTCTTCAGTCAATTGAAAATTCTCTCTTACAGCTGCATTGGCCATGTCAATATTATTTTGAGAACAAGCCAACATAGTAGAACCTTGACTACATTCTGATGCCTCTTCCGCTTCTATTCCATCCCTGGGAATATTATCATCACCACTGTACTGCTGAACCCTTGATGAAGAAGAAGACATTGATTGGTTTGCAAGGCTGTCATGAGGCAAACCTTGGAACTGTGCAAGTAAGCCCGACACCAAGTATGAATCCAATTTCTTTTTGACAGAACTATTCCAATGGTTTTTAATGGCATTGTCTGTCCTGATAACCATGCAGGCAGACAGATATTCAGTACTCATGCTAATAATGACAGTTTCAACATAGAAAAAAGATGAATATGCTCGGTGAATAAAAAAGTTAGAAAATAAGAAAAATCTGCTGATGATGGACACCGGCCAAGGAATTACATGTATATTTAGAATTTTGACTAGCTAATCAAGGAGGAATATGCTGCACTTGATCTTATAAAGAAGGAATATGCTACACCTGATCTAATCCAGACAGCCAATAAAGGTATGTGTGAAACCCGTATTTCGATAACAATATCAAATCTTCCAAATGTATAAATAAATAAAATACCTTCCCGGTAAGTATTTTGATAACTCTGCCCACTTGTTCCCATAAGCTTGATGGGCACGAATCAAAGCCAATTCTTCTTCTTGTGTCCAAGGATCCTTGTTTATGGCAGGATTTAGATGATTGTGCCACCTGGAAAAATGTATCCTTGACATAAAGACAATGCAGAATGATATTTGCTAAAAATTAAAAACAATTAAGCAGTGTAAGTGATCATCTTGCATTCACTAATTCAAGAAAGTCACTTGCAAATTGCAATTGATTGTCATTACGCTGGCAAAGATAAAATTCAATATTCCAAAACATGAATGTAACTTAAAAAAACTAGTCTACAAAACCAAATCTCCAATAAAAAGAGGAGATACTGGAACTATAAACAAAACAAGAAAAATATAAGCAGTGGATATTAAAATTTATTTTGCTACTGGAGAAGGTGGATGAAAATTCAGTCTAAAAGACCACAAAATTAACTTTGTAACAATTCAGACAAAGTCTAGACGGGTAAATGAAGGTTGCTTGCAGTAATGAATTTTTTACTTCAGTGTCTGATGAAAGTAATTTTAAAATCGCAAATAAAACTAGTAATAGGCAAATCATGAAACTAGATGATTAAATGAAAATAAACATATCCAGATGGCAAATTAAGGATTCGATAATTGTCTCAGGTATACATTAAAGTAAGGGAAGATGAAGCATAAAATCGCTGAATAATATAAAAGAAATTAGATGCTAATAGCAATTAGTAATTAAAAATATGTATGAAAGACAACGCCCCATCATACAATGACTGTGCATTCACAACTCCAAGAAAGTCATCCTCGCATTAACTTACATTTGTAATAGTGATTCTAAACATCAGTTCAAATGCACTGCCAATGCATAAATGTGAAGATAAAGACATGTAAAAAAGCAAGTTTAGGCTAACAATGAAAGGAATCTATAATTAAAAAAACAAATTTCTCAGTAACAATAAATAAATAAATTAAATGATCATCAAAAAACCTGTATACTGCTATTTGAGGCCTCAGTGAATTGCCTAAGGTAAGGGTTACAGAAGAAGATGTGGAGACGGAACTTTAACAAAATTTGTAATTCCCTACTTTGAGGGGTTAAAAACGAAAGGTTTTGTTAGGTGCTAAGCCACTGAAGGAAGGTTAGGTTCTCTAAACAATGTTCTATTTTTGCTCAGTTATAATGTAGTGGTTATTTACAAACTTGATTAGTATATTTACTATAAGATAATTTCATTAAGTTTGCTCAATTTATGCAGAGAAATGTCAATCTAGCATTTGAGAAGGGTTTCTAACTACAGAAAGGCAAAGTAAACATCATGCAGACTCATGAACAGGCGAACACCAAAAAGTCCAACTTTCGGCGTTGTTTAGACATACATTAATCAATTTGGCAGCACTTGTACTCATAAAGCTTAAGTAAGGAAATACACAGCACTGAAATTCAGAGGTTGAAGCAGTCGTATCCAATCTTACCTTTCTCGACACTGCTTACCAATACGTCCAGGTAGATGTTGTGCAATAGTAGACCATTTTTTTGGCCCATAGTGGTCCACCAATTGTATTATTATTTCATCCTCCTAAACATATGTTACAAAAAAAATAACACCAATGAAGTCAGAATTCGGAAATGCTCAACAAAATAGGGAAATTCGAACAATCAATAAACAATTCTTGCCTCACCTCTTTAGACCATGGACCTTTGACAAGCTCCGGATTTAAAACTTTCTGCCACCTGTGTAAGCACTGAACATCTGTCCGTTCTTTGAAACAATCCGCTACACATAGCATGATGTCAATTTTAAATATTAATCTGACACTGGTGTAAAGCATTCATGAAATATAGGTAGCCTCAAAACTAATTAAGGACAAAATCAGAAGCAATGGTGATGGTTTGGTAGTGTAAGTCAAAACATTTACAGCACAATAATGACACAAAGATGTACAACTGCAAATCGAACAAAACCAAAAAAAGTCGTGCATAGTAGTGAGGATAAGAAAATTAACCATGATGGAGATAAAGTCTGCCTAGATAGAGAGGTCGGTACAAAGTGAAATTGAAACGATGTTAGAGACTTGAAAGGCTTTAAAAAAACCTTAGTAGAGCATGCAGAAGACTGAGTTGAGTTATAATTACTACAAAGCTATTCTAGCTACAAATGATTCTCAAATATTTCTCTATGGCACTAGCGGGTTTCCCCTTCCCAAAGAAAAATCGAGGTAAACCCTACAAAGTCAATAGAACAATGGGCGTATGGCATAGAAAACAAAATAGTATGAACCATGAAGTCACTAAGCAATGATCATCCCTGTAGATTTCTTGCCATAATAGCCTACTATAATGTATCAGAAGAACTCAAGAGCTATAATCCCTAAAATAGACTATCTGACGAACTCAAATAGCCAACGGCCCAACACACTTAAAAGTGAATTAGGATTGCTTGCCTACTGTACATGTTGAAGTTACATATCCACTCAAAAATCCATCTAGTGACCCAGAGGCCAAACTTAGAGTAGCTATACTTAATTATGTAGCTAGTCAAGTGATCTATATACAAATCCACACATTTCTTTCTAGCATTTCATACGAGATTACATTCTACACAACTCTGGTCGATGTTGAGTTCACATAAATTATCAATAATTATAAATAAAGGAATGACTCCCTCATTAATTCTATATAAAAGGGGAGAGAGAGAGAGAGATCTAATCCAAATTGCAATGCTCCCGAATGCATTGAGTAAAGTTCCCATATTATTTCCTATTGCCTAGGCGGCAAAGCAAGAAACATATGCCTGATTTTTCTCATGGTAACAGAATAACTAACGCAAAGCGCATACAACAAACATTGTCATATAAATAGTTTATTCTACTAACCACGTTCCTCCTCTCATCGTTCAAATTCTCAGTTACAACAAACTAAATTCCTAGTAAAACTTTTTGCTTACCTTTGACAAATATCAATTAAAATTGATAGATTAGAAACCATAATACGTACAAAGAGATTCTACCGAATGCCAACTAGTGTACAACAATGAGCGCCTTCCGGGCTTCCTCAAATAAGTGATTACATAACATAATCTACTTGAAAATGCACATCTTCTGATTAACCGATTTTAACTATATCTCAACAAGTTTTAACTATATCTATTAAAAAGCCTACCCCAACGTAAAACGTTCCAGATAAACGTATTTGGTACGAACCAAGCGATGCAAAGAAACTTACTCCTACCGTACTCCATGTCACAAAAAGTGATACATTCCGTTCCTGTTTCTGTTCCATGTACCATATTGAATCCAGTAACAATGGTCTCATCTATACTGAATTGAAAAAACAAAAGAGACTAAATCTGAAACCTCTAATCTCTCAGTCCACCCTTGAAGAAAGAAAAATTACAACTTAAGAGTACACAATAAAATGTTCCTAATGAAAAACTTTCGATTTTTTAATTTTAAAACGTCTATTCATTTACAATTTTGTTTTAATCCAACACTGTTAACAAAAATTAATATAAGTTGCACAAAAAGGAAGCTTACTATAGAAATAAGCAGATGTTAGTTATACATTAAGAAATTTATCTAAATGGCTATACCGGGAAAAAAATCTCTTTGTATCAAACTACATAAAAGTAAAATTGTTAGAATGCAGAATATTTTGTAAATCTTTTAGAATATTATTAAAATCTAGCTATTTAAGGAAGGTTTGTATCTATCCTTGATTACAGCTCTAATTAGAGCCTTAATTATAGTTTGATTGTAACAAAATGTAGTATATATTCACCAATTTATCTGTTCATTGGCAATGTAGCAAATTACTGTTCATCGGTTACCGGTATTGTAGCAAAGTATTGTTCATCGGTACGCGATAAGTTCTAGAATGCTCGCCTCTCTCTCCTCTTCTCATCTACAATAGTTGTGTGTTGTTTGGTTCAGGTTTCCTCAATTTTTTCTCATATACAGTGGTATTATCTCTATTTTTTCCGTTGTTGGTAACTATATTGATTACCTTACGAGATAGTGTTCCTTAAGCCTTTGAATCATCCTTGTTGATTTCTTTGGATATTCGTGTTGCTTTTGTTATACTATATCATGTATATCATGGCAGAATCTAATTCTATCAATAGTGGTGATCCTAGTGGTCTCACTTCTAAGGAAATTTTAGCTTTTCGGACACTCTTGTCCACTCTGAGTTCCGCTCATCATGTCCAGTGATCCAGTCAGGTATATTTTCTCATGCACTTAATGTTTCTTCTGCATGTATCTCTTGGATTATTGATTCAGGTGCTACAAAACATATGACTGGTTCATCCAAATTATTTACCACTTATACTCCCTGTTCCAACAAAGATAAAATGTTAATAGCCGATGGTTGACTTTCTCCTATCTCAAGGAGGGGTTCCGTAGTTTGTACTCTTACTATATCTTTATCTTTTGTTCTTCACGTACTTTCTTTTTCTGCAAATTTATTATATGTTACATGTCTCACCAAGTTTCTAAATTGCTCAGTTACTTTTTTTCCTTTGTATCTTTCAAGAATTGGTGTCGGGGCAGAGGATTGGCAATGGTAGTGTAATTGGTGGCCTCTACTATCTATCTAGATGGTCCTCATACTAGTCTACCTTTGGTTAAGAAAGGAATTTCGACTCAGGCTCTTCAATCTACTATGACTCCAGTCTGGCCTCCCTTCATCAGTGGCATTGTCGTCTGGGACATCCTTCATTTAGTACTTGAGAATCTTTGTTTCCTCATTTAACTAAACAGTATAAAAAAATTATTTTTTTGTGAGCCGTGTGTGACTTAGCTAAACACAAACTCTTAGTTTATCCTACTATTCATAATTGTCATTTTGAACCATTTGTTGTTATTCATTCTGATGTTTGGGGACCTTATTGAGTTATTTCTCGTACATGTCATTGTTGGTTGTTACATTTATTGATTGTTATTCTCACATAACTTGGCTTTATCTTCTTCGTTGCAAAAATGAAGTTTTTTCCTTTTTTCGATAAATTCATAAAATGATACAAACATAATTTGATGCTAAGGTCAAAATTTTACACAGTGACAATAGTCGTGACTATTTCGATGGTGCTTTTGGTTCCTATCTTACTAACCATGGCATTATTCTTCATACTTCTTGTGTTAAAACTCCAGAACAAAAGGCGTTGACAAGAGAAAAAACTGTCACTAAAAGTTGCTCGCTCACTCATGTTCACCATGAAAACACCCAAATCTTTTTAGGGTGATGATGTTCTTACTGCTACCTTTCTCATCAATCGGCTTCCTTCTAGAGTTCTCGATAAACGGAGCTCAATCTCACTTCTCAAACATTTTTCTGGCCCTTCACTTTCTCCACAAGGTTTTTGGTTGTGTGCTTTGTCCATGATAAAAATCCTACTCAGGGAAAACTTGATCCCAAATCTCTCCGTTGTGTCTTCATTTGGTACTCCTACACAAAAAAAGGTTATAAATATTTCCATCCTCATAACCGAGTTTATATTACTCATGATATCACCTTCTGGGAATCTGAATCATTCTATCTCGCTACCTCATCTCCTCAGGGGGAGAAATCTACTAGTGCAGAGGAGTTGATGAACTTTGAACCTAGTTGTGACATTCATTCTGCTATCACTTATCCTATAGACATTGATATCTCTTCACAGGGGGAGTTATATAATAGATGGAACGGACCTGATTTGAAGACCTATTGTCGAAGAGATAAGGAACAGGTCTTGTCTGTACTACCACGGCAGCTCTGCTCGGATCCTAGCTCTCCAGCTTGCTCTATTGATCCTAATGGTAATAACTCAAATATCTCTACTGAAAATTATGATATCAATCTTCCTATTGCCCTTAGGAAAGGAGTTAGAACGTGTACTCAATATCTTATTTCTAACTTTATCTCTTATGATAATTTATCTATCGTGCCTTTGCTTTCTTGTTGTCCTCTATTTTTGTTCCTCAAGGGTGGAAGGAAGCAATCCAAGATGAAAAATGGAGAAAAGCTATCATAGAGGAAATAAATGCCTTGAGAAACATGAGAGTAAGTTCCTCTTTCCCATGAGAAGAAATCGGTTGGGTGCAAATAGGGGTATACAGTGAAGCAAAAGTCTGATAGGTCGGTTGAGAGACTCAAAGCTAGACTAGTTGCAAAAAAATACACTGAAATTGATTATGAGGAGACATTTGCTTCAGTGGCAAAAACGAATTACGTCCGTAATTATATCTTGTGTTGCAAACTTTGGGTGGAACCTCCAAAAACTTGATGTGAAGAATGGATTTCTCCATGGGGACCTTAAGGAGGACGTATATATGGAAGTCCCTCCAGGTTTTACCTCATCAACAACTAATGGAAAGGTCTATAAGTTATGAAAAAGCTATGTATGGGTTGAAACAGTCCCCTAGAGCATGGTTTAACGAGTTCTATGAAGCCATGATGAGATTTGGGTACAAACAAAGCTAGACAGATCACACTATGTTCGTCAAACGTGGAAATGGCATGATCACCATTCTCATTGTCTATGACATTGTCGTAACTGGACATAATGAAAATAAGATGGTTAATCTCAAGGCAAAACTTGCCAATGAATTTGAAATCAAGAATTTTGGCCACTTGAAATATTTTCTTGGCATAGAAGTTGCAAGATCTTCTAGTAGCATCTTCATATCCCAACGAAAGTATGTACTTGATCTATTACCAAAGATGGGCATGAGAGGATGCAAACCAGCTAACTTTCCCATTGAGGTTAATCATCATCTTACAGGTGGCATAGGATCCACTGTTGATAAGGAGAGATATCAACGGTTAGTGGGAAGACTAATTTACCTCTCCCACATTAGACCTGATATTTCTTATGTTGTGGGAGTAATAAGTCAATATATGCATGATTCACAGGATGGTCACGTGGAAGCAATCTATAGAATCCTTAGATATCTAAAATCTGCTCCTAGAAAGGGAATATTATTCTCACATCAGGGCCATATGCTTTTACCGATGCAGATTGGGTTGGTTGTATTGATGACTGTCATTTTACATTTTGATATTGTTCATTTATGCGGCAACCTCGTCACTTAGCACAGCAAAAAACAGTCGGTTGTGACTAGATCTAGTATTGAAGCAGAATATCGTGCTATTGCCTTGGGTGTGTGTGAATTTATGTGGTTGTGAACATTGTTAGAAGACTTAGGAATCATAACTAATGAGCCAATGAGAATATTTTGTGACAATAAAGCAGCCATCAGTATTACAAATAATCCGATACAACATGATAGAACGAAGCACATTGAGATTGACAAACATTTCATCAAGGAAAAGTTAACTAGTGGTCTCATTTGCATACCTTTTGTCAAGACAAATCATCAGCTTGTATCTTGACCAAAGGTCTCAGCAGTACAACGTTTCATCTCTTATGTTTCAAGTTAGGCTTGCGAGACATCCGCACCAACTTAAGGGGGAGTTTTAGAATGTAGAATATTCTATATAAATCTGCTAGAATATTATTAGAATCTAACTATTTAGGGAGGGTAGTATTTAGCCTTGATTACAGCTCTAGTTAGAACCATAATTGTAGTTTGATTGTAACAGAATGTAATATATATATATAATGAAATGATGAGAAGGATTTAACCTCTCATATTCACCAATATCTTTGTTTTCTCACAACCCTAAATATGGGTTTTAACTAACCAATATTTAATGTCGTAAGAGAATTGATCAAATGTAAACACAAGCATATCATGTTGTCCAAAAATTGACAAGCGCGCCTAACATACATCAAAGTCAACATCAAATTTCTTAGGATGTTTACATAACCAAACAAGAAGATTTGAAAGAGGTAGGTACCTATTTTTTTCCAGTTTTTCCCATTAAAACGATGAACAGCCTGGCGCAAAATCTCATCCTAGGTAAAAATAAAATTTGGCCAAATCAAATAAGTGCTTTTTCAACACGAGGCAGAAATATATTTTATGCAAAGCAATGAATAGAAGATGAGAAGAAATGAAGATTGCATGATGGTACAAAACAGTAAGTTATAGGTGTCCATTTACCTCTTCAAAAGTCCATTGTCCCTTTGTGGAGCGTCTGGTGGGGCCACTAGTCCTCCTATAGAAACAGTTGCATAGTGTTATACAAGTTCAAGTTACACGTTGTTCTTTCATACCAAACAGATGCTAGAGATACAAAAAATTCTTTCCTTGATTTACACGAGTTGGTCAAACCCAACTGTGGGATGAGAAGGATTTCGGAAGCAATCCCCTCCTATGGTTTGATGATTGCTAATGTTATAGATGAAAGGGGAGATCTCGATACTATATTTAGTATTTGTAAAATTATCAGTTTGGAATGTTATAGTGTTAGTGCGGGTGCGAAAGAATTACCAAAATCAGTTTCAAAAGGCTTTCTTTCATGTCTCCCATAGAAAAATTCAGCCTCAACATCAATGTAACAGGTTAATCAGAATGAAAAAGATACATAAATGTCAAGTTTTCCATAAAAATAACTACTTGATGTAGTTGCAGGATTTAAGTATAATATTGCATGGTGCAAACAACAAATCTAAAACAGTAAACCTACTCCCTCAAAAATTGACGAGGTGTTTAATGCATCATGAGAAAATATGTTATTTCGTAGATCATATAAACCTTGAAACATATTATACAGGCTGTGAAGGAATAATGGCAAGAGCAAGGTACATCAAGGAAATAGAAATAATGAAAGGAATAAGCATACCCATGTAAAGGTCGCGCTCTCTGACGATGATCAGTGATCCCATCAGACGAGTTGTTGTTTGTCCTATCACTTTCCATAACTGATTGATCTACACAAATTTGCACGCCCCACTTTGTTCTTTCCAATAATTCTCTCTCAAATATCTCCTCCAAATCATTATCAATTACACTGTGATGTAGCAGGACCCAGCTCCTTGCCTGATGAAATCTGAAACTAAAAACAATAAAACATAAATTAAAAAATACACGCGACATTAAATTAAAACTAAAGCACAATTGAGTACTGAAAAGAAACAAACAAAAATATTCAGTCAGGGGAAAATTTTAAGGTCTGGACAAGCAAAGCACCATTCTTAAAAAAGATTCCCATTCTACTAAACATATTTTTACCCTCCTTAAACTTATATTACACACTGCTGGTACAAACTTAATTATACAAAAAAAAACCATCGAGTAGTATAACAAACAAAATGATTGGGAAAAAGCACACAAACACTATCCCTCAGAAAATAAATTAAAGCCGATTTGAATTCTGGCCAAATATAATTAAGTAAAGTAGGGTTTGTATAAGAAAATTGTAGAGAGGAAATTCAACAAGAGAAATTGAGAAGAGAATTCAAAAACTAAATTAAAACCACTGATAAAGTACAAATTTTGATCGAAATTAAAGTGAAATTAAAGCCAAAAAAAAAGTAATAGAAAGATGAAAATGGTGACTTACCGAACTAAACTTGAAGGATTGCGATCGGAAACGTGAGAAAATCGAGGGCTTTTTCGATAATACAATCAGATCAACGCCCATTGGAGATCGAATTGGTGAGGGGAAAATATGCAAATACCCTGTGAATTTCCAGCGAGAGAGATTGTGAAAATTTTTAGAGAGAGAAAGTGTGGTTTCTAGACAGAGAAAGATGCAAACGGTATAATAAGTTTTTCAAAAAATGGCAAAGGGGCGGAATATGTATTTCAAACCCTATGCTTAAAGGTCGAGCATCTTTTGAATTGCTTGACGGCGACGTTTTAAACTTCGTCAATCGCAACGGGAAGCTTTTGAGTGTTATTTACCGGTGGCATCCGGTAACTACTTTTTGGCAAACATTAAGCACTTCCATAAAAATAGTATTACCTCCATTCCTAAAAAATTATTATTTAAGACTTTTGCATATTGATTAAGAAAATACTCTCTCCGTTCCAAAAGATTATCATTTTAAAAAATAATTTTTGTTCCAAAAAAATTATCGTTTTGAGTTTATCAATACACATTAGCTATTTTTTCACTACTTTACCCTTATTTAAAATTTTCTCCTATTTAAAACTTTCTTCCCTTCTCAATGATTCTTATTCAATTCAATGTTATAATCCAAGTAGTAATTGGTTAAATAAGAAGTAATTGGTTGAATTGAATAAGAAACATTGGGAAGGAAATAATTGGTTGAGACAATTAATAAAGGTAATATAATATTTTTGCTAGGTATTAATTATATTCCTTAATATGTGTGAATTAACCTTAAATGACAATCTTTTAGAAGGAGAGGGAGTATCATTTACCAAGTAAAATTTGTTTGAAATTTCATCACTACCCCTTTATGGGAAGTTGAAAACTATTAATACAAGGGAGGAAATTTCTTGGGACAATGAGAGAAGGTAGGGGTAATATAAGAAAGTAAATAATTTATTCTCCTCGAAAGTTATAAACGATAAATATTTTAGAATAATTTTTGTAAGACCCCAACTTTTATAAATAAAGATGAATTTTCTATAAATATCATTTTTGAATATTATGAAGTTAATTTGATATAATGTTATAGTTGTGGGTAATATTTATAAATTTTGCAAAGTACGCAAGTTGTTATATAATATTCGATTGGTCGGGGAATATTCGTTTTAACAGGGAATATTCGTACAACAACACAATCATTGGTGGACCCCACAACGGAATTATTGTCGGATTGAGAAAACGACAAAAATATTTTATTAAAAATAACGGCGAAAATTTTACCATTGTTACTGTTGAACTACTCGATAGTAAAAGTACAGTAATACGTGTGGTTGCATAGTAGCACACGGTATTGATTATTAATGCTTATGTGAGAAGTCACTCAGTTTGATTCAATTATGTTCAGATAATAATATGAATTATTTAGCGATAATGACGTTTTGTTTTATTCGTATTATTAACGTAATAAAATAGAAATATCTTTTTATATAAAACAGAATACTTTATTAAAGTTATTCTATAAATAGAATATATTATATTTTATTTAAAAGATTTTTCTTTAAATATGGACCGTCAGATTAAAGTAATCAATCTGGACCGTTCATGGATTAGTTACTATGCATTCTATTTTTTCTACAAATAGCAGCTCATTCCTTCATTATTTCTTACGAATTCACTGAACTCTAGAGAGAGAAACTATAGAGAGAGAGAAGAAGAGTATTCTGCTACTTAACTACTTCCTTATTTCAGCTCGTCTTTAAAACGGTAAGGGGTGTTGTTCTTTCTTATTCATGAAGAGAACTGTTGTTATTCCATTTCTTATTATTCTGTTGGAATAACCTGTATACGCGGTCTACCCTATACTTGGTGACATTCTTCTATTATTCTGTTGGAACATCCTGTCTGTGTGTTTTACACCGGACCTGGTTCCGTTTTTGTTATTATTCTGTTGGAACATCCTGTCTGTGTGTTTTACACCGGACCTGGTTCCGTCTTGTTATTATTCTGTTGGAACATCCTGTCTGTGTGTTTTACACCGGACCTGGTTCCATTATTTATTATTCTGTCGGAATATCCTGTCTGTGCGTTTACGCCGGACCTGGTTCCATTATTTATTATTCTGTCGGAATATCCTGTCTGTGCGGTTACGCCGGACCTGGTTCTATTATTTATTATTCTGTTGGAACAACCTGTTTGTGCGGTCTATCGCATGCATGGTAATTTTTTTTGTTATTCCATTCATTATTGTACTCAGTTGGTTAAGTTTTAACTTCTATACTCCATGAAATTTGTGGAATATCCTTGATAATTGCGTTTCATCCACTATCTTTTCATGAAAATATTCTTCTAAGCATTCTTGAATTTTACTCCACAAAGCAATATCATGTTGACAATTTGGACGTTATTAATTCTTGGATAAATTAATTCTTGAACTTGTTTTATTGAATTCTTATATCATTGTCATCATCCTCATGTTTATAAAATCTTGAAAGTCATCTGTGGCATGTAGTGCATAGATGGACTTGGTATGATTATGACCAGGGATTATTCAGTATAATCATGACCGTAATGTTACAAATGATGTGAAAAAAGTCATCATTGGCTCGTAGTGCATTGATGGACAGTTGTTGGCATGATCATGACCATTAATGAATACACGAATATCCTTGGCCGTAGTGCAGGGGTGATTCGATGATGTGGATTATTTTATTAAGCTGAGTCTCAGCGATCACAGTGTTGAAAAACTTTTTAAATCATAAAAGATAGTAGAGTTTATTTTCTACTTGACTCTTTTAATGGATTGCTTGTTCCGCTGCAGTTAAACTTGATGTTTATTATATTTTATCAGGTTAACATTGTTGAAGGCTAATGATAATTTATTCTGCATTATCTTAGTCATAATATTTCTTACTGGACTAGTTGAGCTCACCCTTTCTTTCACTGTTCTCTTCAGGAAATGAGAACGAAGCTGGAGCAAGTCGGGGAGCGGAGTGATGGTCCGAATGATAGTATCAGTTAGTAGTCCTCACTATTCTATGTAATGGTGTGTTAATAAATGTAATGAAGACTCCCTTTGAGTATGAATACTCTCTAGAAGATAATATTTGTATTCAAACTCACAGTTTATGTTTTGTCGTATTGTACACGACAGTTGTATTAGTAAGTTGTATTTGTATTCTGTATTATGTATCTGACGACCCAAGATGGGTGATATATACCTAATTTTGGGGGCGTCACAGTTGGTATCAGAGCTTAGGGATATGATCCCTGGCTAAGATGTGAGAATAGAACTAGGAGGGGAGAGACGGGGAATTCCTTCGCTAGTATGACCTACCTAAGTTTATTTGCATGGTATTTAATTGGTCGGTCATAATATAAGGATAATATATGACATATCAATTAACTTTTATTTTGTGGCAGTATCTGAAAATGGCATCTGAGAATGTTGAGAATAGCAATGGAGCACAGGCGATTATTGATTCACCACATATCAATAATCAAGATAATGTTCATCAGGAAGGTGACAATTCTCATGCAAACAACAATACTGACCAGATGATGAATGATGGAATATTCAGAGGTTTTATGCAATTCATGCAACAACAGGTGAAAGCGGCTCCTGTCCACAACGTAGGTGGACATACTGGAAACTCTCAGGCGGTCACCGCTAAACAGTTTAAGGAGCTGGGACCACCGGAGTTTAAGGGAGAACCCAAACCACTTGTAGCTGAAACATGGATAAAGCAGATCACCAAGATATTTGATGTCTTGGGTTGCTCCGAGGAGCAAAAGGTTCCCTTTGCCGCCTTTATGTTGCGAGGAGAGGCAGATTACTGGTGGGAATCGATAAAGCGTACTCAACCTGCCGCACTAAAGATGTCTTGGGAGAAGTTCCAAGAGCTGTTTAACGACAAATACTTTCCCGAGAGTATTCGTCACATGAAGGAGGTGGAGTTCATCAAATTGGAGCAGAATAATATGACCGTGTCGCAGTACGAGGCAAAATTTGCGGAGTTATCCCGGTTTGCGTCCCACCTGGTGGATAATGAAGAAAGAATGACGCGGATGTTTTTAAGAGGTTTGAAGCCGGAGATACGTCAACACCTTGTTTCTCATAAACTGTGTTTGTATTCAGATGTTGTAAATAGGGCTCAGTTGGTGGAGCGCGATAACGAGACAACGCAACCAAAAGAGAGCAGCCGGCAAAATGATAATACCAGTGAAAGCAGTCATCGAAGCGGTGACAACAAGCGTGGAGGGAATCAACAGGCCAGAAATGGTAACCACTTCGGTGGTAATCAGGGCCAAAATAATAAGAATGGGCATTTCAAGAAGAGGAGATTCAACAATGATGGAAAGACGTCAGCACCAGCACCTGTCGTTAAGGAAGGAGAACGACCACCTATCATATGTTTCAAATGCGGAGGGGAGGGGCACATCAGTCCAAACTGCGCGATGCCGTCCAAAGCATGTTATAATTGTGGAAGAGAAGGTCATTTAGCCCGATTTTGTCGTTTACCGAAGACAAATTCAGCTAGGATGGAGGCACCAAAGGCCGTCCCAGAAAAGTCAAAACCGGTTGTGAAAGGGAGAGCGTTTGTTGTGAACTCCCAAAGAGCAAGGAACCCGAATGAGGTCATCACGGGTAAGCTTATCATAAACTCTAACGAAGTCTATACTTTATTTGATACCGGTTCTACCCATTCTTTTATTTCTCCTACTTGCGCTCATCGATTAAATTTGATTCCGGAGAAATTAGACTTTGACTTAGCAGTTGAAACTCCATTGGGAGAAACCTTCATTACATCCACGGTTTATAAGTCTTGTTTGGTTCAAGTTGGTACCCACACATTACCTGTCGATCTTATTTCATTAAAAATACTTGCATTTGACGTGATTCTAGGGATTGATTGGTTAACTACTCATCATGCAAAAATTGATTGTTTTCGTAAGGTTGTTAGCTTTCATATTCCTAATCGACCTATTATGCGAATTCAAGCAACCAAACCATTAAAATCAATCGCTGTCATCTCAAGCCATAAAGCTATTCGTTTATTGAAAAACGGATGTCAAGCTTTCTTAGCTCATGTCACAGATCTAAACAAAAATACGTCAGCTTTGAATGATATTTCTGTTGTTAATAAATTTCCTGACGTATTTCCCGAAGAACTTCCTGGCCTACCCCCAGAGCGTGAAATTGAATTTTGTATCGACCTTGAACCCGGTACAAAACCCATTTCCAAAGCCCCATATCGAATGGCTCCTATTGAACTTCAGGAGTTAAAGACCCAACTGCAGGAATTGTTAGACATTGGTTTTATTCGTCCTAGTACTTCTCCTTGGGGTGCTCCTGTTCTGTTCGTGAAGAAGAAAGATGGGAGTATGCGACTTTGTATTGATTATCGGGAGTTGAATCATGTCACCATCAAAAATAGGTACCCATTGCCACGTATTGATGACCTGTTTGACCAGTTG
Organism: Panax notoginseng; assembly: GCA_016801055.1. Lineage (NCBI taxonomy): Eukaryota > Viridiplantae > Streptophyta > Magnoliopsida > Apiales > Araliaceae > Panax > Panax notoginseng. Next base: position 3,523,312 of record CM029023.1, on the reverse strand, counting down.
CAAGGAGCACAATTCTTTTCAAAGATCGATCTTCGTTCTGGATATCATCAGCTGAAGGTTAGAACTGAGGATATTCCAAAGACTGCCTTCAGAACTCGGTATGGGCATTATGAATTCTTAGTTATGTCTTTTGGATTGACTAATGCTCCTGCTGCCTTCATGGATATGATGAACAGGGTATTCAAGGAATATTTGGATCACTTTGTGGTCGTCTTTATCGATGACATCCTTGTTTATTCCAAAAGCCGTGAAGATCATGAGCAACACTTGAGGTTGGTACTCCAAAAGCTTCGTGAATACAAACTTTATGCCAAGTTGAAGAAATGCGAGTTCTGGCTGGAAGAGGTAGCATTCCTTGGGCACGTAGTATCAAGTCGTGGAATATCGGTTGACCCGGCAAAGATTGAAGCTATTCAAAGCTGGGAGCAACCTAAATCAGTGACCGAGGTACGTAGCTTTCTTGGTTTAGCTGGTTATTATCGGAGATTCGTGGAAGGATTTTCTCGAATCGCTACTCCATTAACTCAGCTGACTCGAAAAGATACAAAGTTCGGTTGGAGCGAAGAATGTGAGCAGAGTTTTCAAGAACTCAAGAGGAGACTCATTTCAGCACCTGTTCTAACAATACCATCTGGCTCGGAGGGATTTGTCATCTACAGTGATGCTTCGAGCAAAGGGTTGGGATGCGTTCTCATGCAACATGGAAAAGTCATAGCCTATGCATCAAGACAACTCAAGGAATATGAGAGGAATTATCCTACTCATGATCTAGAGTTGGCAGCTGTTGTCTTTGCACTTAAAATTTGGAGGCATTACTTGTATGGGGAGAAGGTGGAGATCTTTACGGATCATAAAAGCCTCAAATATTTCTTCACTCAAAAGGAACTCAACATGCGACAACGACGTTGGCTTGAACTGTTGAAAGATTATGATCATACCATTCAATACCATCCTGGAAAAGCGAACGTGGTAGCTGACGCATTGAGTAGAAGATCATATGCGGGTACAAGTGCAATATTAACAACGCAAAGGCCCATTTTGTGTGACTTGCAAAGGATGGAGATAGAGTTAAAGACTCCAGGGACCCATGTGATGATGGCGAATATACGAGTAGAACCGACTTTAATCGATAAAGTTAAAGCTGCTCAAGCTACAGACCTGGAGCTGATGCGTATGAGGAAAAAAGTGCAAGAAGGTGTTATGCCGGAAGCAAGAATCGATGAAGAAGGAATACTTCGAGTCAACTCCAGACTTTGTGTTCCTAACAACCCTGATTTAAAGTATGAAATCATGATGGAGGCGCACAACACACCGTTTGCAATCCATCCTGGAAGTACCAAAATGTATCATGATCTTCGTCATACATTTTGGTGGAGCAATATGAAGAGAGAGATAGCGTTGTTTATCTCAAGGTGTCTAACTTGTCAACGAGTCAAAGCGGAGCATCAAGTACCAAAAGGTCCATTGCAACCACTTGAAATTCCAGAATGGAAGTGGGAGCACATTACCATGGATTTCGTTACCGGTCTTCCTAAGGTTTCTCAAGGTATAGATGCGATTTGGGTCATTGTTGATAGATTGACCAAGTCTGCTCATTTCTTACCGATACGAGAAACTTATACACTTGAACGTCTTGCTCGTATGTACATAAACGAGATTGTAAGACTGCATGGTATGCCAGTATCCATAGTTTCTGACCGAGACCCAAGATTCACTTCACGATTTTGGGTTAGTTTACAAAAAGCTATGGGCACGGAGTTACGATTTAGTTCAGCATATCATCCTCAGACGGACGGACAATCAGAGAGGACTATTCAAACTCTTGAAGATCTATTAAGACTCTGTGTCTTTGACTTCAAGGGAAGTTGGGACAAGTTCTTACCATTGGTGGAGTTTTCCTACAACAACAGTTATCAAGCAAGTATTGGCATGGCTCCATTCGAAGCATTGTATGGAAGAAAATGTCGTTCTCCAGTATGCTGGGATGAGGTGGGTGAAGCAACGTTGTTGGGACCAGAGTTGGTACGTATGACTACAGAAAAGATTCAAACGATCCGACAACGTATAAAAACCTCACAAGATCGACAAAAGAGTTATGCTGATCTTCATCGAAAGGACGTGAAATTTGATGTAGGAGATCATGTGTTCTTACGTGTTGCTCCATGGAAAGGAGTTACGAGATTTGGAAAGAGAGGAAAGCTCAATCCTCGATTCATCGGTCCATTTTTAATCCTCGATCGAGTAGGAACTGTGGCTTATAGACTCGCTTTACCGCCAAGTATGTCTCGTGTTCATAACGTTTTTCACATATCCATGTTACGCAAATATGTGGAAGACCCGAACCACATTATTGAGTTAGAACCGGACGAAATAGCGGAGGATTTGACGTATGAAGAAGTTCCTGTTCAAATCTTGGATAAGAAGGAACATATTCTACGCTCCAAGGTTATACCTCAAGTCAAAGTTTTGTGGAGAAACCACGATGTTGAGGAAATGACTTGGGAGTTAGAATCTGAAATGAAATCAAGGTATCCTTACCTCTTCGACATACCAGGTACGTACCCTAATTTCGAGGGCGAAATTTCATAAGAAGGGGAGGTTGTAAGACCCCAACTTTTATAAATAAAGATGAATTTTCTATAAATATCATTTTTAAATATTATGGAGTTAATTTGATATAATGTTATAGTTGTGGGTAATATTTATAAATTTTGCAAAGTACGCAAGTTGTTATATAATATTCGATTGGTCGGGGAATATTCGTTTTAACAGGGAATATTCGTACAACGACACAATCATTGGTGGACCCCACAACAGAATTATTGTCGGATTGAGAAAACGACAAAAATATTTTATTAAAAATAACGGCGGAAATTTTACCATTGTTACTGTTGAACTACTCGGTAGTAAAAGTACAGTAATACGTGTGGTTGCATAGTAGCACACGGTATTGATTATTAATGCTTATGTGAGAAGTCACTCAGTTTGATTCAATTATGTTCAGTTAATAATATGAATTATTTAGCGATAATGACGTTTTGTTTTATTCGTATTATTAACGTAATAAAATAGAAACATCTTTTTATATAAAACAGAATACTTTATTAAAGTTATTCTATAAATAGAATATATTATATTTTATTTAAATAATTTTTCTTTAAATATGGACCGTCAGATTAAAGTAATCAATCTGGACCGTTCATGGATTAGTTACTATGCATTCTATTTTTCTACAAATAGCAGCTCATTCCTTCATTATTTCTTACGAATTCACTGAACTCTAGAGAGAGAAACTATAGAGAGAGAGAGAAGAAGAGTATTCTGCTACTTAACTACTTCCTTATTTCAGCTCGTCTTTAAAACGATAAGGGGTGTTGTTCTTTCTTATTCATGAAGAGAACTGTTGTTATTCCATTTCTTATTATTCTGTTGAAATAACCTGTATACGCGGTCTACCCTATACTTGGTGACATTCTTCTATTATTCTGTTGGAACATCCTGTCTGTGTGTTTTACACCGGACCTGGTTCCGTTTTTGTTATTATTCTGTTGGAACATCCTGTCTGTGTGTTTTACACCGGACCTGGTTCCGTCTTGTTATTATTCTGTTGGAACATCCTGTCTGTGTGTTTTACACCGGACCTGGTTCCATTATTTATTATTCTGTCGGAATATCCTGTCTGTGCGTTTACGCCGGACCTGGTTCCATTATTTATTATTCTGTCGAAATATCCTGTCTGTGCGTTTACGCCGGACCTGGTTCCATTATTTATTATTCTGTTGGAATAACCTGTTTGTGCGGTCTATCGCATGCATGGTGATTTCTTTTGTTATTCCATTCTTTATTGTACTCAGTTGGTTAAGTTTTGACTTCTATACTCCATGAAATTTGTGGAATATCCTTGATAATTGCGTTTCATCCAGTATCTTTTCATGAAAATATTCTTCTAAGCATTCTTGAATTTTACTCCACAAAGCAGTATCATGTTGACAATTTGGACGTTGTTAATTTTTGGATAAATTAATTCTTGAACTTGTTTTATTGAATTCTTATATCATTGTCATCATCCTCATGTTTATAAAATGTTAAAAGTCATCTGTGGCATGTAGTGCATAGATGGACTTGGTATGATTATGACCAGGGATTATTCGGTATAATCATGACCGTAATGTTACAAATGATGTGGAAAAAGTCATCATTGGCCCGTAGTGCATTGATGGACAGTTGTTGGCATGATCATGACCATTAATGAATACACGAATATCCTTGGCCGTAGTGCAGGGGTGATTCGATGATGTGGATTATTTTATTAAGCTGAGTCTCAGCGATCACAGTGTTGAAAAACTTTTTAAATCATAAAAGATAGTAGAGTTTATTTTCTACTTGACTCTTTTAATGGATTGCTTGTTCCGCTGCAGTTAAACTTGATGTCTATTATATTTTATCAGGTTAACATTGTTGAAGGCTAATGATAATTTATTCTGCATTATCTTAGTCATAATATTTCTTACTGGGCTAGTTGAGCTCACCCTTTCTTTCACTGTTCTCTTCAGGAAATGAGAACGTAGTTGGGGCAAGTCGGGGAACGGAGTGATGGTCCAAATGATAGTATCAGTTAGTAGTCCTCACTATTCTATGTAATGGTGTGTTAATAAATATAATGAGGACTCCCTTTGAGTATGAATACTCTCTAGAAGATAATATTTGTATTCAAACTCACAGTTTATGTGTTGTCGTATTGTACACGACAGTTGTATTAGTAAGTTGTATTTGTATTCTGTACAATGTATCTGACGACCCAAGATGAGTGATGTATACCTAATTTTAGGGGCGTCACAATTTTTTCCTTCTAAAACGATAATTTTTTATGAACGAAGGGAGTAGTAAATTTTGTTTTAACCAACAAAGTATAAAATTTTCACATTGAACTTTAAAAGTCAAGAAAGAGAATCTATTTTCCTATTGAAATTTAACATCGTGAGTTGACCAACCATTAAAAATATCCTATGTGGCATTAATAATTAATTTATAACCATAAAATTAATGACATGGCTCCAACAAAAAATAAAAAGTAAGATAAATAAATAAAATTTTAATTCAATAAAAATAATACAAATAAGAGATCATAACTCACATCTAACTCGTGTTTATCTTCTTTTCTCCAAAATCCCCTAAATCGTATTACATAGAGAAAAAAAGGTTCAAGTTTGAATATGCCATAAGAATAAATCATATACTCCCTCCGTCTCTAATTATTTGACATTTTAGAGTTTTTTATTTATCTCTAATTATTTGACGTTTGTTCAAATCTAGGAGAATTAATGACAATTTTTTCAAAATTACCCCTCATTATTCTTCCTATTTTTTTTATACTTTAAACAATTTCTCTCTTCTTATCCCATCAAAACTCTCCTTATCCCAACAACAAATTTAAGGGTATTATAGAAAACTGAGTACTATATTTAATGCTTTTCAATCATTATCTTAATTCTTGTGTCCACCTCTAAAACGTCAAATAATTAGGGATGGAGGCAATATATCAAAAGTTAAAGATCCAGATTTCTTTTCTATTCAATCAACCCCTATATATGTCATAGACTGATCCTATCAATTTCAAAAATCGGTGAGTTAATTCATTTAATTTCAAAAGCGATGAGTTAACTCGCACCTCATCTTCCATTTCCCTCTTCTTTTGCTTCCAGTATCTCTATAATTAATTTTTAAAGGGTTCCTCCATTTACGCACTTTATCCACTCGAAAAAGGAATAAGCAAGGAAGAGGCCTCCCCCTCTCTAATCAATCAATTCAATCAGACCTAACGAAACCTTTAAGAAACGCATTCTTGACATCCATTTAAAATACTTTGAATTTCATGTGAGCAACATATGCATGAAACATTTTGATGGTTTCCAATTTTGCAACAAGAGAAAAGGTCTCATCATAGTCGACTCTTTCTTCCTGTGAATATCTTTTGGCCATCAATCTTGTTTTGTTCCTTGTGATCATCCCATCTTCATCAATCTTGTTTCTGAATACCCATTTGGTGCAGACAATTGAATGATCATTCGATAGAACTAATCTCCAAACTTTACTTCTTTCAAACTGATTCAACTCATCTTGCATAACTTCAATCCAGCTTGAATCTTCCAAGGCTTCTTAGATCTTTTTAGGCTCTATCTGAGATAGAAAGCTTAGGAAGAAGCATTCATTCTGAGTTGTCGACCTAGTTCTGATCCTTGCATTGGGATCCCTAATGATCAGGACTTAGGTGTGATCTCTTGCCTATCTGCCTCAAGTTGGAACATAGGTGTTTGTGCCTTCCTATCCGAGTTCTTCAAGTTCTAGCTATTATCCAGTTGAGTCTTTAATTCGTAGAGTCTCCATCTCTGGCACTATAGACTCTACGATCTCCTGCTTTAGCACTACGATCATCGGGTCTGGCTTCACGGCTTTAGAGTCTTTGATCATAGGGTTCTCCTGCTCTACGATCGCTGGATACTGCTTTACGATCTCGTCGAGCGATACAGTTTTTCTTGATTCTCCTAAGTCAGATTCATCAAAGGTGACATAGATCGATACTTTAACATTCAACGATTTCTTATTGAACACTCTGTAGGCTTTGCTATCTGTTGGAAGTTGCATATTTAAATTTGATGTTGGAATAAATAAATGTGCATGCATTATCAAAAGATGTAAAGTCCTTATTAGATCATATGTACAAGGACTTCGATTAAAGATAAAAATTGTTAAGTTGATCTGAGTTGAATGCTTATATTTTTGGTAAAATCTCTTGTAGTAGAAAAATCAAACTTGTTATGTTGATCTTATGAGTTGTAATAGATAGGACCAGAATAAAATCGTAGTCTGCCGAGTAAGCCTCTTGGGATAGTTGAAGCAGTTTGTCGAATGCCTGTCAAGCTAAGTCAAAAATTGTAGGTGCAACTCGAAATCGTAGAATCTTCCAGGCGTCACTGATTAAAATCGTAGTCAGTCAAGCGATGTCAAAGCTAAGGCAGAATCGTATAGTACTCTACGATTCTTATCAGAGGCAGTCTAGAGTAAATCACCTACGAGCACTTATCAACAGACCACAATCGTAGTATTCATCAGTCAGCATCAGAATAGTAGTATTCATCAGTCAACAAAACTCTCATAACAGAACTGCCAAGTCTGCTGGACTTGAAGAGAACTCAGTGTACTAGTGATCCAAGTTTGCTAGGCTTGAAGAGTTCTTAGTGAACTATTGTTGCAAGACTGCTGGTCTTGAAGGAATCTTAGTGATTCGAAGATTGTATGAATATCTATAATGGATTTCCTACTCGTGGAGTAAAAGAGTGGACTATGAGTCTTGAGTGCTCTGAACCACTTAAAATATTGTGTCATTTAGTTTTAGTCTCTTTAACTGCTATATCTGCTATAACTGTTATTTAAATTATAACTTCTGTTTTATCTTAAAGGGGATAATTAATTCATACATTCCGTTGTGGTTAATTAATTATTTAATTAACAAATCTGTTAAGTTCTATTTGAAAAGAAAAACATTTTAAATATCTATTCAACCCACCTTCTAGATAACTTTCGTGCCTCCGGGAACTAACAATTATTATCAAGGCAGGTTTTCCCAAATAAAGCCTACAAAGCTTGAGTAGATCAATAGCACACATCATAAGCGAATCTAAGCTCGGTGGAGGCAGCAAAGCACCAATGTGCAACAAAGATAAATTCGCCAACTGGAAAGTTCAAATACAAGCTTACATGGATTCAATAGATGATGATTTATTTAAAACAATACTGAATGAACCCTATATTCCTACAAAGCTTGCACTAACTCCTGATGATCCAAACCAAACGCAAAACAAGTTAAAGTCAGAATGGACCGACAATGAGAGAAAAGCAGTCCAACTGGACAAAAAGGCCCAAAACATTATGTTCGAGTCCTTAGAAGATGACCTATTCTAAAATGTGGTCAACTGCTAAAAAACAAAGGAAGTTTGAGAAGCATTACTCATCATGCATGAAGGAACTGAAGAAGTAAGAGAGAATAAGTAGTCTCTACTCACTCAACAGTACGAGATGTTCACTCATATACCAGGAGAAAACATTACTTCAATTTAAGAAAGATTTAATGTATTGCTAACTCTCTCCAAGCTTTTGGAAAGATCTATCCCTACAAATATCTCATCATCAAATTCATGAGGGCCTTACCAAGCAAGTGGGATGCAAAGACAACAACCATCAGAGAATCAAAGAATCTTCATGAGATGAATGTGCAACAATTATACGAAAATCTTCTCACCTATGAACTGAAGTTGACTCAACGAGCAGAAACTCTATCAGAAGGAAAGAAGAAGGAAAAAGGAGTGGCTCTCAAAGCAACAGGAGCCACCTCGAAGGCTCAAGTCAATGATGAGTCTGACACTGAAGAAGACGATGATGAAGATGTTGCTATACTGGTCAAAAAGCTGAAAAGATTCATGTGTAAAGGCAAAAGCAGCAGACCAAGGAGATTTAACAATAGCAAAGGAGCAGACTAAAGACCTGTGCTACAACTGTAAGAAGCCAGGTCACTACATTGCTGACTACAACAAACCTCTTAGAGAATAACTAAAGAATAAGTTAAACCCGAGGAAAGAATTCAAAGGGTATAATAAGCCTCAGAAGAAAGACAAAGGCCTAGTAACTAGAGGATCGTGGAGTGACTCAGAAAATGATACAAACTCTGAGTCAGGCGAAGATTACGAACCTCAAGTGTCCAGCCTATGTTTGATGGCCAAGGAATCCAAAGACAAGAAAAGCAGTGAAATCAGTATTGATGAGGTATTTGATTTTAATGCTCCTGATGTGAATATTGATGATTTAAGAACTGCATTACATGATATAACCTCTGATCTACATCAATATATGAAATAGTTCAGAGTCTTATCGAAAGACTATTCTCTTCTTTAATAAGAAAAAGAGAAAGTTCAAGCAGAACTGGAGACAATTCTGCTAAGAACTTCCTCTCTCTTTAATCTTGAAGCTGGGAATAAGAATTTGAAACAGATAAATGAGCTAAGTGCACAAAAAGAGTTGAACCTAGCTTCTAAGATTAACGAGTTAGAAAAGACGATCCAGGTGTGGAACAAGTCTTCTTCATCTATGGAGTCTATGATCTCTAGTCAGAGGAAATCTTCTGCCTAATCAGGTCTCGATTTTGAAAACACTCCCTCAAAATCAAATGTGGAAAAGTCTTTGGAAACTAACGCTAGCAATGCTTCTAATATCAATAGAAATATTACTTTTGTGAAATCCACACAAAGTGCAGAGTCAATGAATCCTTGCTCTTCTGATCCAAGTAATGTTCCTAGACATAACGGATCCCATGTTGGTCTAGGATTCAGAAAAATCAAGAGTAAATCAACTGCTACTATCCAACCTCGAAGGATCGTGAGGTCAAATAAAACCGGCTCCAGGAACCAACCAGGAAGGAATCGTAGACTTGAGTTGTACTTTACAAAATCTCTGAATCATAGAACAATATGAGAAAAGGAGAATCAACATAAGAATAAAGCTACCTATCACCCACATATGTCCAGGATAAGTAAGAATCCACACACACACACACAAGCATACATAATACTAGATGTTTTATATCTAATAGATATGGTCATAAGTATGTAACATGTTATTATAATCCTGTAAATCATAGATCTAAAATCAAACAGATTTGGGTCCTCAAGGGAACTAGCAGGGAAGGACCCAAGCAAGTCTGGGTACCAAAATAAAAGCTAAATTTTACTGCATATACAAAGCTCCACTATAACAATCTAGTACCTTGATAGTGGATGCTCAAGGCATATGACTAGAAACAAAGATCTTCTTTCTAATTTCAAAGAAAAGGAGGGTCCAATAGTCATTTTGGTGACAACGGCTGTGGCAAAACCAAAGGATATGGCTCAGCTGGAAATGGTGTTGTGTCTTTTAGCAAAGTAGTTTATGTTGAAGGTCTGAAGCACAATCTATTGAGCATCAACTAACTTTGTGACAAAGGACATCAAGTCACTTTCCTCAATAATCTATGTCAAGTTAGAGATTTGAAGACCTCTTCTCTAAAGCTCACTGGAACCAGAGAAGGAAATGTCTATGTTGTCAACTTTGCTAAGTTAAATCCTGATGAGGCAATATGTTTCCTTGCCAAAGCCTCTAAAGAAATCAGTTGGCTATGGCGTAGAAGACTGTCCCATCTAAACTTCAAAGGCATGTCGAAACTGGCCTCCAAAGACATTGTGGTAGGATTACCGAAATTCAACTTCGTCAAAGAAAGTCCCTGCAAAGCTTGTCAGCTAGGAAAGTAATGAAGGAGCTCATTCATAGGCAAAGCAATCAACTTTATTAATAAGCCCTTAGAGTTACTTCACATGGACCTATTCGGACTTATCCCTACTATAAGCCTTTGAGGGATGAGATACTCACTGGTGGTAATAGACAACTACACCAGATACACATGGGTATTCTTTTTGAGTTCTAAAGACGAAACTTGCTCTTAACTTATCAAGTTGTTCAAGCTAGTTATGAATTAGAAATGACAAAAGATCAAGGCCATCAAAAGTGATCATGGAAGAGAATTCGACTTCTCTAAGATGGACAAGTTCTATGAAGATAATGACATCAACCATAATTTCTCAGCTCCAAGAACTCCACAGCAAAACGAGGTAGCTGAGAGAAAGAACAAAACCTTGATTGAGACAGGAAGAACACTACTGGCAGCAGCTCTCCTACCTAAATACTTCTGGGCAGAAGCTATCAACATGGTTTGCTACAGCCATAACATATCTCTTATTCATCCTACGCTCAAAAAGACCCTTTATGAGCTATGGAAAGAAAGAAAGCCAAATGTTAGCTATCTCCATGCTTTTGGTTGTACTTGCCACATTCTCAATAATGAAAAATAATATCTGATTAAGTTCCAACCAAAGTTGGATGAGGGAATCTTTCTTGGATATGCCACAGATAGTAAAGCCTATAGGGTGCTCAACAAGAAAACTCTGTGTTAGTATATATACTTTGTGATTTTAATGATGACAATGTTTATATGGTTTTGTGGTTTTAATGATGACAATGTCTATATGGGCTAAATTGATTTTATATTGGCTTATAATCTAATTGGGTCATGTTCATCAAAATTGTTTCTGCATGTTAATTATATAATGGATTACATGAATTATTGCACGGGTTGATAATCACTTTGTATGGTGGCCCATAAAAGTTTACTGCAGGTTGGAGTGTGGCTAAAATAGGTTGGTTTATTTTTGCCACATGCTTCAGTTTATATAACTAGAAAATATATGTTTATGTTTATATCTACACCTGTTTTCTATGAAAACCAATTCAAATATGAATGGGAGTATAATACGGAGATTGAAATATGGAATTGGATTCGTTATACATGGTAACAATGTCTTGATGTTGGATTTTTATCTTATCTGTTATATTCATTAAGTTACTTAATTATAGTCTATCATATTTATAGAAATATATCTTTCTAATATATATATATATATATATATATATATATATATATATATATATATATATATTCGGTTACCAATTCGTATTTGGCTTGGAGATTTTTTAGGAATCGGGATAATTAAGGATTCTTATTCAAAGTTTATAAGAGCAGTTATTGTTTGAAGGAAACGTGCTTACAGCTAGTGGGACTCTTTCAGCTAGTCTTTGGATATTATATGACTCCTTCATAGCAATTTATCTCTTATATATCTATTGAGCTGTTATTGCTAACGTATATCTCCTATTTTAAAGAATTAGTCGTTGCTTGGATTGGAACGTTGTTGTCATAGCCGTTGCTCTACTCTTCTTTATATATACTGTTTTGCTCGGCATTGGAAGTACAAGACTGCAGAACAGAAACCCTTCAAGAAAGCTAATCTGAGATACATACAAATCAAAATATCACTCTTTTAGTCTCGATTTACATTGTAGTTCTTGTATTCCTTCTTTTAATATCTATTGTAAACATAATAAAAGTCTAGGTTGGCTTGGGAATTTTATTTTAGTAATATTCAGTTTGTACAACGAAGCTATCAAAGTCTCAGAGGTGAGAGGTGTTGCAGAGGTGCAAAGGGGGCAGAGGTGTCCAATCGATCGTCGTTGTAACAGGGATTGAACCACTAGAGTAGAGGATATGTGACACTCCCAAATCTGGGTACTTTAATTGTGACGCCCCCAAAATTAGGTATACATCACCCATCTTGGGTCGTCAGATACATAGTACAGAATACAAATACAACTTAATAATACAACTGTCGTGTACAATACGACAAAACATAAACTGTGAGTTTGAATACAAATATTATCTTCTAGAGAGTATTCATACTCAAAAGGAGTCCTCATTGGCCCGTAGTGCATTGATGGACAGTTGTTGGCATGATCATGACCATTAATGAATACACGAATATCCTTGGCCGTAGTGCAGGGGTGATTCGATGATGTGGATTATTTTATTAAGCTGAGTCTCAGCGATCACAGTGTTGAAAAACCTTTTAAATCATAAAAGATAGTAGAGTTTATTTTCTACTTGACTCTTTTAATGGATTGCTTGTTCCGCTGCAGTTAAACTTGATGTCTATTATATTTTATCAGTTTAACATTGTTGAAGGCTAATGATAATTTATTCTGCATTATCTTAGTCATAATATTTCTTACTGGGCTAGTTGAGCTCACCCTTTCTTTCACTGTTCTCTTTAGGAAATGAGAACGTAGCTGGGGCAAGTCGGGGAACGGAGTGATGGTCCGAATGATAGTATCAGTTAGTAGTCCTCACTATTCTATGTAATGGTGTGTTAATAAATGTAATGAAGACTCCCTTTGAGTATGAATACTCTCTAGAAGATAATATTTGTATTCAAACTCACAGTTTATGTTTTGTCGTATTGTACACGACAGTTGTATTAGTAAGTTGTATTTGTATTCTGTATTATGTATCTGACGACCCAAGATGGGTGATATATACCTAATTTTGGGGGCGTCACAGTTGGTATCAGAGCTTAGGGATATGATCCCTGGCTAAGATGTGAGAATAGAACTAGGAGGGGAGAGACGGGGAATTCCTTCGCTAGTATGACCTACCTAAGTTTATTTGCATGGTATTTAATTGGTCGGTCATAATATAAGGATAATATATGACATATCAATTAACTTTTATTTTGTGGCAGTATCTGAAAATGGCATCTGAGAATGTTGAGAATAGCAATGGAGCACAGGCGATTATTGATTCACCACATATCAATAATCAAGATAATGTTCATCAGGAAGGTGACAATTCTCATGCAAACAACAATACTGACCAGATGATGAATGATGGAATATTCAGAGGTTTTATGCAATTCATGCAACAACAGGTGAAAGCGGCTCCTGTCCACAACGTAGGTGGACATACTGGAAACTCTCAGGCGGTCACCGCTAAACAGTTTAAGGAGCTGGGACCACCGGAGTTTAAGGGAGAACCCAAACCACTTGTAGCTGAAACATGGATAAAGCAGATCACCAAGATATTTGATGTCTTGGGTTGCTCCGAGGAGCAAAAGGTTCCCTTTGCCGCCTTTATGTTGCGAGGAGAGGCAGATTACTGGTGGGAATCGATAAAGCGTACTCAACCTGCCGCACTGAAGATGTCCTGGGAGAAGTTCCAAGAGCTGTTTAACGACAAATACTTTCCCGAGAGTATTCGTCACATGAAGGAGGTGGAGTTCATCAAATTGGAGCAGAATAATATGACCGTGTCGCAGTACGAGGCAAAATTTGCGGAGTTATCCCGGTTTGCGTCCCACCTGGTGGATAATGAAGAAAGAATGACGCGGATATTTTTAAGAGGTTTGAAGCCAGAGATACGTCAACATCTTGTTTCTCATAAACTGTGTTTGTATTCAGATGTTGTAAATAGGGCTCAGTTGGTGGAGCGCGATAACGAGACAACGCAACCAAAAGAGAGCAGCCGACAAAATGATAATACCAGTGAGAGCAGTCATCGAAGCGGTGACAACAAGCGTGGAGGGAATCAACAGGCCAGAAATGGTAACCACTTCGGTGGTAATCAGGGCCAAAACAATAAGAATGGACATTTCAAGAAGAGGAGATTCAACAATGATGGAAAGACGTCAGCACCAGCACCTGTCGTTAAGGAAGGAGAACGACCACCTATCATATGTTTCAAATGCGGAGGGGAGGGGCACATCAGTCCAAACTGCGCGATGCCGTCCAAAGCATGTTATAATTGTGGAAGAGAAGGTCATTTAGCCCGATTTTGTCGTTTACCGAAGACAAATTCAGCTAGGATGGAGGCACCAAAAGCCGTCCCAGAAAAGTCAAAACCGGTTGTGCAAGGGAGAGCGTTTGTTGTGAACTCCCAGAGAGCAAGGAACCCAAATGAGGTCATCACGGGTAAGCTTATTATAAACTCTAAAGAAGTTTATACTTTATTTGATACCGGTTCAACCCATTCTTTTATTTCTCCTACTTGCGCTCATCGATTAAATTTGATTCCGGAGAAATTAGACTTTGACTTATCTGTGGAAACTCCGTTGGGAGAAACCTTCATTACCTCCACTGTTTATAAGTCTTGTTTGGTTCAAGTTGGTACCCACACATTACCTATCGATCTGATTTCATTAAAAATACTTGCATTTGACGTGATTCTAGGGATTGATTGGTTAACTACTCATTATGCAAAAATTGATTGTTTTCGTAAGGTTGTTAGTTTTCATATTCCTAATCGACCTATTATGCGAATTCAAGCAACCAAACCATTAAAATCAATCGCTGTCATCTCAAGCCATAAAACTATTCGTTTATTGAAAAATGGATGTCAAGCTTTCTTAGCTCATGTCACAGATCTAAACAAAAATACGTCAGCTTTGAATGATATTTCTGTTGTTAATAAATTTCCTGACGTATTTCCCGAAGAACTTCCTGGCCTACCCCCAGAGCGTGAAATTGAATTTTGTATCGACCTTGAACCCGGTACAAAACCCATTTCCAAAGCCCCATATCGAATGGCTCCTATTGAACTTCAGGAGTTAAAGACCCAACTGCAGGAATTGTTAGACATTGGTTTTATTCGTCCTAGTACTTCTCCTTGGGGTGCTCCTGTTCTGTTCGTGAAGAAGAAAGATGGGAGTATGCGACTTTGTATTGATTATCGGGAGTTGAATCATGTCACCATCAAAAATAGGTACCCATTGCCACGTATTGATGACCTGTTTGACCAGTTGCAAGGAGCACAATTCTTTTCAAAGATCGATCTTCGTTCTGGATATCATCAGCTGAAGGTTAGAACTGAGGATATTCCAAAGACTGCCTTCAGAACTCGGTATGGGCATTATGAATTCTTAGTTATGTCTTTTGGATTGACTAATGCTCCTGCTGCCTTCATGGATATGATGAACAGGGTATTCAAGGAATATTTGGATCACTTTGTGGTCGTCTTTATCGATGACATCCTTGTTTATTCCAAAAGCCGTGAAGATCATGAGCAACACTTGAGGTTGGTACTCCAAAAGCTTCGTGAATACAAACTTATGCCAAGTTGAAGAAATGCGAGTTCTGGCTGGAAGAGGTAGCATTCCTTGGGCACGTAGTATCAAGTCGTGGAATATCGGTTGACCCGGCAAAGATTGAAGCTATTCAAAGCTGGGAGCAACCTAAATCAGTGACCGAGGTACGTAGCTTTCTTGGTTTAGCTGGTTATTATCGGAGATTCGTGGAAGGATTTTCTCGAATCGCTACTCCATTAACTCAGCTGACTCGAAAAGATACAAAGTTCGGTTGGAGCGAAGAATGTGAGCAGAGTTTTCAAGAACTCAAGAGGAGACTCATTTCAGCACCTGTTCTAACAATACCATCTGGCTCGGAGGGATTTGTCATCTACAGTGATGCTTCGAGCAAAGGGTTGGGATGCGTTCTCATGCAACATGGAAAAGTCATAGCCTATGCATCAAGACAACTCAAGGAATATGAGAGGAATTATCCTACTCATGATCTAGAGTTGGCAGCTGTTGTCTTTGCACTTAAAATTTGGAGGCATTACTTGTATGGGGAGAAGGTGGAGATCTTTACGGATCATAAAAGCCTCAAATATTTCTTCACTCAAAAGGAACTCAACATGCGACAACGACGTTGGCTTGAACTGTTGAAAGATTATGATCATACCATTCAATATCATCCTGGAAAAGCGAACGTGGTAGCTGACGCATTGAGTAGAAGATCATATGCGGGTACAAGTGCAATATTAACAACGCAAAGGCCCATTTTGTGTGACTTGCAAAGGATGGAGATAGAGTTGAAGACTCCAGGGACCCATGTGATGATGGCGAATATACGAGTAGAACCGACTTTAATCGATAAAGTTAAAGCTGCTCAAGCTACAGACCTGGAGCTGATGCGTATGAGGAAAAAAGTGCAAGAAGGTGTTATGCCGGAAGCAAGAATCGATGAAGAAGGAATACTTCGAGTCAACTCCAGACTTTGTGTTCCTAACAACCCTGATTTAAAGTATGAAATCATGATGGAGGCGCACAACACACCGTTTGCAATCCATCCTGGAAGTACCAAAATGTATCATGATCTTCGTCATACATTTTGGTGGAGCAATATGAAGAGAGAGATAGCGTTGTTTATCTCAAGGTGTCTAACTTGTCAACGAGTCAAAGCGGAGCATCAAGTACCAAAAGGTCCATTGCAACCACTTGAAATTCCAGAATGGAAGTGGGAGCACATTACCATGGATTTCGTTACCGGTCTTCCTAGGGTTTCTCAAGGTATTGATGCGATTTGGGTCATTGTTGATAGATTGACCAAGTCTGCTCATTTCTTACCGATACGAGAAACTTATACACTTGAACGTCTTGCTCGTATGTACATAAACGAGATTGTAAGACTGCATGGTATGCCAGTATCCATAATTTCTGATCGAGACCCAAGATTCACTTCACGATTTTGGGTTAGTTTACAAAAAGCTATGGGCACGGAGTTACGATTTAGTTCAGCATATCATCCTCAGACGGACGGACAATCAGAGAGGACTATTCAAACTCTTGAAGATCTATTAAGACTCTGTGTCTTTGACTTCAAGGGAAGTTGGGACAAGTTCTTACCATTGGTGGAGTTTTCCTACAACAACAGTTATCAAGCAAGTATTGGCATGGCTCCATTCGAAGCATTGTATGGAAGAAAATGTCGTTCTCCAGTATGCTGGGATGAGGTGGGCGAAGCAACGTTGTTGGGACCGGAGTTGGTACGTATGACTACAGAAAAGATTCAAACGATCCGACAACGTATAAAAACCTCACAAGATCGACAAAAGAGTTATGCTGATCTTCATCGAAAGGACGTGGAATTTGATGTAGGAGATCATGTGTTCTTACGTGTTGCTCCATGGAAAGGAGTTACGAGATTTGGAAAGAGAGGAAAGCTAAATCCTCGATTCATCGGTCCATTTTTAATCCTCGATCGAGTAGGAACTGTGGCTTATAGACTCGCTTTACCGCCAAGTATGTCTCGTGTTCATAACGTTTTTCACATATCCATGTTACGCAAATATGTGGAAGACCCGAACCACATTATTGAGTTAGAACCGGACGAAATAGCGGAGGATTTGACGTATGAAGAAGTTCCTGTTCAAATCTTGGATAAGAAGGAACATATTCTACGCTCCAAGGTTATACCTCAAGTCAAAGTTTTGTGGAGAAACCACGATGTTGAGGAAATGACTTGGGAGTTAGAATCAGAAATGAAATCAAGGTATCCTTACCTCTTCGACATACCAGGTACGTACCCTAATTTCGAGGGCGAAATTTCATAAGAAGGGGAGGTTGTAAGACCCCAATTTTTATAAATAAAGATGAATTTTCTATAAATATCATTTTTGAATATTATGGAGTTAATTTGATATAATGTTATAGTTGTGGGTAATATTTATAAATTTTGCAAAGTAAGCAAGTTGTTATAAAATATTCGTTTGGTCGGAGAATATTCTTTTTGTCGAGGAATATTCGTATGACGGCACAATCATTGGTGGACCCCACAACAGAATTATTGTCGGATTGAGAAAACGACAGAATTATCTTTTTATAAAAATAACGGCTGAGGTGTTACCGTTAAAACCGTTAAAACTGTTGAACTACTCGGTAGTAAAAGTACAGTAATACGCGTAGTTGCATAGTAGCACACGGTATTGATTATTGATGCTTACGTGAGAAGTCACTCAGCTATACTCAATTATTGCTACAGTAATTGATGCATCATATCTCTTAAATTATTGTCATAGTATCATCTGTATAATATGTTATATTATTAAATCAATAATTGAGACGTTGTGGTAAGTTTGGTTATTTTATGGGGGGGCATATGTCATCATCTAAGAGTCTCTTCGTCAATAGTAATTACCGTCGTCAATAGTAATTACCGTCGTCAATAGTATTTACCTTGGTCAATAGTAATTACCTTCGTCAATAGTATTTACCTTGGTCAATAGTAATTACCTTCGTCAATAGTATTTACCTTGGTCAATAGTAATTACTTTCGTCAATAGTAGTTGTCCCTTCAATATTACCAAGAGTCATTTGACCCTTCGTTAAGACCAAGAGTCATTTGACCCTTCGTTAAGACCAAGAGCCACCCTCAGTTTTTCTATAAATAGAGGCCTAGGGCTTCATTATTTTTCACGAATTCATTCAAGCTATAGAGAGAGAAAGTATAGAGAGAATAAGAGAGAGAGAATAAAAGTATTCTGCTACATCACTTTTCCAATATCCAGTTCTTTTAAGGTAGGGAATATTATTTCTTTTATATTCATGAAGAGAACTTCTGTTATTCCATTTGTTATTATTCTGTTGGAATAACCAGTATACGCGGTCTACCCTATACTTGGTGACATTCTTCTATTATTCTGTTGGAACATCCTGTCTGTGTGTTTTACACCGGACCTGGTTCCGTTTATTATTCTGTTGGAACATCCTGTCTGTGTGTTTTACACCGGACCTGGTTCCGTTTTATTATTATTCTGTTGGAATATCCTGTCTGTGTGTTTTACACCGGACCTGGTTCCATTATTTATTATTCTGTCGGAATATCCTGTCTGTGCGTTTACGCCGGACCTGGTTCCATTATTTATTATTCTGTTGGAATAACCTGTCTGTGCGGTCTATCGCATGCATGGTGATTTCTTTTGTTATTCCATTCTTTATTATACTCAGTTGGTTAAGTTTTGACTTCTATACTCCATGAAATTTGTGGAATATCCTTGATAGTTGCGTTTCATCCAGTATCTTTTCAAGAAAATATTCTTCTAAGCATTCTTGAATTTTACTCCACAATGCAGTATCATGTTGACAATTTGGACGTTGTTAATTCCTGGATAAATTAATTCTTGAACTTGTTTTATTGAATTCTTATATCATTGTCATCATCCTCATGTTTATAAAATGTTGAAAGTCATCTGTGGCCTGTAGTGCATAGATGGACTTGGTATGATTATGACCAGGGATTATTCGGTATAATCATGACCGTAATGTTACAAATGATGTGGTAAAAGTCCTCATTGGCCCGTAGTGCATTGATGGACAGTTGTTGGCATGATCATGACCATTAATGAATACACGAATATCCTTGGCCGTAGTGCAGGGGTGATTCGATGATGTGGATTATTTTATTAAGCTGAGTCTCAGCGATCGCAGTGTTGAAAAACCTTTTAAATCATAAAAGATAGTAGAGTTTATTTTCTACTGGACTCTTTTAATGGATTGCTTGTTCCGCTGCAGTTAAACTTGATGTCTATTATATTTTATCAGTTTAACATTGTTGAAGGCTAATGATAATTTATTCTGCATTATCTTAGTCATAATATTTCTTACTGGGCTAGTTGAGCTCACCCTTTCTTTCACTGTTCTCTTCAGGAAATGAGAACGTAGCTGGGGCAAGTCGGGGAACGGAGTGATGGTCCGAAGAATAGTATTAGTTAGTAGTCCTCACTATTCTATGTAATGGTGTGTTAATAAATGTAATGAGGACTCCTTTTGAGTATGAATACTCTCTAGAAGATAATATTTGTATTCAAACTCACAGTTTATGTTTTGTCGTATTGTACATGACAGTTGTATTATTAAGTTGTATTTGTATTCTGTACTATGTATACCTAATTTTGGGGGCGTGATGTATACCTAATTTTGGGGGCGTCACATTAATTCCCACATGATTTGGTGTTTACTATACAAACATCATATGTCTATCTACCCATAATAAATGAAAGCATAAATAGATAGAAATAAATCTTCTCCTTAAGGAGTTACATCATCTGAAATAAATACATCAAACACAGGTCATACTAACCTTAAATCTCAACTGCAGAACATAAACAAACAATAGTCTTACACAACATTAACATAAGTCTGAAACGTAAATACATAAACACATAAGTAACAAGTCTTCATCACTTGTTAATCTTGCCCTTGGCTTTGCTAGAAGAAGGCTCGTCGGACCTTTTGTTCTTAACTGTAATGTTATTATTACGCAAGAGTAAGCACAATTGCCCATAAATATAATAATGTAACAACAATATAATAACATGCGAGTGAATCAAAGACTTCTGGAATAAGAAACTCAACTTTTGAATCAAGAATGAATAACAAGAATTAAAAGAACTTTTGAGGGTCATAAGACCTTGAACTATGTCCTAGGTTATCAAGAGTTATACTTGAAACCTTTAACAGTCATAAGACTATAGACTCTTCTACTCGTACTTAGGGGGATCAACCCTTAGTACCATTCTGTGCACAATATCTCAACGCTAAAGCATAAGTAATCCCCTATAACAGGGTTGTTCATCTCAGTTTGACATTAGAGTCCGCACCAAAGGAAGTTTGGTTTGGATAGATTCAACAATAGTTCTGAAATTTAGAACGCTCATCAACTATGGACTAGTCGAATCATTAAGGGTTTGCTAGTCTTACAAGGTTTCAAAATGAACTGATACTCAATTTAAATAAAAATTCTAAAAAGGTATACAATCGAATAAGTATTGTATGACTGAATTCATGCTTTAAAAGAATTATAGCATCTAATATGAAATCTTGAACTTGAACAATTATGAACAAGAACTTACTCGATATAGAATACAATTCTAAGACTTGATCAATGAGTAATTTAGAATTTAAGAAACTTGCTTAACAACAGTAATTTAGAAATAGAATATTTGCTCAATATAAAAGTAAGGTTTAGAAACTTGCCTCTTGCACAAGCTACGATTAATTCACGTTCTTTATTAAATCCTACATATCAATACATTCACAATACCCATTAATCAATAGTTTGATATACCTATCGAATCCCAACATTGGTCTTTGAATATGTTATTGGACTTTTAAGTCTTATTAATTAATCACATAACGTAAGTTAACTAACATATTATTATATGCTTGACATGTCTTCATGTTCATTACATTAGGTTTTACAAACACATTTACAAAACTTGAACACTTAGAAAAATTTCTGAAGTTCTGCGGGTAGGGCGCGGGCGCGCTACATTTGTTCTCTGAATCAGCACGGGCGCGCTCCATTTGTTCTTTAAAGTGACGCGGGCGCGCTCCATTCGTTCTTTGGAACGGCGCGGCCGCGCTACGATGCAGACCCAAATTTTACAGTTCGCGAAGACCACCCAGAACAGCCCAAAATCTACCAATTTCTTTATTCACACATGAATTTGAACATACCCAGTCGTTATAATATATCCATAATCATTACTCAACCTTTCTAGCATGATTTTAACATATTAAAACATACAATTACTTGAATCAATTCATGTAATTTCAGTATTCTTGGTGATTTTGAAAATATTGAACATGAAACAAAAAAATTGGCATTACGGGTTTGTTATAACACCGAATCTGCCCATTCAAAGTTTATTTTCTTCGTTTTGACATATAATAACATAATCTACCGTTAAATTTCAAGTTAAACAACAATTCGTAGCATACCAATTCCTATAAGGGCCATACATATGAAACTTATACTCAGTAACTTCACAAATCTATTTACAACATATTTGTATGCAATTGATGTTATGAAAACATACTTATATGGTAATAAAAACATATTACGATTATATATTATCATGTATATACACCTAGATCATCAATTCATGCATTGATCACACCAATTTTGTTTTACAGAGAAGTTAGAGATAGTTTTTCACAAAAATAATAGAACGTAAATTGAAGTTTGGGGAAGAAGAGATTACCTTAAAGTAATTTCTCTGATTCTCCAATGTTACAATTGTGACACCCCCAAAATAGGTATACATCACCCATTCTAAATCGCCAAATACACGGTACAGAATATAAATACAAACTTAATTTATATAACTATTAAATGTCGTGTAGAATACGAAACAACATAAGCTGTGAGTTTTAATACAAATATTATTTTCTAGACAATATTAAAACTCAAAATAAGTCCTTATTACAATTATTATCACACTATTTCATAGAATAGTGAGGACTACTAATGTAACCATCTGGACCGTCAATCCATTCCCCGACTAGTCCCAGCTATATTCTCATTTCTTGAAGAGAACAGTGAAAGAAAGGGTGAGCTCAACTAGCCCAATATGAAATATTATGACTAAAGATAATTAAATTATCAATAGTCTTCATCATTAATAAATCAGATATTTAGAACATATGATAGATGATAAAACTTTTCAACCATAGTTGCAGCGGAACGAACAATCCATTAGAAGAGTCAAATAGACCATAAAGTCTATTATCTTCTCCATGTTAAAAATTTACCAACAATGTTTTATCCCTGTAACATCAATCAACAGTTCTGGTCCACAATCATATGAATAACTCATAATCATAATTGTGGTTCTAAATTCCTCTTCTCATCCAAGACGAAGATAATTTTTATCATCTGTCTTTACCTGAAACATCAAAGATCATGGTTATACCAAATCACAGTTCATGTTCATAATCATACTAATAACTTCATCTTTGCACTACGGCCAAAGATATTCGTCAACAATTCATCTTTGCACTACAGGCCAAAGATATTCAACAACAGATCATCTTTGCATTACAGGCCAAAGATATTCATATCTCAAAGCAATATATAATCATCTCAGAATTTATATAAATAATAATTATAACCATGTTGATCAATTCACCTTTGCACTTAAGCTAAAGATATTCAATTATAAATTTAATAGTCATGATCACACCAGTCAACAATTTAACTTTGCACTACTGGCCAAAGAGAACCCATAGTCACGATCATACCAATAATCTACCCATCTTTACACTCAAGTCAAAGAGAAATTTCATCACCAGGATTATAAAAATGTTATATATGATAATAAAAATAATATGATCAACAACTACATTTAATTTCAAGAGCAATATTCATAAATCAACGATAATTTGGTCAGAAAAAGAAACCAATTTTGTCCTGAAAGTACCCCGTGAATAGTAACTCGTGAATAGTACTCCGTATTCGTACATAGTACCGTATACATAAATAATGTCATATACGTAAAGAGTGTCATATACGTGAATAGTGTCGTATACGTGAATAGTACCGTATACGTGAATAGTAACTCTGACACAAAAAGGTAAAAAATCCACAATAAAATTCATACCAATATTTCGGTATAATGATATTGAAAGAATAACATCATCACGAGAAAAAAAAAAACATCCCTTACTATCCCTTACAATCCCTTACCTCAAAAGAACCGTATTTCCGGCTGAAATATCAGGTATAAGGCTGAAGAAAACTTGCACTGTTGAATAGCAACTCACAAAGTATCTAAATACTCACAAAATACGCTCGATAATATAGAGAGAGAAAGAGAGAAAACTTGTTTCTGGTGTGATTTTCAATTCTAACTCAGCACCCTATTTATAAGAAAATGTTAGAACGCCAAAGCAGACTTGACCTGCAACCTGATGGCTTTACCTGCTATTATTCCCACCCACCAAAAATCAGCCATCTTCCTCAACAACCAAAAGTGGGGCCCACCAATTCTAGAAATTTCTAAAATATTTTAAATAATCAGTAACTTCAACAATTCATATAAAATAGCCCTTTTATCAGAAAAATTCGAATCCCATGTGCTTTCCATAAAAAATTTAATTCTCTACAACTTTGTAGCTTTAAATTTTTTTAAATTCTAAACAAAAAATATTTGAAATCCACATACGGATGATTTTCAGCACCTCTATTCCGTCAAAAATACTGATAAAACACCACAGCATTAATTTCTTCATTTATAACCACAATAAATATATCCACATAAAATAAATATTTTCTTATCATATAAATCAATAATTAATTATTCACAAATAATATTACAAAATCACAATTATGACAACCAAGTCGTTCCCAGGAAAGAGGGGGCTTTCCGATAAGGATTTCTCCTTACTGGCACGCAATTAGATGACCAAACCTCTCCTTAGACAGAATTTTCTAGACATTGTCAATAATGCTATCTAATAATATTATTCAAATAATATGAATTATTGATATGATAATGGGAAATATTGTGCAATGACAATTATTGAAACGACAATAATATGAAATATCAAAGCAGCAATTATTGAATCAATAAAATAAAATATTAAACAGTAATTACTGTAACAATTATTGAGTAGAGTCTTCTTACGTAAGAATTAATAATTTAATATTGTGCAATACCGTGTGTTACTGTGTAACCACGCGTATTACTGTTTTTTAACCACCGGGTATTCCAACAGTGTTAACGGTAACAACTACGTCATTATTTGTAAAAACTCAATTTTGTCGTTTTCTTCATTCGACAGTTATTCTGTTATGGAGCCCACAAATGGTTGCGCCGTCGTACGAATATTCCCCGACAGTAAAAATATTCCACGACCAAACGAATATTTCCCGACAAAATGAATAATTTATAACCACTTGCTTATTTTGAAAAACATTCATATATCACCCTTAACTTTAACCTTTTATCAATTTAACCATTTAATAAATAGAAAAATTAAATACTTTTATTTCATAAAATTCGGGGTCTTACAACAATTTCCTTTAAACTCTGTCTGAAATCTCTCTGAACTCTCTAAACTTTCTTCTGATTAATGGTATAAAGTATACGTAATAATATAATTATATGTTAATAAAATTGACGCTGGTTGTGGTCATTTAATCCTTCATGTGTTAACTGCCCAACTCCTCTTAGGGCCCTGTTTGGTTAGCTAATAAGAGGTTCTTTCCCATTTAATTTAATTAACATCTTATAATATAGTTTAATCGTGTCACACCTATTTAGGTAATTAATCAAATATCTTATTTAATTTAATTTAAATAAAATATAATAATTTCTCATTAATTCACATAGTCACATAATTAATTTTCTCATTTATTAATTATGTCAAATTATTAATTCTCTAATTAATTATTAAATTAATTAAAATAACATTTATACTTATTAAATAATCCATTTAATTTAATAAGCTCACTTAAATACATACTTTGAATAATAAAAATTTCCCACATTAATTTAATTAATATAACACATATAATTAAATTAATCTACCACAATTTCATCAATTAATTATTTAATCTAATAATTAAATTATCAAAAAATATTTATTTAATTTAATAAATATTCAAATTAAATTATAAAATCTCGTTTGTCACAGGATAGGGACTGAACCACGTAAAAATCTTGGCGTGATTTACTGTTCTTTTGCTTTTATTATATACTTTAAAAATCTGCAGATTTTGGTTTAAGTCGGAAAAATTTTATACTAATACGGACATGTATTAGCTGTCCGTTTATAACAAACGAAGAACATAACTAATACGGACAGGGTTAGACCGTCTGATTATAGTCTGTTATAGTAAACTTTATAAATTGACCACTGTAGATCACTTTTGAGTATTTACACATATTCACCCCCCTTCTAGGTGTGCTTAATTATAGAATTATATTTGGTATCAAAGCAAGACTCTACTAATATTGATCTTTGTATGTCGTAGGAAAAGATCCTATGGCACACCTCAATTTTCAAGAAGGTCAATCTACAAGCCGGTCACCATTGTTACTCAGAAGTGAAAACTTCAACTTTTGGAAGTTTAGAATGATGATCTATCTCAAACGAGACCCATCGAAATGGTGGGTTGTTGAAAATGGCCCTGTCATTCCGAGACATGATGATGGAAAACCTAAGACTCTCATGGAAATGGATTCAAATGAATCATACATGGTTTCCTACGACTCCAAAGCCATGAACACGCTGCTAAGTGGGATGATTCAAGCTAAAATTGACAAAGTTTCTGCATGCACCACTGCTAAGAAATATGGGATACAATCATCATGAGCCATGAGGGAACTACTAAGGTAAAAGAAGTCAAATTAAGTATGTTAATGCAAGAATATGAGCTTTTCAGATTAGAGAAGAATGAATCTATCAAAGAAGCTCAAGCTAGATTCCTCACTCTTATAAACTCTCTAAGTATGCTAGGCCGAAAAATTGATCAAAGGGAGATAAATAGAAAGATACTTAAAGTCATGCCCAAACAGTTCGTACCAAAAGTTACAACTCTTCAAGACTCAACTACAATCAGCACGATGGAAACTCTAACTTTATTCGGAGAGCTTGAAGAATTTGAAAATCAACTAAAGAGGTATGATGAAGAAGATGAAGAACCTAAAAGGAAGACCTTAGCTCTTCAAGTTTAAAGCTACATAGAAGGTGATGATGAAGATTCCGATGAAGAAATAACTATGATGTCCCAAAAATTGAGAGCGCTAATTAAAAAGAAGAATAAATCAAAGTTCCAAGGCAAGACATTCAACAACAAGAAAGACGCCAAGCAAAATCCACAAGAAGATACTTGTTTTGAATGTGGAAGGTCCGAACATTTCAAGAGAGACTGCTTCCAATTAAAAAGGAAAAACAAAGCAAGCAATTCAAAAGAAAATATATTAATGACGTGGAGCGATGATGAGTCCAATCATGAAGAGCAAGAAGATGAAACTGCTCAACTGTGTTTCACTGGATTGTGCAATCAAGAATCATCCTAGGTAAACTCTGAACTTGGTGATATTACTATTTCTGATTATCTTGTTTTAAAGAATGAAAATATTCGTATTAAAGAGAAAAATGCACATTTAAAAAATTGGATAAATGATTTAATGAAAGAGGGAGAAACATTAATTGAAGAAAAACAAGAAATAGTTAAAGATTGCACATCAAGTGAAGTATCTAAGTTAAATGCTAAAATTGATTATCTTGATAACTATAATAAATTTCTATATAATCGTGTAAACAAATTAAATGAAGAATTTAATGATCTTAAAGAGGAAAATGATGTTTTAAAAGAAAGTTTGAAAATGAGAGATACTTGTATTGATGCTTTTAATGATGGAAAATTATTAAACATGTAAAATAACAATGAGGAAGAAATAATATCATTGAAAAAAGATCTTGCAAAATTTGTTCAAGGGAAATAGAATTTAAATATAATGTTAGGTGCTCAAAGGTCAAGCCTAGATAAACAAGGAATTGGGTATAATTCTATTAAGAACATTACAAGCACTACTAATAAAATTAGAGTAATAAATATTAAACCAAGGAACAAACCTCTTTATTGCTCACCTTTTGTTACTTGCAAAAATTATGGTTTAAAAGGACATTTTGATACAAACTGTAATAAAATTAAAATAAAACAAGATTGTGTAAAGAAAAGAGATTTAATTGCTACTGACAATTCCGGACCCAAACAGATTTGGGTACTAAAACGATGAGCTACCTCTTTGTTTTGTAGGTATGTTTAAAAGCTAAAGTATCATCACATAAATGGGTACTCGACAGTGGATGTTCTAGACACATGACGGGTGATAATACTAAATTCATTTCACTAGCTACGAAGAAGGGAGGAACTGTTACCTTTGGAGATGATACCACATGCCAAATCATCGATAAATGTAAAGTTGGAAATGGTAAGGCTTTCATTGATAATGTTCATTGTGTTGAAGGATTAAAATATAATTTAATTAGTGTAAGTCAACTAATGGGTAATGGACATAAAGTAATTTTTGAAAAAGAAAAAATGCTCTATTATTCATGCTTCTCACAATGTTCCTTTAATTGCTCAAAGGGAAGGTAATATTTATACAATTAATTTTGATATTCAAAAGGAAGATATTTGTTTAACTGCTATTCAAGATCAAACTATTCTATAGCATATAAGGTTAGGACATGTGCATATGGAATTGATTAACAAGCTAGCTACCAAGAACCTTGTCAAAGGATTGCCAAAGCTAAAATATGAAAAGACAAAGATTTTTTATGCATGTCAGTTAGGTAAGCAAGCAAGAAATTCCTTTATAAGAAAAAATCAGGTATCAACTTCTTTACCTCTTCAATTATTGCATCTTGATTTATTTGGACCCGAGATATATGCTAGCTTAGGAAATAATTATTATGATTTTGTTATTGTTGATGATTTTTCAAGATTGACATGGGTTTTATTTTTGAAAACTAAAGATCAAGCTTTTGTAGAATTTGAAAAACTTATAAAAAATGTTGAAACAAAACATAACCTCAAGCTAATTGGTATACGGAGTGTCCATGGTGGGGAATTTAGAAAAGACTTTATACCATATTACAATGAGAAAGGTGTTACACATGAGTTTTCAGCACCAAGAACACCACAACAAAATGGTGCAGTGGAACGCAAAAATCGTATTCTCCAAGAAATTGCAAGAACTTTACTTCAAGAAAGTAAACTGCCAAAAAGATTTTGGGCAAAGGCTGTAAGTACTGCATGGTACATTCTAAATAGAGTATTGATTAGACCCATATTATTGAAAACACCATATGCATTACTAAACAAAAGGATTCCTAATATTAATTATTTTAAAGTGTTTGGTGCTAAATGTTTTGTTTTAAATACTAATGGTAATCTTGAAAAATTTTATGCAAAATTAACCGAAGCTATTTTTCTTGGTTATTCAGTACATAGTAAGGCATATAGGGTTTATAATCTTGACAAGTCAAAGGTTGAAGAATCAGTGCATGTACTATTGATGAATTTAACCATGATCTATGGAAAGATGAAGATTCTGCAGAAAATAACAATATAAATCGTGGAAGCCAAACTGCTAAATTCGGATAACCTAAGCCGTCCGAATCAAAAGGAAAGACAGACAAAATCAGATAGCCTGACCCGTCCATTTTAGTAGAAAACACATACATGTAGATACCGAAAAATAGACAGCCAGACCCGTCCGATTTAGAAGAAAAATCAGACGAACACACTAATGCAGAATGTGACATACCACAGTTTGAATCTAACGAACAGATGACTACTGTCAAGCTTCCTAAATCATCTCGAACTGTGAGAAATCATCTTCCAAACTTTATCATAGGAGATCCCAACACTTGGATGAACACAAGAAGGAAAGCAAGGAATTATTGTGCATTTTCAGCCTTTCTTTCTCAAGTTGAACCAAAAAATGCCAAGGAAGCAATTCAAGATGAAAATTGAACAATCGCCATGCAGGAAGAGTTAAACCAATTTGAACGATGTCAGGTATGGAATCTTGTTAAGCCTCCTAAAAATGCATCTATTATTGGTACAAAATAGATTTTCAAAAACAAATTAGATGAAAATGGTGTTATAACAAGAAACAAAGCCAAATTAGTAGCTCAAGGCTATAATCAACAAGAAGGTATATATTATGAAGAAACCTTTACCCGTGTTGCAAGGTTGGAAGCTATAAAATTTTTATTAGCCTATGCATGCTTTAGACAATTTAAATTATATCAAATAGATGTGAAAAGTGCTTTTTTAAATGGTTACTTAAATGAAGAAGAATATGTTAAGCAACCACTCGGTTTCGAACATGAAAAATATTCACATCATGTGTTTAAATTGAAAAAGGCTCTGTATGGATTAAAACAAGCCCCAAAAGCTTGGTATGAAAGACTAAGTAAGTTTTTATTAGAAAATAGTTTTAATCGCGGTAAAATTAACTCTACTCTTTTTATTAAAATCAAAAATAAAGATTTATTAATTGTTCAAATTTATGTGGATGATATAATTTTTGGAGCTGCTACTAACTCTTTGTGTGAGTGGTTTTTCCAATGTAATGATAATGAGTTTGATATGAGCCTTATGGGCGAATTAAACAATTTCTTGGGGCTTCAAATTAAACAATTCAATGAAGGGATTCACATTCACCAATCCAAGTATGTAAAGGAGTTATTAAAGAGATTTGATTTTGAAAATACCAAACCAAAGTCAACACCAATGAGTACTACCATCAAGCTTATTGGTGATGCTACAGGTAAAGATGTTGAAGTGACAATGTATCGAGGTCTGATTGATTATTTACTTTATTTAACTACATCAAGACCGGATATTATGTATAGTGTATGCCTTTGTGCTAGATTTCAAGCTCAACCGAAAGAATCTCATCTTAAAGCGGTAAAAAGAATATTTAAATATTTATTTGGTACAATTAATTTTGGCTTATACTATCCTGTATCTCCTAGCTTTGAACTAATTGGATATTCAGATGCAGATTATGCAGGATGCTAAGTTGATAGAAAAAGCACAAGTGATGCTTGTGAATTTTTAGGACAAAGCCTTGTGGTTTGGCTTAACAAAAAGCAAACATCAGTTGCCTTGTCTACTACGGAAGGTGAATATTTGGCGGCAGGTAGTTGTTGTTCACAAATTTTGTGGATGATTCAAACTCTTCATGATTTTAATGTGATATGTGAAAATGTGTCTATTATGTGTGACAATACTAGTGCAATTAATAGTTCAAAAAATCATGTGCTTCATTCTCGTACTAAGCATATTGAAATGATACATCATTTTTTAAGAGATAATGTTGCTAAAGGATTAATTAAATTAGTATTTGTCCCTACTGAACATCAACTGAATGACATTTTTACAAAACCTTTAAGTGAAGAGCATTTTTGCACTTTGAGAAGAGAACATGGAATGTCTGTATATGGTTAGAATTTTTTTAAATTTTTTTTTTAAAAAAATTAATATTAAAAAAAAGAAAGTTTATAAAATTCAAAACATATATATATTTCTGTTTATTATATGTTTCTTTCTGCAATAAAAATTATATTAGGATTCAACTCACATTATATAAATTATTTGTTTTTATACTTGCTTTATGTGAGTTAACATTCTGATCTTATTTACATAAGGGTAAAATTGACATTTTCAGTTTATGGGGGCACGATTGGTATTTGTTATGTTGGTTTTTGAGCGGGAATAGATTTTTTATCAGTTCTTACTTGTTTCTATTTTTTCTAAAAAGTCTTCATCTCCTACTCATCTTAGACAAAATTCTAAACTGATCAGGTATCAATCTTTCTCAAACATTTTCGTATTCTGTTATCTATTTTTATTTACTCTTTATTTTTTTCTATACTCTCCTTAACAGATTGTTTTCTTTTAAAACAAAAACCCTCATCTCCTATGTTCCTTTCTGTCACGATTATTCTCTCACCAACCTAGGGTTTGTTTCTTCTCCCTATTTGCTTCAAGCTCTCACATAATCTCCGTTGAAATGGCCAAAATAAGGGGCAGGTTAATCTTCAATACCGGACGACAGCCGATACAACGGCCCAAAGCGACGGATGTGGCATCTCAAGAGCCAGATCGTCTAGACAGAGCTTCTTCCTCAAGGGGACCGAGAGATGAGAGACGCCTGAACCGAAATATGTCCAAGATGGTCTCTGATTTGGGAACTTCTTCAAAGAAGATGAAGAAGACAGGGGAAACATTTAAGGGTAAAAACAGTCTCTGTGAGTATACCCAATTCCACTCATATTTCTAGCACTCATGATTCAACTTTTATTTTTCGATCCCACAAATTTGCCAAACAATTTCAGAAATTAATGGTTAATAAATCAATTGTGTATGGCAAACCTGTCGACCTAATTCTTTTTCACACTATTGGTGTTATTGAAATTTTTAATCAAATTAGTCAATCTAGTTTGGAATTTCCCCCAACCTTGGCCTATCCCAAGTTAGTTAAGCAATTTTATGGGAATTTGTCAATCACAAATATCAAATTAAATCTTTTGTGCAAAACAAAACAATTTCAATTGATTCTGCTTTGATTGGTGCCTTGTTTGACATACCCTGTTCTGGCCCTTCTCCACTCTAAAAAGGCCACTGGAATTTGAAAACCTCTCTGTTGTGCAACAATTGCGAATTGTTAAAGACTGTCCCACATCTGAGTTTGTTTCTTTGCCCACAGTTCTTGAAACAACTCCATTAAATAGTGTGATTCACAAGCTTATTCGTACAAATCTTATTCCTCGAACTGGTGGTAGGTCAGAAATGACTTATCAAGATTTGATATAGTCATCCCTCATTTTGTCAAAAACAAAATTAGTTGTGCTCTTTTAATGATAAATCATATGGAAAGTTGTGTTCAAACTAAATCTAAATGTTTTCCATATGGTGGCTTTTTGACAAAGATATTTACTCATTTTGATATATCTTTTGAGAATGAAGAAGTGTTTCATTTAACTGATGTAATTGATGACTTATTATTTATAAATTCAAAACTCAAAATTGGGGCTGACAATGTTTTATCTTGGGACATTGAAGAAGATATTCCTGATCCTACTGCTCCTACTGTTTCTCCTTCCCCTTCTCCTACTATTCATTCTATTCCAATTCCTCCTGCTTCTCAAAATTCAGACCTTTCTCATCTTGTTGCTAATATGAATTCCAAGTTCGACACAATGCTTGAACTCATGCATAATTTTTCAGATTCATTCAATTCCTTATCCGATAGAGTACTCACAGTTACTGAGAGGGTTGACTCTTTAGATGTTCAATTCAAGGGTCTTTCTAAGAAGATTGAAGATGGGATGTTTGAGACTATCCAAGAACACAATTAGTTTCTCCTTTTGATAATGTCAAAGGGGGAGAGATTTTGGGAATATTTGGATATTTTGAATGTTTGGATAACTGTTTAACTGTTTTGGGATTTGGTAAATATTTGAACCTGTTGGTAAACATTTGAATTTGTTTTGGTTGGTTAAGTAGATACATGACTATATGATTCATGTTTACTGTTATGTTTTGGATACTATTTGTTTTAACATAAGCTATTTGATATGCATGCAATTAACATGAGATTTTT
Source organism: Panax notoginseng (assembly GCA_016801055.1). Classification (NCBI taxonomy): domain Eukaryota; kingdom Viridiplantae; phylum Streptophyta; class Magnoliopsida; order Apiales; family Araliaceae; genus Panax; species Panax notoginseng. Next base: position 3,490,092 of record CM029023.1, on the reverse strand, counting down.
GATATACATGCCATATTGAAAGATTTTGTTTAACAAATATGCCTAAATTAAGAGGAGCCATATATTTAGGGGGAGTATGGTATATATATTGTCATCATCAAAAAGGGGAGAATGTTAGTATATATACTTTGTGATTTTAATGATGACAATGTTTATATGGTTTTGTGGTTTTAATGATGACAATGTTTATATGGGCTAAATTAATTTAACAACAGCAAAGGAGCAGACTAAAGACCTGTGCTACAACTGTAAGAACCCAGGTCACTACATTGTTGACTACAACAAACCTCTTAGAGAATAACTAAAGAAGAAGTAAAACCCGAGGAAAGAATTCAAAGTGTATAATAAGCCTCAGAAGAAATACAAAGGCCTGGTAGCTGGAGGATCGTGGAGTGACTCAGAAAATGATACAAACTCTGAGTCAGGAGAAGGTTACGAGCCTCAGGTGGCCAACCTATGTTTGATGGCCAAGGAATCCAAAGACAAGAAAAGCAGTGAAATCAGTATTGATGTGGTATTTGATTTTGATGCTCCTGATGTGAATATTGATGATTTAAGAATTGCATTACATGATATAACCTCTGATCTACATCAATATATGAAATAGTTCAGAGTCTTATCGAAAGACTATTCTCTTCTTTAATAAGAAAAAGAGAAAGTTCAAGCAGAACTGGAGACAATTCTGCTAAGCACTTCCTCTCTCTTTAATCTTGAAGCTGGGAATAAGAATTTGAAACAGATAAATGAGCTAAGTGCACAAAAAGAGTTGAACCTAGCTTCTAAGATTAATGAGTTAGAAAAGACGATCCAGGTGTGGAACAAGTCTTCTTCATCTATGGAGTCTATGATCTCTAGTCAGAGGAAATCTTCTGCCCGATCAGGTCTCGATTTTGAAAAAACTCCCTCAAAATCAAATGTGGAAAAGTCTTTGGAAACTAACACTAGCAATGCTTCTAATATCAATAGAAATATTACTTTTGTGAAATCCACACAAAGTGCAGAGCCAATGAATCCTTGCTCTTCTGATCCAAGAAATGTTCCTAGACATAACGGATCCCATGTTGGTCTAGGATTCAGAAAAATCAAGAGTAAATCAACTGCTACTCTCCAACCTCGAAGGATCGTGGGGTCAAATAAAATCGGCTCCAGGAACCAACCAGGAAGGAATCATAGACTTGAGCTGTACTTTGCAAAATCTCTGAATCATAGAACAATATGAAAAAAGGAGAATCAGCATAAGAATAAGGCTACCTATCACCCACATATGTCCAGGATAAGTAAGAATCCACACACACACACACACAAGCATACATAATACTAGATGTTTTATATGTAATAGATATGGTCATAAGTATACAACTTGTTATTATAATCCTGTAATTCATAGACCTAAAATCAAACAGATTTGGGTCCTTAAGGGAACTAGCAGGGAAGGACCCAAGCAAGTCTGGGTACCAAAATGAAAGCTAAATTTTACTGCATATACAAAGCTCCACTATAACAATCTAGTAACTTAATAGTGGATGCTCAAGGCATATGACTAGAAACAAAGATCTTCTTTCTAATTTCAAAGAAAAGGAGGGTCCAACAGTCATTTTGGTGACAACGGCTTTGGCAAAACCAAAGGATATGGCCTAGCTGGAAATGGTGTTGTGTCTTTTAGCAAAGTAGTTTATGTTGAAGGTATGAAGCACAATCTGTTGAGCATCAACCAACTTTGTGACAAAGGACATCAAGTCACTTTCCTCAATAATTTATGTCAAGACTGTCCCATCTAAACTTCAAAGGCAAGTCGAAACTGGCCTCTAAAGACCTTGTGGCAGGATTACCGAAATTCAACTTCGTCAAAGAAAGACCCTGCAAAGCTTGTCAGCTAGGAAAGCAAAGAAGGAGCTCACTCACAGGCAAATTAGTCAACTCTATTAATAAGCCCTTAGAGTTACTTCACATGGACCTATTTGGGCCTATCCCTACTGTAAGCCTTGGAGGGATGAGATACTCACTGGTGGTAATAGACGACTACACCAGATACACATGGGTATTCTTTCTGAGTTCTAAAAATGAAACTTCCTCTCAACTTATCAAGTTGTTCAAGCTAGTTATGAATTAGAAAGGAGAAAAGATCAAGGCCATCAGAAGTGATCATGGAAGAGAATTCGACTTCACTGAGATGGACAAGTTCTATGAAGATAATGGCATCAACCACAACTTCTCAGCTCCAAGAACTCCACAGCAAAACGAGGTAGCTGAGAGAAAGAACAAAACCCTGATTGAGACAGGAAGAACACTACTGGCAGCAACTTTCCAACCTGAATACTTCTGGGCAGAAGCTATCAACACGGTTTGTTACACCCAGAACATATCTCTTATTCATCCTACGCTCAAAAAGTCCCCTTATGAGCTATGGAAAGGAAGAAAGTCAAATGTTAGCTATCTCCATACTTTTGGTTTTACTTGCTACATTCTCAATAATGGAAAATAATATCTAACTAAGTTCCAACCAAAGTTGGATGAGGGAATCTTTCTTGGATATGCCTTAGATAGTAAAGCCTACAGGGTGCTCAACAAGAAAACTCTGTGTTAGTATATATACTTTGTGGTTTTAATGATGACAATGTTTATATAGTTTTATGGTTTTAATGATGACAATGTTTATATTGGCTAAATTGATTTTATATTGGATTATAATCTAATTGGGTCATATTGATCAAAATTGTTTCTGCATGTTAATTATATAATGGATTGCATAGGTTATTGTATGGGTTGATAATCACTTTGTATGGTGGCCCATAAAAGCTTACTGCAGGTTAGAGTGTGGCTAAAATAGGTTGGTTTATTTTTTCCACATGCTTCAGTTTTTATAAATAGAAAATATATGTTTATATTTATATCTAAACCTGTTTTCTATGAAGACAAATTCAAATATTAATAGGAGTATAATAAGGATATTGAAATATGGAGTTGGATTCGTTATACAAGGTAACAATGTCTTGAAGTTGGATTTTTATCTTATCTATTATATTCATTAAGTTCCTTAATTATAGTCTATCATATTTATAGAAATATTTCTTTCTAATATATATATATATATATATATATATATATATATATATATATATATATATATATATATATATATATGTTACCAATTCGTATTTGGCTTGGAGATTTTTTAGGAATTGGGATAATTAAGGATTCTTATTCAAAGTTGATAAGAGCAGTTGTTGTTTGAAGGAAACATGCTTACAACTAGTGGGACTCTTTCAGCTAGTCTTTGGATATTATTTGACTCCTTCATAGCAATTTATCTCTTATATATCTATTGAGTTGTTATTGCTAACATATATCTCCTATTTCAAAGAGTTAGTCGTTGCTTGGATTGGAACGTTACTGTCATAGTCGTTGCTCTACTCTTCTTTATATATATTGTTTTGCTCGGCATTGGAAGTACAAGACTGCAGAACAGAAACTCTTCAAGAAAGCTAATCTGAGATACATACAAATCATCATATCACTCTTTTAGTCTCGATTTACATTGTAGTTCTTGTATTCCTTCTTTTAATATCTATTGTAAACATAATAAAAGTCTAGGTTGGCTTGGGGATTTTATTTTAGTAATATTCAGTCTGTACAATGAAGCTATCAAAGTCTCAAAGGTGAGAGGTGTTGCAGAGGTGCAAATGGGGCAGAGGTGTCCAATCGATCGTCGTTGTAACAAGGAGTTCTATTTACTTTGTAATTACTGAATATTATTTTAATAAAGTGAGTCTCCAATCCTAGTTGGGATTGGACGTGGATTAGGCCACTAGAGTAAAGGATAGAGGCTGAACCACATAAAAATATTGGCGTGATTTACTGTTCTTTTTCTTTTGTTATTTGCTTTAAAAATCTATAGATTTTGGTTTAAGTCGAAAAAATTGTATACTAATACGGACAGGTATTAGTTATTCGTTTATAACAAAAGAAGAACATAACTAATACGGACAGGGTTAGACCGTCCGATTATAGCCTACTATAGTAAACTTTAAAAATTGACCACTGTAGATCACTTTTGAGTATTTACACTTATTCACCCCCTCTAGGTGTTCTTAATTACAAAATTACACTCTGAGCGTTGAAGTCTCTATTCATGTCATCTTTGATGAAACATACTCATCAAGCAAGTCTGTACCACTCAACTCCACGACCGACGAACCAGACACCATGATCGAAGTGGTTGCGCCAGTCACCATGATCGTAGCCTTAGAAAAAGGAATCGTAGAGCACAGAGAAGCAATTATAGAAAATAATACTCTAGATAATGAGCATCTATAAAAAGAAGCTAAAGTCAATCTTGAAGAATTCAGACAAGAAAGCACAAAAATTGACGTTCCAATATGAAACAGATGGGCGAGAGATCACACACAAGATTTGATTATTGGAGATCCAAATGCAAGAATCAAGACTAGGTCGGCTATTCAAAATGAGTGTTTCTACTTGAGCTTTCTATGCCAGATGGAACCTAAGAGGATAGAGGAAGCCTCGGAAGATTCAAGCTGGATTGAAGCTATATAAAATGAACTAAATCAATTTGAAAGAAGAAAAGTGTAGAGACTTGTTCCAAGACCAAATCATCAACCAATCATCAACACCAAATGGGTATTCAAAAACAAGATGGATGAAGATCGGGTGATAACAAGAAACAAGGCAAGACTTGTCGAAAAAGGTTACTCTCAAGAAGAAGGCATCGACTATGATGAAACCTTTGCTCCTGTTGCTAGACTAGAAGCAATCAGAATATTTCTTACCTATGTTGCACATATAAAGTTCAAAGTCTTTCAAATGGACGTCAAAAGTGCATTTCTGAATGGAGAAATTCAAGAAGTAGTCTATGCAGAATAACCCCCAAATTTTATCAATCCAACCTTCTCTAATTATGTTTACAGGTTAGATAAAGCACTATATGGGCTAAAATAAGTACCTAGAGCATGGTATAAAACACTCATAAACTTTCTTATTGAAAAAGGATTCTCTAGACTAAGAGTAGACACCACACTATTTCTTAGGAAGCACAAAGATAAAAATCTATTAGTGCAAATATATGTAGATGACATTATTTTTGGCTCTACTGATAAAAAGCTATGTGAGATATTTACCAAGCTTATGCAGAGTAAATTTGAAATGAGCATGATGAGTGAACTGAATTTCTTCCTTAGACTTCAAGTGAAGCAAACTGATGAAGGCATCTTTATTAATCAAGCCAAGTATATCAAAAACTTACTTAAAAAGTATGGCATGGAATCAGCTTCCCCCATGAAAACTCCAATTGCACCAACCACTAAGCTTGACAAAGATGAGAAAGGTAAATATATTGATATTACTCAATACAGAGGTATGATAGGTTCTCTTCTTTACTTAACTGCTAATAGACCAGACATCATGTTTGCTACATGTATATGTGCTAGATTTCAAGCTAACCCTAAGGAATCACATTTAACTGTTGTGAAAAAGATTTTCAGATATCTCTAAGGCACACCTCATTTGGGACTTTGGTATCCCAAGGAATCTTCATTTGAATTAACAGGATACTCAGATGATAATTTTACAGGTTGTAAAATTGATAGAAAGAGTACAAGTGGCACTTGTCAATTGCTAAGAAATAGACTTGTGTCCTGGTTTAGCAAGAAGCACAACTCTGTATCAACCTCAACAGCAGAAGCTGAATATATAGCAGCTGGTAGCTATTGTGCCCAAATCCTATGGATTAAAAATCAGCTAGCTGACTATGGGTTTAATTTCAAATCTATTTCAGTTCACTGTGATAATACAAGTGTTATAGTTATAACTCATAATCCTGTCATGCATTCTAGGATAAAACAAATTGAGATAAGATATAATTTCATTAGGGATCATATTCAAAATAGAAATATCTCTCTTCACTATATCCCAACTGAAAATCAACTTGCTGATGTGTTTACAAAACCTTTAGATGAATCCAGATTTAATAAGTTAATAAGTGAATTAGGAATGCTTAATTTACAACCATAGTACTATTTTCTTGAAGCTACTAACTTTGCAGATAAAAAGTCATTGACCGATCGTGAAGTAATACTCATCGATCGTGGACTTCAGAAGGAAACACAAACTCTGGGGTAGCTAAGGACAATATAGTCTTTTCATTCTGACTAAAAGTTTGTGGCCCCACTCAGCAAAAATTTAAAAAAAGAAGAAGTTTCAAACACTCTTTAAACCATAGTTTCTTTATTTCAAACTCTTATATGAATTTCAAACGCTCTTTCTCCCTCACTAAAATCCTATATTTGAGTTACAGAACACTTAGCCAATCTTGATTGTTTAAAGAAAATCAAAAAAATCAATGGCATCTTCAACCGTGATTCCTGGACACCAGCTATGCTTCGAAGAATTCAAAGAAGCAGAGCCAAAATTCCATAAGATTCTTTCATTGCTAAAGAAAGCAGGACTTTAGGAAGCTCTCGGGACCAGCACGAGAATTTACCCCAAATTGGTGAAGGAGTTCTACACCAATGGAGTCTACAAAGGCGACGTTCTTACTAAAAAGGTTAAAGACGTGACGATTCGACTGGAAGCTACTGACATAAATCAGGCCTTAGGTTTTAAATCTAAGGGCTTTACTTCTTTAAGCTTCATCGACTTCAACGAGGGACTAAAGAGGATGCATCACGAAAAGAACCATAATCTGAAGGGGTACAAGAAGAAGGAGTTTCCCCAAAAGTATGAGTTCCTGGCTGATATTGTTGGGAAGTGTATTTGTTGTAAGAATTTTGGTCACGATTCTGTCAACGAGTTGCAACTGAAGCTCATGACAGCAATCTGCTTCAAGACTCAGCTAAAGTATGGAGCTCTTCTTCTAGAGTGGATTGGGAAGTGGATTCTTAGTTCTATGAAAGCAAAGAGCACGACTAAAATGTTCTATAGAAGATTTATCAGCATTATTCTCCAAGCAGCTCTAGGAGACAATATTGAAGATCGTGAAGGTGAACCTCTGAATGCCAACAAGAGGATGACCCAACAGCTCTTCATAAACTAGAAAAGGAATTCAGCTGAAAATGTGAAGAATTATCAGTCTGAGTCTAGTGAAAGTACTGGGGAGATTCTATAGGGAAACTTATATGTTGTGAGGGAAGTTGAAGAAGAAATAGATCAGGAGCCCTCTGCTCTGGTCAGGAGAAGCAAGGGCAAGAAAAAATTGAAGTCCATTGTTCAGATGGCCGAAGAGCCTCAAGGATCAACAACCGAAGTACCTCAAGGATCTGATCCTGAACCCTCTGGCTAATCTCTTGCAAAGGAGGTTTCTCAAGATGAAGATCAGCTCAAGTAAAAGAAGAAGAAACAAACTGAAGAAAAAGTTGAAGAAAGGACGACTCTATCTTAAATGCTTTCAAAGAAAGCAAAACGCAGTCTGCGTTTGAAGAAGTCCTCCCTAATCACGATCGTGGAGTCAAGAATTGTCAGTCAATCAGTAGAAAATATTGGGATAACCACTCAGCTTGAACATATAAATATTGTTGCAATTGAACAACTAGATGGAGAGACAACTGAACCTGAGCCTAAAAGAGTGAAGAGAAAGCTAATCAAAAAGGCTGATCTTGAGCTTAAGGAAGTAATGCTGAAGATTAAGGAAGAAGAAATGAAAATGATAGAACAGACAAAGAGAACTGCGTCTCCAAACTTTAGTTCTCACAATGAGTCCTTGGAACAAACCAGGATCATTGAAATAGTAATTGCCATCATCAACAATGCAGTCAGTCTGACTACATCAGAGCAAGTTTTTGTTCCCACTGATGAGGAACAACAAGAGGATGATGAGCAGAGTCATGCTCATACTGAGGGGGAAACCTTCAAATTCCTTAAGTCAGAATATGCTCCAGCTAAGGGGAGCAATCAGAAGCTCATCATGAAACCCCCTCTGCCCCTCAAGAAATGGTAAAGATCTTTGATAAAGAAGATGAAAGAGAATAAGAGGAAGAAATAGAAATCATTGCTGAATTTAGGAGTGAAAAAAGGAGCATCAATTACAACCGAATGTTCTCCTACCTGCCCATGATGCCCTTCCACAGAGCCCTACTTCTTAATTATTGGGACCATATGTTCTGGACATTCAAAGCATATCCAAAAGTATATGTGCTCACCCAAGAATACCCTAGAAACCTCAACTTTGCCACAAAGTTAATTACCAATCATGCCTCTTCTATCCATGAAAAAAAGGTATACTTCATTCCCACTTCCTTCAAGTTAATTTACTCTCCTTCACCAAATTTCAATAAATTTGATGAACTGCCTAGGTGGATCGAGGTTATTTCTAACCCACGAAACCAATTCCCAATTATAGAGTCCCAATACTCTGTGACTGATGAACCAAATAAATCACCCATTCCAATCATGGTACATCCTTCTCACACCGCGATTGTAGACCTTCTTGACACCACTACGATAGATCATAATGACAACTCATCTTTTGACCAACCAATAAATGGCTCAATAACACATTTGGATGCTCCTTCGTCCTCCAATAACGATTACTTCAATCTAGCTCTTGCTCTCTCAAACTTGCAAAAACAGAAGACAAAAACCTCTCCTTCTGACATTCAAAAATTAATCTACCGTCTCTCCCTATTTCCCACCAAGGATGAGTTAACTAAAGTTTCAGAAAAAGTGGCTAAGGAGATAAAAGAAAACCTTGAGTTCCACTCTCTCATTATTCATCAAAGGTTTAACAACTTGATCGATGTTGCCAACACTCTTCCTAGAAATTTGGGATCTGAGCTCACCAAGAGACTAAAGGTGATCATAAAGGAGATGATAAAGAGCATAAAGGAAAGAGATCAACTTCACTTCCACTATACGAACAAGCATAAGGAAGCAGTTCTTCTTTTTCAAAAAACTAAGGAGGCTCAGAACAAGCTCATTACTGAAAATCTCATAAGCACGTGTTCGTCCCTGTCTGAATTTAAAGAGTACTCCCTAAATCAGATAAGGCAGACAGATGATCTCTTGGCCATCATTCATCAACAAAAAGTCGACACTGACGCTATGGTCCAAGAGAATAGCAATGGCATTGCCCAGTCGTGCACTCAACTATACGAACTTGTGCAAGGCATAAGTCGTCTGTCTCAAGATATTCAAACCCTAGATGCTGACATAAAGAGGGAGAATACTGGGGAGAAAGGTAAAGGGAAAGGGAAATAGGTTGTATATTCTTCAAGGAGCAATCCTCGTGATCAGTATCCAAGAACAGAACAACATTAACCGATAATAATGGCAACCCCACTGAGGAGTCAAGGCCTTACTTCTTTCAGGCCTCAAGAAGCATCTCGCACTGGCCTAAGCATGCCCATTGGAGATCCTTCCTTCATGAATAAACATGATTAGAATGAACCTCTGGAGCAAAGTGAGCTGGAAGAGATTGCAAGGTGAAATGAGGCAAGCAGGAAAATGAGGGAATACGAATATGCACATCCTCCAAAAAGCAAGAGACCAAGAAGATAAGTTCCTAATTTTATTTGATGTATCAATTATGAACTATAATATCCTTGAAAAACATCAATAAAATCATAATTATCTTCTAAAGATTTTGTTGCTCATTTATCATTAAGTCATGTTTATTTTCAAGCAATTTGCATTAGAAATTGATGGTATGATGCAAATCTACTTGGTTATATCAACATCAAATAGGGGGAGATTGTAGGGAGTTGCATATTTAAATTTGATGTCGGAATAAATAAATGTGCATGCATTATCAAAAGATGTAAAATCCTTATTAGATCATATGTACAAGGACTTAGATTAAAGATCAAAATTGTTAAGTTGATCTGAGCTGAATGTTTATATTTTTGGTAAAATCTCTTGTAGTAGAAAGATCAAACTTGTTAGGTTGATCTTATGAGTTGTAATAGATAGGAACATAATAAAATTATAGTCTGTCGAGCAAGCCTCTCAGGATCGTAGAAGTAGTTTGTCGAGTGCCTATCAAGCTAAGTCAAAAATCGTAGGTGCAGCTCGAAATCGTAGAATCTTCAAGGCGTCACTGATTAAAATCATAGTCAGTCAAACGCTGTCAAAGCTAAGGCAGATTCGTAGCATCGCCTACGAGCACTTATCAACAGACCACGATCATAGTGTTCATCAGTCAGCATCAGAATCGTCAAAGTTCAATTGTCTGATGAACAAAAATGTCTGACAGTAACGACTGAAATTTGAACATTGATATTTGAGAATCCCAATACTCTCACCAACATCCTTGATCTAAATTAAAGAGCCAAAAGGAAAAAGAAAGGTGACTTCCAACTCGTATAATGAAAGTGACTTTTCAGAAGTGGTAGGTGAGAAAGCAGTCTGCTGTGTCAGGCAAGTCAAAAAGGAGTGCTCACATAATCCTAGGATGTCAACATCAAGATCCCAGAATATTTGTAGCATTAAATACTCTAACGAAAGCCTCTCAATGAGAACATTTCAAAGGCTCCTACATAAGGCAAACAGATTGAAGATTACAAACAAGCAAAAATGCATAAATCATTAGAACAACTATCAAAGCCTCACTCTATGAATTTGAAGAGATATCTTGCTCAACTACTAAGTTCTTTAGAAATTATGCTTAAGGTAACTTAGTAGCACAACATCAACAAAACTCTCATAACAAAACTGCCAAGTCTACTGGACTTGAAGAGTACTCAGTGTACTGGTGATCCAAGTCTGATGAGCTTGAAGAGTTCTTAGTGAACTACTGTTCCAAGACTGCTCATCTTGAAGGAATCTTAGTGATTCGAAGATTGTATGAATATCCTTAATGGATTTTGTAACGACCCCAAAATAGGTCCATTCCATCCAACCTATTCTGAGTCGCCAAATACATGGTACAGAAAATAACTATAATTTTATTACAACAATTTTCGTGCAAAATACAACAACACATATACTGTGAGTTTGGATACAAATATATATCAACTGTGACTCATATCCCAACCGTGGACAGCACCTCACAAAGACATCTTACATAAAGGTATAGTCAAAAACTGTTTTAGAAATAAGAATCTTTGGGAAGTGCTAAAGGAAACCTTTGTACATGGGAGGCCATGCTTCTAGGTTGTGATAGATATCATATGGCCATAGAATTATCCTTGGTTGACCCAATATACCCCAAAGAAAAATGAGAAGATTACTATCATATTCTTTCCAATGGTGAGTCTTCTCTTGACTTATCATTATCTCCACTGTCTCTAATTGAGAATTATACTTCAAACAAACACCAAGATTATATAGGTAGTGCTCATAAATATACTCAGCAAGTGGATGAGCACAATTCTATCTTATGATGACACGAGGTTGTATGTCAGTAGACATCTTGTATGATAGTGGCAAACACCCTTCCAACGTTGGGTTCGCTTCACCCTAGATGATTCACTAAATATAACTCCTAAATGATGACCACCGTTTTATTCTCCATAAAATTCATAACTCTTAATCTATACATCCAAAAATCATCATTTTTAGACACAATCAATAAAACTCATCAAAATATCATTTCAAATTTTTCTAGAATTTTCTGAAGGTCAGAAGAATTACGAACTGAAAAATATAATAACCCTTAAAATCCCTTACTATCCCTTACCTCAAAAGTGCGGTATTTCTGACTGGAATGCAAAGCCGAAGGAAACTTGCACTGAATAGCAACTCTCAAAGTATCTAAATACTCACAAAATATGCTTCATAATATAGGAAGAGAAAGAGAGAAAGTTTATGTTTCTGGTGTGATTTTCAATTCTAACTTAGCCCTTTATTTATAGGAAAATATTAGCACGCCGAAGCAGACTTAACCTGCAACCAGATGACTTTACCTGCTACTATTCCTACCCACCACATTTGAATAAAAATCTTAGCACATTTCTTCACCAACCAAGAGTGGGGCCCACCAATTCTAGAATTATCCACCAAAATGATAAATTCCAAAACTTCAACAATTTCTGAACCAGTCATCTCGTAAAATTCATAATAAATCATACGTTCATTTTTAACGGTTCAAAATTTGTTGACATATACTCAACTTATATATGTATAACATATCCAAAAATTACCACGATCCAACGGTCGGATTAAAAATTATAGCCCCCGCAAAATATCACAAAAACCCTAATTTTTAATACCTCCATTCCGACAAAAATACTGATAAAAACCTCAACATTAGCTCCTTCATTTTTAACCACAAAAATATATCCCTCATTTATATCCACATAAAATAAATATTTTCTTATCATATGAATCAATAATTAATTATTCACAAATAATATTACAGAGTCACAATTATGACAACCAGACCGTTCCCAGGAAAGAGGGGGCTTTCCAATAAAGATTTCTCCTTATTAGCACGCAATTAAATGACCAAACCTCTCCTTATACAAAACTTTGTAGACATTGCCAATAATGCTATCTAATAATATTATTTAAATAATATGAATTATTGATCTGATAATGAAAAATACTGTGCAACAACAATTATTGAAATAACAATAATATAAAATATCAACGCAGTAATTATTGAATCAATAAAATAAAATATTGAACAGTAATTACTGTAAAAATTATTGAGTAGTGCCTTCTTACGTAAGAATTAATAATTGAAAAAAATACTGTGCAATACCGTGTGCTACTGTGCAACTACGCGTATTACTATATTTTAACCACCGGGTATTCCAACAGTGTTAACGGTAACAACTACGCCGTTATTTATAAAAACTCAATTTTGTCGTTTTCTTCATCCAATCGCTTTCCGTTATGGGGCCCACAAATAGCTGCGCCGTCGTATGAATATTCCCCGACAGAAAGAATATTCCACGACCAAACGAATATTCCCCGACAAAATGAATATTTTATAACCACTTGCTTATTTTGAAAAATATTCATATATCACCCTTAACTTTAACTTTTTATCAATTTAACCATTTACTAAATAGAAAAATTGAATACTTTTATTTCATAAAATTTGGGGTCTTACAATCTCCCCTCCTTATAAAATTTCGTCCTCGAAATTTACGTACCTGGTAATTCAAAGAGTTGAGAATTCCTTGCTTTCATTTCAGATTTCATCTTCCCTGTCATCATGATTTCTCCATTGCTCATCTCCAGTATTTCAAATATCATTTTAGAATACAGCTTCAAAATAAGGGTTAATTGAACAAATTAACATATCACATAATATCCCGATATTATGACTGACCAACAAATAAGCTTAGGTAGGACACACTAGCGAAAGATTTACTCATCTCTCCCCTCCTAGTTATATTTTTCGATCTCCGCCAGAGACCATATCCCTAAGCTCTGATACCAAAATGTAACATTGGACACCATCATGTGTCAGCACCTCACAAAGGTACTTATCAGCTTGCCACCGCAGAACGGCGTCCCCTACGAAGAGTCTGGCTTCGGTGCATTCTCTATCAACAGGATGTCACCAGATAGAGGCTCGGGGCTCTTTACTTATGGCTCTGATACCAAAATGTAACGACCCCAAAATAGGTCAATTCCATCCAACCTATTCTGAGTCGCCAAATACATGGTACAGAAAATAACTATAATTTTATTACAACAATTGTCGTGCAAAATACAACAACACATATGATGTGAGTTTGGATACAAATATATACCAACTGTGACTCATATCCCAACCGTGGACAGCACCTCACAATGACACCTTACATAAAGGTATAGTCAAAAACTGTTTTAGAAATAAGAATCTTTGGGAAGTGCTCGAGAAAACCTTTGTACATGGGAGGCCATGCTTCTAGGTTGTGATAGATATCATATGGCCATAGAATTATCCTTGGTTGACCCAATATACCCCAAAGAAAAATGAGAAGATTACTATCATATTCTTCCCAATGGTGAGTCTTCTCTTGACTTATCATTATCTCCACTGTCTCTAATTGAGAATTATACTTCAAACAAACACCAAGATTATATAGGTAGTGCTCATAAATATACTCAGCAAGTGGATGAGCACAATCCTGTCTTATGATGACACGAGGTTGTATGTCATTAGACATCTTGTATGATAGTGGCAAAACACCCTTCCAACGTTGGGTTCGCTTCACCCTAGATGATTCACCAAATATAACTCCTAAATGATGACCACCGTTCTATTCCCCATAAAATTCATAACTCTTAATCTATACATCCAAAAATTATCATTTTTAGACACAATCAATAAAACTCATCAAAATATCATTTTAAATTTTTCTAAAATTTTCTGAAGGTCAAAAGATTTACGAACTAAAAAATATAATAACCCTTAAAATCCCTTATTATCCCTTACCTCAAAAGTGCGGTATTTCTGACTGGAATGCAAAGCCGAAGGAAACTTGCACTGAATAGTAACTCTTAAAGTATCTAAATACTCACAAAATATGCTTCATAATATAGGGAGAGAAAGAGAGAAAGTTTATGTTTCTAGTATGATTTTCAATTCTAACTTAGCCCTCTATTTATAGAAAAATGTTAGCACGCCGAAGCAGACTTAACCTGCAACCTGATGGCTTTACCTGCTACTATTTCCACCCACCACATTTGAATAAAAATCTCAGCATATTTCTTCACCAACCAAGAGTGGGGCCCACCAATTCTAGAATTTTTTACCAAAATGATAAATTCTGAAACTTCAACAATTTCTGAACCAGTTATATCGTAAAATTCATAATAAATCATACGTTCATTTTTAACGGGTCAAAATTTGTGGACATATACTCAACTTATATATGTATAACATATCCAAAAATTACCATGATCCAACGGTCGGATTAAAAATTATAACCCCCGAAAAATATCACAAAAACCCTAATTTTTAATACCTCCATTCCGAAAAAAATACTGATAAAAACCTCAACATTAACTCCTTCATTTTTAACCACAAAAATATATCCCTCATTTATATCCATATAAAATAAATATTTCCTTATCATATGAATCAATAATTAATTATTCACAAATAATATTACAGAGTCACAATTATGACAACCAGGCCGTTCCCAGGAAAGAGGGGGCTTTCCAATAAGAATTTATCCTTACTTGCGCGCAATTAGATGACCAAACCTCTCCTTAGACAGAACTTTCTAGACATTACCAATAATGCTATCTAATAATATTATTTAAATAATATGAATTATTTATCTGATAATGGAAAATACTGTGCAACAATAATTATTGAAACAACAATAATACAAAATATCAACGCAGCAATTATTGAATCAATAAAATAAAATATTGAACAGTAACTACTATAACAATTATTGAGTAGTGCCTTCTTACGTAAGAATTAATAATTGAAAAAAATATTGTGCAATACCGTGTGCTACTGTGCAACTACGCGTATTACTGTATTTTAACCACCAGGTATTCCAACAGTGTTAACGGTAACAACTACGCCGTTATTTATAAAAACTCAATTTTGTTATTTTCTTCATCCAATCGCTTTCCGTTATGGGGCCCACAAATAGATGCGCCATCGTATGAATATTCCCCGACAGAAAGGATATTCCACGACCAAACGAATATTCCCCGACAAAATGAATATTTTATAACCACTTGCTTATTTTGAAAAATTTTCATATATCACCCTTAACTTTAACTTTTTATCAATTTAACCATTTACTAAATAGAAAAATTGAATACTTTTATTTCATAAAATTTGGGGTCTTACAGATTTTCTACTCGTGGAGTAGAAGAGTGGACTAGGAGTCTTGAGTGCTCTAAACCACTTAAAATATTATGTCATTTAGTTTTAGTCTCTTTAACTACTATATCTGCTATAACTGTTATTTAAATTATAACTTCTGTTTTATCTTCAAGGGGATAATTAATTCATACATTCCGTTGTGGTTAATTAATTATTTAATTAACAAATCTGTTAAGTTCTCTTTGAAAAGAAAAAGATTTTAAATATTTATTCAACCCCCCTTTAAGATAACTTTTGTGCATCTGGGAACTAACAATTGATATCAAAGCAGGTTTTCTCAACTAAAGCTTACAAACCTTAAGCAGATCAATAGCACACATCATAAGCGAATCTAAGCGTGGTGGAGGCAACAAACCACCAATGTGCAACAAATATAAATTCGCCAACTGAAAAGTTCGAATACAAGCTTACATGAATTCAATAGATGATGATTTATTTGAAACAATACTGAATGGGCCCTACATTTCTACAAAGCTTGCACTAACTCCTGACGATCCAAACCGAATGCAAATCAAGATAAAGTCAGAATTGATCGACAATGAGAGGAAAGCAGTTCAACTGGACAAAAAGGTCAAAAACATTTTGTTCCAGTCCTTAGAAGATGACCTATTCGAAAATGTGGTCAACTGCAAAACAATAAAGGAAATTTGGGAAGCATTACTCATCGTGCATGAAGGAACTGAAGAAGTAAGAGAGAATAAGCAGTCTCTACTCACTCAATAGTACGAGATGTTCACTCATATACCAGGAGAAAACATTACTTCAATTTATGAAAGATTTAATATGTTACACTTACCCTGTTGTATCTTGATCCTTTTGATTACAACTTGATCTACAAAGATAAGATAGCTCGGAATAATTGGCCTCCGCGACCTCTGTGGATTTCACAAACACAATGCCTCTATGGGGGTAGAAGCATTGTTATTGTTAGTCTCCAGTACATTATCCACACTTTGATCTTAGGAAGAATCCCCAAATTAATTTCAATCCTGATCGATCTGAGACTTCTCTCTAACTAGTGATTAGGGAGTTTATAAAAGAAGAAGATCCATTCCTCGTAGAGATCATCTTCTTTAGTTCCTCAATTTGAGAAACCAGAGCTGATTCTCTTTGTGCATTATGTTCATTTATCTTTCTCAACATCTCATTCTCAGCTTCAAGGTTGCAAAGAGAGCTAGCACTTCGAAGACATGTTTCCAACTCTACTTGTACTTTTTCTTTTTCCTCTTGAATGAGAGAATGATTCTTTTATAGAACCCTAAACCATTTCATATATTTATGTAAATAAGAAGTAATGTCATGCAATGCAACTCTCAAAGCCTCTATATCTACATTGGAAGAATTGAAATCAAATACCTTGCTGATGTCAATTTCTTGACTATCAGTGGTGTTGTCGGAGTATGCTTCTATGGCCATTAGACACAAGTTGGCCATATGGGGTGCTTCGTCTTCACCGGTTTATGAGCTTGAATCATTCTCAGAATCACTCCACGAACCCTCTATTACAAGGCATTTATTCTTCTTCTGGAACTTTTTATAGGGCTGACTCTTTCTTCTTCTTGTCTTTCTTTAGTTCCCTCGTAGGGGCTTGTTGCACTCTGTGATATAGTGACCTGACTTTTTACAGTTGTAACACAGGTCCTTATTGTGATCAAGACTGTTGTTATTATTGTTATATCTCTTTAGCTTGTTACTTCTACCTTTCCTCATGAACTTCCTCAGCGTTCTTGCGAGCAGAGCTATGTCTTCATCGTCTTCATCGTCATCACTAGAATATTCTTCAACAGGAGCTTTGGAAGCATCCTCTGATGCTTTAAGAACGGCTCCTCTTTCTTTCTTCTTGGGTTTCGAAGTAGTCTTTGTTCGTTGGTTTAGCTTATCTTAGAGATTCTGCATAGTCTTCTCGTGCAAATTCTTTAACTCTTTAATAGCAGTGGTTTTCGCATCCCACTTGCTTGGCAGAGCCCTCGTGAACTTGATGTTGAAGTCTTTATTTGGGTAGACCTTTCCAAATGCTTTAAGGGAGTTAAGCAGCACGTTGAATCTTTCATAACATGGGAGAACATTTCGTATTATTGGGTCAGTAGGGACTGCTTGTTTTCCTTGACTTCTTCGGTTCCTTCATGCATCACGAATAAGGCTTCCCATACCTCCTTGGTTGTCTTGCAGTTGACCAAGTTCTCTAACAATTTATCTTCTAGAGCCATGAACAAAATATTTTTGGCTCTTTTATCCAACTGCACGAGCTTCTTCTCTATATCAGTCCACTCGGCCATTTGTTTGACCGCAATCTTGTTTGGATCTTCTGTTGTTGGTGCGACCTTTGTTAGTACATACAGGTCACTAATCACCGCATCAAACAAATCTTCATCGATCGCATCTATGTACACTTGTATTCTAACTTTCTAGTTATCACATTTATCTTTGTTGCAAAGAGGTGGCTTGTTTCCACCACCAAGCTCAAAACTAGTTTTGTTTTGTGTCATTAGTTTACTCAAGTTTTTTAAGTTTCGTTCAAGAGAACCTGCTCAAATACCACTTGTTGTTTCCCAAAGACACTAAGAGATCTAGAAGGGGGTTGAATAGATCCCTTTAAAACTTTTGGTTTAAAGAAGTATTGCCATATTATAAATTAAGCAACTTAATTTAAATATGCACATCGAAATATTAGTTTGAAAACCCCCTTCAAAGATTTAAGAATTTTTCAGTTCCGAATTTAGCACTAAAGTGGAATGAAGTCACAAATGAAAATAAAGACTTTGCAGAAATTTAAGTGCAGAAAATAAATAAGACACATGAATTTTAAGTAGTTCAAAGCACAAAGATCTCCTAATCCACTCTTTGACTCTTAGGAAATCTACTAAGGATGAGAGTGATCACTTAGATCAGTTCACTAAGAATTATTACAACCTATGAATCACTTAGATTCCTTCAAGTCACTAAGACTTGGTATGTGTCACTAAGGCTAGTTCACTAAGAACTCTTCAATTCACTTAGACTTGGTCACAAAGACCAAGGAATCACAAAAGAATAAGTGATTTTGGGGGTGCTACTAAGTTACGTTATGCTCAACTTCTGAAGGACTTAGTAGCAGAACAAGATGTTCTGAAATCGTAGTGTAGAGCTTTTTGAGATTTGGGTAGCAATTCAAATTCTTAATCGTGTTCTTGTTACTATTTAATTGAATCTGCGTGCCTTATATAGAAGTCCTCGAGATTTTTCCATTGAAAAGTTGTCATTGCTCATTTAATGTTCCGATTCTAGAAGATCTCTGATTGTTGGCTTCTAGAGAGGATGTGTTAGCTTGTTTTCGGCTGTAATATATCACATCAGACTACTACAATGACAATCATGTGGGTTGTTGTCACTTCATCGTACTAGTTGTTAGACACACATCGATCTGATCTTCTTTTTCAAACTTAAGATATTCAACAACTATTTTGGGATTTTCACTTTGCAAGTCTTGACATTGTTAGTCCATTGTCATAACTGATGTACTCTACGATTTTCCTAATCGTAGAGTTTCATGGTGATTATAGAGTATCTATCTAAACTGACTCTACGATTCTGCAAGCTCTACGATCTGCTCTATGATTCACAAGCCCTACGATATGTTATACGATCTTTCAGCTCTACGATCTGCAAAATGCTTTACGATCTCTTGGCAAGCTCTACGATTTTTCGTTTTGCCTTACGATAATTGAGTTGACTATGCGATCTTCATATTGCCTTACAATTTTTGGGCAGACTATGCGATCTTTATATTGGTTTACGATCTCTGGGCAGACTCTGTGATCTTCATTATGTCTTACGATTGTTCAATCAGCTATACAATTGTTCAAACAACTTAACGATCGTTTGATTTCTTACAGTCTATCCATTCAATTTGCTCAATAGATCAACCTAACAAATCTAAGTCATTGTACATCATTTCATTTTAAGAACTTCACAAAAATTACTTATTACAAATATATATTATCTCATCATAATCAAATCAAATATGCAATTGTCCTAACAAAAATGTTAGATCTTACTTGCCCATATTTAAAAATATATTTAGTTTTGTGCGATAATATATTTTTTATTATTTTAGTTATATTTTCTTATCACATGGCATGGCGTGTGTGGGGTGTGCCACCCCTCCCCACCCCTCCCCTCCTTATCAACTCTTAATTTCTCACCAATATATTTTTAGCCATGCTTGTCAAACTTGATGTTTCAAATTGTGATTATTAATACTTGTCTATATGAAAGAATCAATTTATTTTTATGAGAGAATTAATGGATTTTCTCTAAAGTTTAAAATTTTGAAAATAGGTTATGATTTGAAAACAGCTTAGCACGTGTTTTTCCCTAATACTATTAGTTGACCAATTTTAATTTTTTTTTATTGAAAGTATATGTCTTGCTATCACTTATAAATGCACAAATGTGCTACCCATTACAGAACAATTTTTTTAAAAAAAGTATTTAAAAGGAAAATGTGTTTGGAAAACTAAGATTATAGAATCAATTTATTTAATATTACTGTCCATTTTCAAACTTAATATTGGAATTATGTTATGATTACTGTCTAACTGTAGGAGAGTTAATTTATTTTAATTAAACCGAATTTTAAAATATGAAAATATGTTGTGATTTGGAAAAATAAAAAGAATAATACCAACAACAACATCAACAAAAGAGAGACAAAAAGTTCAAAATTTTCAAATCATTTTACCATTTTCATTTGTTCGGATGCCTTATAATTAAGACAGAGGCATTTTGACCTTTAGGTTTCAGTTTCGATTTCCACTTCAAATGAGTTTATTTTTTTCTTTTATATGAAATTTGTTTCCTCTATTTGTGAATTTATTTCTTCCTCTTTTAATGATGTTTGATGGTTCTTAAAATTATAATAGTAATAATAATATATTTGATTACGCAATTATTTTATATTCCTCAAAAAAAATTTAAAAAAAGTACCTAGTAATGGTGAAAGGTGATCGAGAGAGAGAGAGAGGGTTGAGATTATCAGTGTGAATGGTTAAGAAAAAAGACCATAAGACCCCACAAATTAAGATGTATATAATTTGAAGGAAAATGATACATGTTGTAAGTTTATGTGTCCATCTTTTTATTACAAATTAAGTGAATAACTATAATGAGTAATATTTTAACAATGCATTTGATATAGTAAGTTAATCTTATAATCTTACCCAATACAGGCGCAATTGAAATTCAGCAATCCCCTGTATTGATATTAATCGCAATCGTAATGGACTCTTATTTGGATGGCAGAGGAGGGTAGGGACTGAACAATTCAAACTGCTATCAAGGAAAAAGGGGATGTTCATGACTGTACTACAGTACTAGTACTAAAGCAATCTGCAGCTGTGCTCATGCTACCAAACCACAACAATGAAGTCACAGATAAGTAATAAGCAGTTGAGCTCATTCTACATTGAAATCATGTGTTGACTTAGGAGAACAAGGAAGATGAATGAAAAAGATCTGTAATCAATGAACTGAAGAGAACAACCAAAATAATGGAGGTAAAAGAAGAGCAGTAACTATTTAGGGGCACTTTTGTCTACAATTTTTTTATTGCTCTGACAACTTATTTGCTCAGGCTGGGAAACTAGAAATATAGTCCAATCTTTTACTTCACCCTTGGAAGAAACCCAAATTGGGACAAAAAGCCTTCTCTTCTTCAACCAAATGGTAAACTAGAAATATAGCATGCCTGATTTAAACTATTCAGATTCTTTTTCCCATCCATAAAAAGACCCCAATAAAAAATATGCATAATACCAACACCAAATCAGTGAAGATCTGCAGAACGACTTGTAAAAGGATTTCCAAGCACAAGGAAAAATATCACATTTTTCTCATTTCTGCAGTTTATAGGGTCATAAAATTTGAAATGATTTAGTTTTGGCAATCATGATCCAATTATTTGATGTAGTTTGCAAATATTAAGACTGGAAGGTGAACCACCCAAACAATCCCTAATTAAGTAACAACTATTATATTAAAGATTGCTAAGTAATAATTGGCATATAAAAAGGAGCAGATGTAATAGTTGTTACATTAAGGAGCACACTTATATGTTTCTATATATTTTGAAGCACAGTTTAACTTGGTTCTAAGGGTAACCAAGTGGTTAATTGAGCAAAACTGACAAAGGTGTCTTACAAAAATGGGCCAAAGATTGTCTTATAAAAATGGGCCAAAGATTGTCGCGGGTGGCTACTGACTCAAGCTTTCTGAACTTTCTGAACTTTATTTGGGCGACTTGAGCGCTCATTTTCCCTAGAGCGAGAGTGCTTCCCACTAAAATGTCTCCCACCTCTATTGGACTTTCCTCCCCTGAGAAGAAAACAGGCTTTTGAGAACGTTTTCCTTATGGATTTAAAAGTTTAATACACTGACATTGTATACACGGACAGTGTTACGATTATAATTACACATCATTAAATGAAGTGGCTGTGTTCGACAAAATTACCCTTGTTTTAATGATGTGTCATAATCTTAACATTGCTGGTGTATACAATGTTAGTGTATCAAATTTTAACTCTTTCCTTATTGGCCAGTAGCCCTGTAGTACTTTTACGAAACTTAAAATAGTGCCAACAAATAACAGTGTCTCAATCACGGTAACAGATAATACATGTTTGTACTGGAAATTTATAACTAGATAGAAGAAAACAATGATCAGAGTGTATATAAATAAAAGGAACGAGACAATAGGTTACCATACCTTCCACGGTTGCCCTTGTATCTTTCCTTGTTACCACGAAGTAAATCCCAGTACTCTTTTTCAGCCTCACCTGAGAGTACAACAGGATGAACAAAAGGATCTCGGAGTGCAATATGTAGTCATGCAGTCAAGAAAGAAATAAAAAAAGATATATGACAGTGCATTTGCATAATTCCATTGTACAAGTCATCGTAAAATCAGCCAATTAAAATTGGTGTGACTATAAGTAACAGCCAATCTAAAATAACCAAGGCAACCAAAGATAAATCGATGAGGTAACTATAAGCACAGAGGACTTGGGAGTAAACAACAATACTTTGGTAAGGAATGGTTAATAAATATGGATACAAAATGATGTGGTTGTGGTTGTGGTTGTGATTGGTTATTATCACTAGGCCCACCCATGTATGGTGGATCAACAACTAATTAGTAATTACACTTTACCGCATCATTTTGTAAATTATATTAAGATTGTTTTGTCACCATAGCAATACTTTATAGTAAATCTCCTGCAGCAAAACCCCTTTAGAACAATTTCTGCTGAAAGGGTTACAGATCCCTTCCCCAATTTCTCTCCCAACCCCTCTTATTTTTTTTCAACAAGTTGATCATTCAATTAACTCTTTTACTTCCAAATCAATCCATTTTACAAAAGAACAGGATTACAAAAAAGCTGAAAACAAATTTCTCCATACTACCAAAAGACAAGAAAAGTTTAAACACAGTAAAGATAAAGTTAAGGCTTGCTGCCTACCAGTTACAGGATCCAAAGTAGCCACATAGTTTTTCACAATCAGACCACCTTCTTCAGCAAGTACGGCAGCAGCACGAGCTTTCTGTGCTGCTTCTGCTTCTTCGAATCGGATGTATCCTGAATCTGCTCCCATAGTAAAATCGATAAACTGCAAAAAGGGAAGGCAAAAAATGATACTAAACTTAGAAAGCTAATAGCCAACCATTTTGTATGTTTCAATACTTTTATTGAAATTACACAAATGCAGATAACTAACACAATATATTAAGGGCTTGTTTGGTAACTGTTTCTTCAACCATGTTTCTTGTTTCACTTGTTCTCACTAGACATCACTGTTTAGTAACCATGGCATGTCATAAATAAATGAAAACAGAAATCAAAGTTTTTTCCCAAAAAATGTTAACAGGTTTATGTTTGAATAGTATTCAATATTGAAGAAGCAATTTTTTTCCAAAGTGGGTTTTGCTCCCACTTTTCCTGGAACAAAAACATTTACCCAACACCAACTTTTTCTATTGATTACAAATAAATAAATAAATAAAATCTTGAAACAATTACAAAATGGCTAGAGAAATTGTTATCATTCTCTTAGAAAATACTATATTTTCAAATACTTGGTTGGCAAACTGAAAATGCTGATTTGTACATATTATGAAATAAAATCGAAATAATTTAAGGAAAACTGTTGATCTGCCAATGAGAATGTTTTCCCCAAAAAAATGAAGATGTAAATAAAATCAAAGTAAGTAATGCATTAGTTACATAATTGAGACCTAATGCTTAATACAAAATTATGAAGCTTAAATACATATAGTTGGTACCATAAAGTAACTTATGATTTTGTTCATTAAATATTTCATATGTTTGTATGAGTAAATTATACACAAAAAACCAAAACAAACAAGTATATCATAAATCATAGGCTTCATAATCAAAGAACAAGTGTTAAATTTTCAAATATTATAACTCGACAAACAAAAAACCTCGTTAAATATTTAAACATTAGCCATAAATCCATTGAAGCATTTTTGAAGATTATTGAAGGGATAAATCTATTAAAAGATGAGTTCGGATTTTTCTAGAGAAAAGAGATGAATCAAAAGAAGATATGATTTATGTGCGGAAAAAACCACCAAATTATACATGTAATTCATGAAGAAAAAAATGCATTTAATTTAAAATATAAGAGAAAAGAAATTAGAAGAGGGGGAATCGTGTTATTGCAAAAAAAAAATAATGAGAAAAAACACTCATACACCTTCCGTAAATTGACTTACAAATTCAAATTAATATGTTGTTTATGCAAAAATAATCAAGGGATTTTCAAGTAAATGAAAAATGTCTTACAATTGGCCACATTTTTCATAACCTACCAAACAGTCGGAAATACGGAAAAAGTTTTCCTACAAAGAAACGAATCCTAAATTGGACTCCCCACTTATCCTAAAAAGACCAACTAATGCATAGCAACCCACGGATTGAAGAGATAGCACTCAGAAACTTTCCGGAAAAAAGGCTTATGAATTCATATTTAAAAGTTGCCTAGCGAAAATGACGAAGGAATTTTCTGTTGACTAGAAAATGTCTTACAGTAGACTACATTCTCCACAACCCACCAAACACTGCTAAATAAGGGAGGAAATTTCGTTTTGTTAACTCAAAACACTGAAAATAAATAAGAAGTTTATAGTTTGTAACCTCAAATGCACTATCCACTTATCATCCTAAAACAGACCAATTGAGGCCATAGGAACCCGCCTCCCTCCCCTCTTCTCCCAAAAAAAAACCCTCGAGACAAAGTAAGACGCATTTGCCAAATTTCTAAGACATACAATTATGTAAAATGTAAAAATACACACGGAAAATACAATAGTAAGGGTCACAAAAAAGTAAAAATACACAGAAAATACAATAGTAAGGGTCACAAAAAGTAAAAATACACAGAAAATACAATAGTAAGGGTGGTAGAGATGCAATTTAACTTCCAAGTAAAACATGATAAAGTGACCATATAATTCTGTGTCCAAGTTAATGAAAGCAATGAACGGATTAATGACACTAAAACCTATGTGAAACTAAAGGGACAAGTCAAGTGAAATTGAAACTTAAGAAGCAAAAAGAACTCTAGGGTTTATTATGAGGGTAAATTGTGTAACTTGCAATAAATTAATGGCACTACATTATATGTTGCCATTGGTGATTGACAATCATGTCTAATTCCACTGTACATTAAGGTCAACAATTAGCTAGATACGACTTTTATGTAGAATTATACATGAACATACTTCAAAATGGCTGTAACCTATTATTCATGTTATATACCCATAATACCATATGGAGACGAGAGAAAATTCAATAATTTTTTAAGGCTTAGATATTGTATAATAGATAATTAAGCTTGCAACCAATTACCATAGTTATTATTTAACAAGTTTGTTGCACTTAACATGCAATTCAGTAACCTAGAGCCTGGCTGTTAACCACAAGATTTCTGATATATCCGTTACTGCAATGAATCTCTAAGTTGTTATAAGAAAGCTCGGTTATTGTTCGAAACAAGTTTGTGCATAACGTAATTGGGCCGACCTTGAGCTAGATAAATAAAGAAGCCAAGCTTAAACATCTCAAACTCATTTGCTCAAAGGGTAAATAATGAATTGGGTAGGTGACTTGCCATGGACTGAAACTCATTCATGTCTTACTAAGACTCGTTCTACGTGCAACTTAGACTCGGCATAAAACAAAACTAGTCAAATCCAAAAAGAGGAGATTAAAAGAAGGATTTTATTCTGAATCGTATTTCGAGAATGTTCAAAAAAGGAAACACAATCAACAGAGAAAGTTACAAATAGAGTCACGCATAGAATAGATTCGAGTCAATAGTCACAAGTGAAGTCAAGTTATGAGTCAAAAAATTAAACAATCAAGTTGCAAGTCAATTTTAGAGTTGGAAACTATCATAATTGCATGAGATCTATTGCTTCCGACTTATTATAGACTCCTACTATCTTTAGAAGAAAATTGGCAATTTATAATACTCCCTACATCCCAAAGTCTTGGTTAATTTTTTGCGCATATTAAGAAAGTGGATAAAATGACAAAATTGTCCACATTTAAATTCTCATTTAATTGCATAATTTTCTGCACATGACTATTAATACTCTATAAATATATATAAAGAATAGAAATATGACAATTAATACTAAGGGTAATATAGGTAAATTATTTTAAAAAATAGATTATTTAAAGTAGAAATTTAACTTGGAACTACTTAAATTAGTAATGAGAATTTTTATACTGAGACGGAGAGTATAATCTTGCCATGTAATCTAGTTTCATTTTGTAACTCATTAACGCCAATTATATATTGCAACTTCTAATATCAACCAAACATCAAATAGAAATACTTCATTGTCTTTACGTCTTACCCTAACAACGCCGAATTTTTGGAAAACCATCTTGAGATCTTCACGTAGAACAACATCCTTATTGTCCTTGTACATTGTAGCAGCCAAATTGTCTTCCCCACCAGCTTTTGCTTCATCTTTTTGGATAGGACTGCCAAGTGATTCCTTTCCCTTTTCAGCTTGCTCACCTTCCGAACTCGGTTCCCCCTCAACCTTTTCCTCAATCTTGGTCTCATTATTATCTTTAGAGCTTTTTTCATCAATTTTAACATCTTCGCACACCTTCTCATCAGCCTGCTCAGTAAAATCTTTCATTGGCGTTGGTTCGGAATCCATCTTGCAAACATCAGCATTATCACTGGCCAGCTCCTGGCTACAATTTACTGCAGAATCTACAGCTGACTTGCTCTTTAATGTAAATGCAACAATTAAGCCCTTGGGGTAGCTGTCATCAGCACCAGTGAATGTAAATTAATAAACAAAATATTTAAGCAATATAATAATATATCAAGTAGAATGAACAACTGGAACTCGTACAATTATGACAATACATACTTTCCTTCAGCATTTGAGTTGTCTTTACGATTTGAACTCATTTTCGAACGAGAATCCTTAACTTTTTCTTCTAGCTTTGCTCTTTCTGCGTCAAAATCCTTCCTATAACGGTAAATAGATTAGGAAAGAAAAAATATACAACAAATTTACCTCGAAATAAAGACAGTCAGGAACCATTTTCCACATCTGTTTACGTTTCAATGAAAATATTCGTTCTCAAGAATCTTAAAAAAGGGCCAAGTTCCTTCTGATTAATACTAGATTCCCTACTAAATATTTTTCGCCCCCAAACAAACTATTTTAAATTTATTTGACAATCATCAGTTGCCACCGTTGTAAATGACCTTTCTTTAGTAATTGGATCTCAAAAAGCATTGCTCTAAAAATCCCCGCCGCCTAGGTCCGCCTAGGTGCTAGGCTCCCCTTGGCACCCCGCCTATGTGTTAAGCCCCCCTTGATGCCTCGCCTAAGCGCTAAGCCCCCTGGCTTCTCACCTAGGCCCAAGGAAACAAAAAAAATCCCTCCAAAAAATTAAGCGGGGCCTAGGAAGGGTCTAAGCGGAGATGTTTTTTTTATTTTAATAACAAAACTAGATCTAAATATATTTATTTTTCTAATAATTTACCATGTTGTAGCATATTAAATCACAGCAAAAAGTGAACAATATCAAGTCAAAATGGATAATTTTATTATGGTTATAATTCTTTTGAACTTATACCAACTTCAAATTATATAAATGATGATACATCTGTAATATTTAGTTTAATTCAATATAATTCTTAAATTTATATTTAATTTCTTAAATTTTAATATTGAATTAAATTCTTGAAATTTTAAATTTTATTATTTAATAGCAATCTTGTTTATGAATAAAACTAATACGTTAAAAATATGTTTGAATTTTGAACAATTGTATGTTTGTGTTTGAACTTTGACATTAACAATATGGATATGCGTTTGAACTTTAAACAAAGGTCTTTATTATCTTTATTATATTATTGTTTTGTTTGGATAAATGTAAGATAAAATATTAAAATTGACTTAAAATAAAAAATCTGCCTAGGCCCCCTAGGCGCCCCTCAGTCTCCCGCCTAGCGCCTTTTAGAACATTGTCAAAAAGTGCCAAAGAAGAAAGAACCAAGGGTATAGCATCACATAAGTGACAAACATAGAGACACCAAATACAGATGTGAGTCCATGAAATCTAAATATGGTAAAAACATACATTTAGGAATATAGCCCATTCTCACGCAAATACCAAATTTCTGACAACATTAGAACTATCATTAACATTATTTTGATTCACATGACAATCATAACTTACTTTGGTTTTAGTTCTAACTCAACACCTGCATAAACCAAGCTTTGCTTCAAAACATTTGTAGCATCTTCCTCAGTTGAGAACTCAACCAGAGCAGTGCCACAAAATTGCCTATTGTCTGCAACATGGCGTGGCAACCTCACACTATTAACCTGGAATTTGAAAAAGAGTAAATGCACAAAGATAATCAGATTCAAAGATAAAATGAAGTACAGTAACCATTTTCTAAATCACACAGTTATTTTTAACACAAGATCTATAGTTCAAGCTACAAATATAAGGTATAATTGAAAATGGCACTGATTTACTCATTTAAAAGGTCAACAATAGATTAAATAAGAGGGAAAAACTAATCAACAAAATAAAATAGAACTGTTGGGAAAAAAAATCAACAAAGCTTCTAACTGCATCCAATTGAGACCACATTTTAAATAACCCACAAGTGTACTAGTCAAAGGAAGTGTCCAACAGTAACATCTTAGAATGATCTTTATTATTTCATAGCCTGACTCTCTCGAGCCTGGAGGATACGAAAATGTGTCTCATAATTAGGCATTACAATTTGGGATATGTCAAAGAAAACTAGATAATATTGCATAATAACGTGACTGCGGTTGAAGATGATGATACAAGAGCCAATATATACACTAAATTCTCTATTAACAAAACTTGGAACATAAAAATAAATAAATGCATGAATAAACCCAAAAATATAACATACGAGTTTGCACATACATTATGAAAATAGAACACCCAATACCTTGGAAAACTGACCGAAGAAAGACTCAACATCTTCAAGCTTCACATCATACTCTAATGGCCATGCTGCAATTGTTTTAACATCTAATTGCTCGATAATCTCTTCAGGTTTTGAAAGTTTGGTAGACCTACCAATCTTCTTACCTAAAATGCAAAAAATAAAAGTTGCACACACCATCATCCCGTCTCCAAAAGAAATGGTATTTGACATGCCATGAAATTTTCCACAATTTGAACTAAATTATACTGGGCATAAAAACAAATACAATGCACTCTCACCATCTTCAGAAACCTTGAGAAAAGAAGAAGTTTTTAATGTTCCAGCCACAGCCTTCAGTGTATCTTCAGAAATATCTTCTTGCTTTGCATCCCCCAAACCCAGATGACCTCTCATCCTAGAGAACGAGCATATCAATGCCAAACTAACCACTAAAGTTTCCGTCAAGAAAACAGAATTTACTTGCCAACAATTGTTTTTTATAGTTTCATCTGGATCTGTCAAAATCTCCCAGACAACATCTCTTGCAATGAATAAATAATTAAGTTTTTATTTTTTCTATTAAACATCAATTATAACCATACACACAAAAAAAATATATATATATATATAAGAGAATAAAATTTATGGGTATTGTAACCACTGAGCATTGTAACTCCTAATCCATAATCACTAAAATCATGAATTCAGTTTCATTACTAGTTTAGAGATTGGTTATACATAAAAGCGGATTTTTTTTTATAAATTGCATTTTATTAAATTGAGGTGTTAGACCATAATTAGACTATTGTTTTACCTTTTTATACTCCATGGGCATCATCCCCTTTTCATGGCTTTTCAAATTCAATTTTACTTATATTACATAACAATGTGGGAGGTTCACTAAATCAACCGTATCCAATAACACTGTCTAGTACATTATCTAAACTATAACAAAAATGCAATAAGAAATAATTCTAGGGTCACTCACACAACCCAAACAAACCTTACAAATATGTTTTTTAATGCAAGTTATACATTAGTAATAGACATAAACACATGTATATGTGCACACATATATATAATGAGAGAAAAAGGATACTTCCATCTTCACTCTCGCTCATAGTTTTCGAAAGAAAACCATCTCTGGGAAGATTACTATCACTAAAATAGAACTCAACCTGCGCCCAAAACAGAAAAAACAAACAAACGAAGATTCCATTTCTAATCGATTCATCACCAAACCGAAAAAACAATTGCCGCTCATAACGAAATAACAACTAAATAAACGATCAAATGAACCTGTCGAATAACTTTCTTCGAAGTTTCCTCGTCCAAGGACGCCGTCGCCATTGCTGTATATGCCCTAGAGGTTAAGCTTTCAGAGAGAGAAAGAAGAGAGAGTAGACAGTAATTTAGGGTTTCGAAGCAAGAGTGTGATTTGGGAACGGAGAAAGGGTTTTTGAGTGCGAAATGTTGTTATAAGCCCGCACAATGGGCTCGGGTCTTTACAATAAATTGGGATATTTGGGTGGCAGCGTGCATTAATGTATTGTATTTCACGGCCCACTGATATGTTGCCACGTCTTGTGCAATCACATTCCATTTTTCCATCTACCGTAACTTCAAAAACTAACGACTTATTAATTTTAATAATAAACATGAAATAATAAAACATTTTTTATTTTTGTAAATAACAATAATATATTCTTAATATTCGTAATTTTGTAAATAAGAATCTTTTTGTACAATAAAAAATATAAAAATAACTTTTCTTTTTTAACATTATATGTTCTTTTGGATTTTCGAAGCTTAGTTGTCTTAATAAAAAAAATCATCTAATTATTTTGCATGTAGTTTTTAT
Source organism: Panax notoginseng (assembly GCA_016801055.1). Lineage (NCBI taxonomy): Eukaryota > Viridiplantae > Streptophyta > Magnoliopsida > Apiales > Araliaceae > Panax > Panax notoginseng. The sequence goes on along the minus strand of CM029023.1, from coordinate 3,458,974 downwards.
ACAACTTTTATAAATATATACACACGTATAGAAAAAAATGGAGGTTCACATGTGTATAAATTTCAAATCGTATAGTTAAGTCACCTTACGATCGTAGAGTAGTCACTGACTGATAGTAGAATAGTCACTCTACTACTACTGTAGAAATATAAAGTGACTTAACTTTACTATCGTAGACTATGTACTGTGTACATTTGAGAGTCCGCACAACTTTGTAGTTCCATTAACCCAATATATATATATATATATATATATATATATATATATATATATATATATAATTGTTTTTTCCCAATAACTCACATTTCTCTTTGTCATAGTACATGATAAATCATTAAAATTATTAATTACTAGTCGTACTACCCGTACTACCCGTGCCTCCGACACTACGTACGAAGGAAGGGAAAAATTGTCGGCGCTAGAGAATGTAGGAGGCAGAGGGCGAGCTCGAGAGGAGGAAGAACGAATGAGGATTTGAAAGTGAGACTTTGGACGGTTCTAATCGTTTGTTAGGATGAGTTGAAATTTTAAAATCAGTTGTATTTTGTTAATTAGATTACATTTATGTAATGAGTTTTTTTTATTTATTTATTAACGATCTTATTTTTTTCCCTCTTATATGGTTTTAAAGGGTGTCTTCAAAGTATGAGCTACTTTAATATTAAAAATTTACAACTAATTTAAATTGTTACTATTTATCATAATGACTTTTGATTCCTCTTTTTATAATTGCAATGAATAGATTGTAATTATTAAAGGTGTCATAAGATTTTTAAAATCATTTACTTCCAAAAGATCACACACAAATAAGTTTTTTTATTTAAATTAAATTTCTCCCACGCTAATGTGGAACTTAATTACTAGCATGCAAGAGAGATCTTGTAAGTATTAAAAACTTTTCTAGGTGGACATAAAAATTAAATATGAATATATTTAAATTTTATTTATTTATATTTTTATTTACTATGAATAAAAATATAAATAAGTAAAATTAAAATATACTCATGTCCAATTTTTATGTCCATATAGAGTTTTTCAAGTACTAATGATTCAGTCTATCGCAAAAGGATTACTCTCGATATCAAAATGGTACGCTTGTAAGCCACGTTGAAGGGTGTGGGGTCAGTGGAAAAAAAAATTATTTTATAATATTTGATAAATTTAGAAGAAATTCAAGTATGAATAAAATTGTCCTCATTATAATTTTATAAATCTTTTAATATACGGGATCAAATTAAATTTTTTATAATTTTCTCAATTTCATATTAATTCTACTCCTTGATGTATGCATCTTCCTCTAATATTTTTAAAATAAATAATAATCTAATTTATAGTTTTTTTATAACATAAGAAATCTAAATAAAAACGTATTAGGGGTCAATAAGGGTGTGTGTGTGTATGTGTGTGTGTGTATATATATATATATATATATATATATATATATATATATATATATATATATATATATAATGTTATTACTTATTATATTAATAATATTGTAACCAAATATATATGTTTAACATGTGCTATTGGCCAAAAATACAAAATTATCTTAAAAAAAAGGTTCGGGCCCGCTGCCCCCGAACCCCACCAAATTATTTATAGCATCATAATATTTTAACTTCATTAATAAAAATCATGGCTTCGTCACTTCACGTTCTTGTAAGAATATAATGATTTAGGGGGTATTTGATAAAAATTGAATGAAATTGAATCTGAATCTGAATGAAAAAAGTTGTTTGATAATTGATGTGACGCCCCCAAAATAGGTCCAATCCATCCAACCCATTCTGAGTCGCCAAATACATGGTACAGAAAATAACTACAACTTTATTATTATAATTGTCGTGCAAAATACGACAACACATATACTGTGAGTTTAAATACAAATATTGTCATCTAGACAGTATTCATACTCAACTAAGAACTCATTATACTTATTGATACACTATTTTACAAAATAGTGAGGACTACTAAAACAACTGTCTTGAACCATCATTCCACACCCCGACTAGTACTCGCTACATTCTCGCCTCCTGAGAAGAAAGATAGAACAACAAGGAAAAGGGTGAGCTCAACTAGCCCAGTAAAGAATATTATGACTAAGATAATATACAACAAATTATCGTTAGTCTTCAACAGGGAAAAATTTAATAGAATACAATAGACAACAAGTTTTAAATCAATATTCGCAGCGGAAAATAATAATTCATAGAAGAGTTACGTAGAGAATGAAATCTACGATTATCTATGAATTTAAAAGCACATCATCAACATTTTATCCCTGTAACATCAATCAATAAATATCTTGAATCAAATAGTCATCTTTGCACTACAGGCCAAAGATATTCATCAGTTGGTCATGTTCACCTCAACACCTGTTCATCTTTGCACTACGGGCCAAAGATATTCATCAGAAATCGTTAATCTTTGCACTACAGGCCAAAGATATTCAATTATATCATCATTTAGGACTGAGGATGATGAAATATATTTTAAAGAAAACGAATCCAGTGAAACAAAATAATAAATATTAAGGATTCGTATTTCAACTATTCCATGTCCAAAAATATCTCATAAATAATTATAGTGGAGTAAAATTCAAGAATGATCAAAATATGGATACAATCAAAGCTAGTATCCAGAATAGATATTTGGACGAAAAGAAGAAATTTTTATTTTTCGGTGAATTGTAACTCGTGAATAGTAACTCGTGAATAGTAACTCATGAATAGTAACCCCGACATGAAAAGTTTCAAATTTGATAAAAATTCATATCAATACTTCGGCATAATGATATTGAAGAAAATAATATCATTTAAGAAGAAATAACATCCCTTACCTCGAAAAGACGGTACTTCTGACTGAAATACTAGATATAGTGCTGAAGGAAACTTGCACCGTATAGCAACACTCAAAGTATCAAATACTCACAAGAATACGCTCGATATAGAAAGAGAAATAGAGAGAAACTTGTGTTTCTGGTGTGATTTTCAATTCTAACCTAAGCACCCTATTTATAGGAAAATACTTAGAACACCAAAGCAGAAAATTTAATATAATAATAATATATTTATCAAATTTTCCTTAGCCCACCTCTAGACATCTGATCTCAGCCCATTTATATCACATCTTAGCCCACTTAAATGCCAAAAAACGTTTTTCTTCAAAATAATAAATAAAACTTCCAAAAATCAATTATTTCGGAATTTTAGAACTTCAATAATTCATAATAAATAGCCCTTTTATTAGAAAATTCGAATCTCGCGAGTTTTTATAAGAAATTTAATTCTCTACAACTTTGCAGAAGAAAGTTTTTCCATATTCCAAACAGAAATTGACCGAAATCCACAAACGGGCGATTTTATAGTCAATAATAAATTTTCGGTCAAGAATTATGTCCACCAACACACAAAACATGTGTTAATAATTTAATACCACAAAAATACTCTTCCTCCTCATATACTCATATATCTCACATTCATTGTAAAAATACCACCATCAATATATTATTAAAATAATATATTTAAATGAATTATTTTATCAGAAAAAGATAAAATATTAATTTTCAACAATTGTCACATTAAAATTTTTCTCTATCTATATCCACATAAAATCACTATTTTCCTCGTCATATAAATTAATAATTAATTATACACCAATAATTAATTATACACAAATAATATTACAGAACCACAGTACTGGCAACCAGGCAGTTCCCAGGAAAGAGGGGGCTTTCCAATAAGGATATCTCCTTACTGGCGCGCAATTAGATAACCAAACTTCTCCTTAGACAGAACTTTCTAGACATTGCCAATAATGTTATCTAATAATATTATTCAGATAATATGAATTATTGCTCCGATAATAAAAAATACTGCGTAGTGACAATTATTGAAACAACAGTAATATAGAATATCAACGCAGCAATTATTGAATCAATAAAATACAATATTGAACAGTAATTACTGTAACAATTATTGAGTAGTGCCTTCTTACGTAAGAATCAATAATTGGTGCAATACCGTGTGTTACGCGTATTACCGTGTTTTAACCACCGGGTATTCCAACAGTATTAATGGTAACAACTACGCCGTTATTTATAAACAACTTATTTTTGTCGTTTTCTTCATCCAATCGTTTTCTGTTATGGGACCCACACAAGGCTGCGCCGTCGTACGAATATTCCCCGACAACAAGAATATTCCACGACCAAACAAATATTCCCCGACAACAATGAATATTTTATAACCACTTGCTTATTTAAAATATTTGCGCATTTTACCCATAACTAACCACATTAATCAAATCAACTCTTACTATTTCAGAATAATAAATAGAGGAAATTAAATTTCATTTATTAATAATTTGGGGTCTTACAATTGACATGTCTGAAAAATCTGAATGACAAAACTTTATTATTTTACCCTTATGAAAAAATTCAAAATTGTTGTAAATTTATTTAATATTACTTAATATAATAGTTAATATTTTTTTTTAAATTTTTGTTTACTTCATTCAGCTGCTCATTTAGCCATTCAACTAAAAAAATCCGACTTAACCGTTCAGTTCATCCATCTTAACGATTTAGCCATTCAGACCAAAGTAAACGCACTGTCTGATTCAGCCATTCAGCTCTAGCTCCACCTCTAGCTCCAGCTCCACCTCCACCTCTAGCTCCAGCTCCATTCAGCTCTAAACAAACAGCCCCTTAGTCTAAATGCTAAATGATTACTCTATGTATCAAAACAATGAACCGTCCACTTTTTATGAGTTTTCAATTAAATCAATTTTTCTCAAAAAAATTCCAACAAACATATTACAAATATAGGGATGACAATTTGACTCGAAATTGAACAATTTGTTCAAATTACATTTTTCCCTTCTAAGAATTCTTCATTTGCTATCGAAAATTATTATTGTTATGTAAATTATTTTGTTTTGGTTTGTAATTTAGGCTTCATTTCAAAAAAATTAGTTAAATAAAGTAGTTATAATTTATTATTTAATTTTAAACTCCTGGGATGTACACTGTGATTTAAACCATAAAACAAATAAAAGAGCACTGTTTCCATATGTAATTTTGATATTTTCACATGATTTTATCTCACAAGTAAGGGTGTAAACGAATCGAACCGAAACGAGGGCTGCTCAAATTCAACTCGAAACGTTAAATTCATACTTGAATTCGAATTATATTTGAAAAATTATACTCAGATTCGATTCGACTTGAATATTTATTACTCAAATTCAATTAAACTCGGATCGAATTTTATTCAAACTACTCGTGAGCTTTAAATTCAAGCTCGTATTCGAGTCTCCACATAATAACTAGCTTTATAATAAATATAATTATAAATTTGTTATTTTACTAAGAAAATGATAAAATATATTTACTATTACACTTTATAAATATAAAATCACAATTAAAATAAAAAACAAAACAAAACAATAATAATTAATTATTTTAGTTTGATTTAATTTTGTATATATTATAAGAGAATGTATTGAATATCTAATCGAATATGTATTAATCGAGTATGTATCGAATCACAATCGAAAATTCGAATAATTTAAATCTTAAACGAGTCAAGTATAACCTTATTCAAATTCTATTTATATTTTTATTTAAACTATTTTTATTCATATTATTAACAAATTCGAGTCTCCCTCTATTTTTTCGAGTCGAACCCAAATCGTACTTGAACTATTTAAATCCTTTATAGCTTTACTCACAAGAGAGTAGAGTGAATCCCGTCTTATGTAAGAGAAGCACATAGAAATATAAAAATTACACGTGGAATTAACATTTCCCAACAAATAGTGTGGTGTTGGAATGGCAATTACTCGAGCATGAACCTGAACCTTGCCGGGGCGGTCCTCACGGTTGCCATCTCTATACTCCAAAACAAATAAGGTAACCAACAAGTCCATGATCATTTCATATAACTAGCTACACCTAGTGACCAACAAGAATTTCAAGTCATATATCATCATCATCAAGTATGCATACAATACGAAAACAAGCACCTCTCTGCCTCGAAGTACACGTTTGTGCGTGTGCTTGAGCTTATTAAGAAGTAAGGAACTGACAATTTCACATTAAACATAATCATACTAGTACCAAACAACCCCCCCATCCAACCCCCCCCCCCCCCCCCTCAAAAAAAAAAAAAAAACTTTTTTTTTGTGTTTCCCCAAATTTGGCAACAAGGGATAAAGTATGGGAAATATTCAAATTTAAATTATTTTTTTCACATGAAATCCTCTTCCAGTTCTTGCAAGGACTTCTGGGTTGAAGCTATGTCTTTATTAGATGTCATCTTGTCGGCTACCATTAAATTCTTGTAGCTCCTAATCTCCGCTTGTCTCTCCTTTTCCAGCCTCTCTAACTCCTCCCTTCGTTTCTGCAAAAGCAACGGAATGTTTGGTACTAGTTCAAAGCAAAAAACAATAGTAACAAAATACATAATTACATAATACATATCAAAATGATTGCTTTGGCAGAGACTACGAAACTTCCACAGTTACATAACACATGTTTATAAGCAGTGAGGTTGGCAATTACAGTAAGAGAATGACGTATCATACCTAGACGGTCTGGTTATGTATACAGACTGTTTGATTTGTGTGATGAACACTTGACAGCTTTTTGCTTTCACAAAAAATACACGCTGGAAACCTGATTTTACCTACCAATTACTGTTAACAACCATCAATAACCAACCCTCTTCCATCCTGAGAATCTTATTTTAGCTATCAAACACGCCACCTTTTTTCTCTTCCTATTTTTAGTTAATGAAACACCCCAACACTAGCCTTTACTCTAAACCACCATAAACCATTTGTAGGCACATTCTACTAAGTCTTTAAACAATTAAACCTATAATACATTATTTACAGTAAAGGATAAAAAATATATATTATACATGAGAGCAGATGGAACCGACTCTATCTGGCGATGGGTGAACAGAAGAAGCAAGTATAGGACCCAGGGGAATGAATGGAGTGCAAAATTATGTTCTCCATCAGTCACTCATTCCAGCATTTGGAAGTTGAACTCTCATGGGTTGTTCACTCTCTAGTTTGGGTGATAGCAATAGCACTTGCACTAGATTCTGGGACGATGTTTGGGTAGGTAAAATTTCGCTAATATGCAGCCTTTACATTGATAATGCTAGAAATTACAATTTGTGACTCGTTCTCGGATCAGTGACTAAGGAAACCAAACTGAGTCGCCAAGATTTCGACAACTTTGTCGCTTCTATGAACCGTGCTACCGAAGGTCTATGCTCCATAGATAGTTTTGTTGTCTTTATCACTTGTAGTGTTTTTAACTTGCTTCTAGAAGGATATTTTATTGTATTTTTGTCTCTCCATTTAAATAAAAAGTTCTTTTATCTTAAAAAATAAACAGTAGAATACTACTCATACCCATAAATTTATATTAAATTTCATATGGATGTTGGCTATATGGTACAAAGGCACCCATGATACCAATACAGTGTAACAGACGCATACATCTTTATCTCGTCCAAAATTAGCCAAGAAAATTAGAGACTCACTTTATCTCTCAGCAGCTGTTTCCTTTCCGCTCGTTCTGCTGCATTAACTGACTCGCGCTCAGCTGCAACCATAAAATATAAGATAAATATTCAGTTAGTTGTTTTACTTGTAAGAATACAGAGAATAGGAAGAAGGTACAAGTAAAAACTAGTCATCATAAAGAATAACAAGATCCATTATTGCGGAGTTATCAGATACTTTTTTCAATTAATAAAGCCTAAGAACTATTTCCGTTAAACTTAGGTGTCAAAGGCTATTATTCCATCTAAATTACAAAAACAGCGGAGATGAAAAAAGAATTACCTTTCAAATCAGGTGTCCTTTCCACTTTTGTCTTGTTTAATCTATTAACTACCTCATTAATCCGTTTCTCTACTCTGACAGTGCGGACCTGAACACAGCACCAACATCAGACAAGGAACTAGCTAACACTTTCATTGTGCGCAATTTAAACAAAAAAGTAAAGCAGCTTGGAAAGTAAACTAGCCCAAGCCAACATGAATATAAACTTCAGTACCAACCGACTCCTCACCATTTTTGGATTGTGAAAACCAACTTGGCCAACATCCATAGAAGCAGTCTTCTTCAAATTGTGCCAGGGAGTGTATACAACATCGATATTGTTCACCTTGTTTCCTGCCACATAACAAGCAAAAATTCAACATCAATGAAATAATACAAATATGAAAAAGGAAGATATACACATGCTATGTAGAAGGAAATTGTTACTTCATCGAGTAAAGAGCACCTAAAGTCAAGATTGTCCTTAGCAGACAAGATAATAAAAGAACAATCCTTAATTTTGGAATACATATTACAATCCTCAGTAAATTTGACGAGGTTAAATTGCCAAACTTTCTTTAGACTAAATTCCCTCTTCTTTTCTGTTAACTCCTTAACACAAAAAAAAACATTAATTATGAGTCAGTTGACTGAAATGTAATAGAACAGAAAATCATTGTAGAATTTACCTTGTATGGAATTTGCTTTGACTAGCTGAGCACAATCTTCCAGTAGACCTTCTGATATATCATCAACAGTCTGACCCTTGTGTAATCTCACATAAACATGGGCCGAAGACATTTTATCAACATGGAACCTGCGTTAGAAGAAATCCTGTCAAGGAAATACTAAAATTAAAGAAAGAATTATCATTGAACATAAGAACATAAGAATATAACTGGTCCTTGACAGGGATCACGAGTCGAGAAAACAAAGGTTTTTCATATTTATTATTTCAAGTTTTTATTATATTTAATGTAAGAGTAATTGATGTAATTTATATATTAGTGGGGATTTAGGAATTTAAGTGGTAAGGGTATTTTAGTCTTTAGTACTTTTATTATTCCCCAAGTAATATCAAGGTATTGAGTCTATAAATATTGTTGTAACCCCCAAAAGTTAATTAGATAACAAATTATTGATATTAAAGTTGATTACTATTATTTATACCGTAGAGGTATTCAATTCATCTTAGTGTTGAATTGTTGATTCATTGAGTTGATACACTTGACAGACCCTAGTGATTTAGACGTGGAGTTTAAATACTAGTTTCAATTTCGTTATTTCAAAATATGTCTTGCATCACTTTTGGTATCAAAACTGTCTTGTTTTCTTCCATTGCCACTGCTGGTCCTCATTAGTTAATTTGTTGCAGCTTCCTTTTGTTTCTTCTAGTGAGAAGACCGGTAACCCTAATCTTATAAATATCTCGCCAAAATTACACTTTATAACTCACAGTCTCCTTTCAAGTTTAAGTTTTACCCTATAGTTTATACCTTATACAATTTTACCCCTACATCTTCTATAACTAACCACAAAACTTCTATTTTTTTCAGCCCTATACTAGTTTATTATTTTCTTTTCTATAAACCCCTTCAGTCAAATAAATATTTTTTTTTAACCCATTGTTCCGATGTCTTGAGCTTCTAAAGAATTGATTACCGAACCAAAAGAGTATATTTGATCTCTCGATGATGAAAGTGCCTGAAACACAAGCAAGAAGAGCATAGATGGGATATGACTGCTGCATAAGACAACCTTGAAAAATTGAAGCGTGAAAATTTTTAAATCCACAACAGAAAATGTTATTTCCACAACAAAATTGTCGCTATATCTATAGCGATAGTTTTCACCGTTGCTATACATCTACAACGACACTTTTGTTGTGAAAATAATAAAAAATGTTGTGAATTTAACAATTCCCTTCAAACGTCAGTATCAAGATGAGCAAAAAAAGCTGAAGCACAGAAACTTCAACAATTTGAAGCAAAAGAATGTCGAAAGGATTGTTTCTATATGTTCTAATTCGAAGGATGACATCTCTGTTATAAAAGATGGCCTTAATGAATTGCTGACACATATTCGAGCTAAAAAAGTAAATATTGATAATTTTGAAACTACAAATATTTGTACTGTCGACGATATTATTTCTCAGCCATGTGAGTCTGTGACATGTTCGTGGATGCTCTTAAAGCTCTACAAGTTGAAACTGAAATTATGTGTGAACAACAAATTAAGCAATACTCTGAAGTTGCTTTTGAGTTGTTCGTCATCGAGCAAAAGACGGTTCGAGAAGCTGATTCGGTCGAAGTTGATAATATTGTGTTCATCATTCCGATTAATCTACTTACAACGCCTTTGAATGCTAAATCAGTGCTCGTCAATTTTGTTCCTAAATTTTTTTGAGACACTTGGTATGAAGCTCTCCAAAACGTCTACATGTTTTCTCCTGGTGCAAATAAGTTCATGGATGATTCTAGCATGTTACAAAACTCATGGTCCAATTTTCTTCAACAAGGGGAGAATGATGGGGATCAGAAGTCAAGAGAAAATCAAATATTTTTCATATTTATTATTTCAAGTTTTTATTATATTTAATGTAAGAGTAATTGATGTAATTTTTTATTAGTGGGGATTTAGGAATTTAATAGTGAATTAGGATTTTAAAATTTAGTAAGGATATTTTAGTCTTTAGTACTTTTATTATTCCAAAGTAATATCAGGGGTATTGAATCTATAAATATTGATGTAACCCCACAAGTTAATTAGATTACACATTATTGATATTGAAGTTGATTACTATTATTAATACAATAAAAGTATTCTATTTATCTTAGTGTTGATTCGTGCAATTGATACTTGACAGACCTAATGATTTAGACGTGGAGTTTAAATCCTAGTTACAATTTTGTTATTTGCTATTAATACTTGTTTCAAAATCTGTCCTGCATTAGTCCTATCTTAAAAGCCAACACAAATTACTTTCCTGCAATAGAGGAACCATCAAACGAGTCTTATAGAATTAGAAAGTTGACCAAAATAAGATTTAAGCATGATGCTTTGATTTGAAAAAAGTTGATTGCATGAGCCCGCCCAATACAAAGTATAACCTACTTTCAACCAAACTACGACTAAAATCATCTCACTTCTAGGAACTTAACTAGCATCCTTTGGCTTCTTCACCATTGTAAAATTTCAAGTGATGCAATATGAACTAAATCCAACAATTGTCACCCTAAAAACAAAATTTATTTCAACAAACCATTCTGCCTATAATAAATTTCCAATAAAAAGATAGGTAACGACAGATTATCATGTCTCCAAAACTACAAACCCATTCCTTGATACAAATATTCAAAATCGAAGACTACATTAAGCAATGCTCATAGTTGGACTAAAAACATTTTGTGCAAATTAATTCATCTTTTTAACATTGAGGTACTGCTTCGATCCCCTTAGAAAGGTGTTCATTTCTTGTTTTATATTTTCCTATTACATCTCAATATATCCAAAAATGCTGGGATTAAGTTTCTACTAAATAAATTTAGAACCACAAAGTACTGACTACCATTAATTTTGATAAATTATAGAGAACAGTTTCTAGTAACCAACAAGTATTTATTAAGCAACTAAGCATAATTATGTTTTTCTCTTTACAATCTTTAATTAGGACATCAATGATATAGCTGAGCGGGGTACACTAGTGTAGTTAAAGGCACGCCTAGGCGCACCATCCCAGCCCACGTTGGGTGCCTCGCCTGAGGCGACACTCCTTCACTTAGGCACACTCAAGGCGCGGATCTCATCGAAATTGTGTAATTTTTTTTCCTAAGCAATCTAGACCATCAATTGCAACCTCCTCCTCTAGTTAAGTCTCTCCCTTCTCCTTATATCTTTTTTTTTATTCCATTCTCTTGCTCAAACAAAAGTTATTTTACAAAATACTAACGGGTTATGCTACCCAATTATTTTCAGAAATTTGGGTACTTTACTACTATTCCTGTGTTTACTAATGTATTAAATAACTAAAAATGTGTATATAACTTATAAATATTTTTTTAAAATATTTAAATGTGCATTTATAATGTTGGTTAGTGTTTACTGCTTACATATATATATATATATATATATATATATATATATATATATATATATATATATATATATATATATATATATGGGGAATGATCCGTGGAAAACGTTAGCTATTAGCACTGTTTGAACTAACGTTAATCTAGCCGTCCAATATTAGAGTTAATGACTGAGATGAATGCTCAGCCGCTAGAGGGAGTAGCGGCCAGCAATAAATTAAAAAAATCTCTGTGCTGGCTGCTAGAGGGAGTAGCGGCCAGTCAAAACGACTGGCCGCTACTCCCTCTAGCGGCCAACACAGAGGATTTTTTAAGTTGGCCCAGGGCCCAGCCGCTAGAGGGAGTAGCGGCTAACAAAAAAATTGGTCAATTACTGATTATCCTAATTATTCTCATACATGCTACTTATTAATTAATAAAATAAAATAATAAAAAATTATAAGTATAATTATAATGATAATCAATAATTATTTTTATACTTATCCTTATACTTATTAACAGATTACCCTTATACATATTACTTATTAATCAGTAAAATAAAATAATAAAAAATTATAAGGATAATTATAAGGATAATCAGTAATTATCTTTATACTTATCCTTATACTTATTAACAAAATAAGTATATATAAGAATAATTACTGATTATCGTCTTATGATTTTTAATTATAAATAAGAAATATTGATTGACTTTATATATTTGAGTAGGAATATAATATAAATTCAATCACTATTTCCTATTTATAATTAAAAATCATAAGACGATAATTATTAATTATTCTTATACATACTTATTTTATTAATAAGTATAAGGATAATTACTGATTATATTTATAATTTTTTATTATTTTATTTTACTAATTAATAAGTAACATGTATGAGAAGAATTAGGATAATCAGTAATTGACCAAATTTTTTTTGTTGGCCGCTACTCCCTCTAGCGGCTGGGCCCTGGGCCAAATTAAAAAATCCTCTGTGCTGGCCGCTAGAGGGAGTAACGGCCAATCAAAACGACGTTTTGACTGACCGCTACTCCCTCTAGCGTCCAGCAGAGATGATTTTTTAATTTATTGTTGGCCGCTACTCCTTCTAGCGGCTGAGCATTCATCTCAGCCATTAACTCTAATATTGGACGACTAGATTAACGTTAGTTCAAACAGTGCTAATAGCTAACGTTTTCCACGGATCATTCCCCTATATATATATATATATATATATATATAAGATTGTATGTATTTAACTATGTACTCATGCAAAATGTAATTATGATATTAATTATATTAGTGTATCACTATTGACTATACTACATAGGTATGATCCTTGAACTTGTTATAGAAACTTTTTAAGCAGGCTTAGAAATTTGTAAAATTACTTGATGGATGATAAATTTGATACATAAATAATTAAATGTGTATATAAATATATTTTTAATTTTTTAAAAATATGTGCCTCACTTCGATTAGGCGTGCGCCTGGAGACATTTGCGCGACTGTGCGCTTATTGCCTTGAATAACAATGGCTGGGCATAAATAAAGTTATAAGTTTAAGGTTACATTAGGATGCTTAAAAAACATTTTAGCCCCCATTTTGCAATTGCATTCTTTGCCAACTTTCTCTTCTCTATACCGGTTTCCTTGTTTCGACCTTAACTCTCAATGTCTTTAGCGCCGTCACTCAAGTGACTTCATCAGTATCCAAAATTTCTTAGGTAAACAACAAGCTTCCCAAAATATTAAAAAGAATACATGTCAAAATAACAATTCCAAATATTCACATAGTACTGCCGAATTAGATAGATAGAAGACTAGGAAATGGTAAACATTCATTGGATATATGGCATAACTTGTTATTATGTTGTAATATATTGTCAACGAAAAAACTAGGTTAAATCACACGATGAAGGGCATCAATAGAGCTAAAATGAACAGAAGTGTCCCAGTAAACAGCCCAAATCATTTATAAAACATAACATAACAAATATAGCACAACCAAAAGCTCCCCTCTTCATAATTAAACCCCAAAAAATAAAAATAAAAATAAAAATAGCAAAACAGAAAACCGATATAGCATCATCCAAGCTGCGAGGACTAGCAAATTTAGACAATAAGCGGCATTTAAAACTGAAGCATAAAACATAACATAACATACCTGTAACACAATTAAACCAAAAGAATTGAATTTTTTCACACAAGCATCAATTCATTCGACACAAGCAACAAACTGTGCGCAAAATCGTAGAGTATAATTACATATATATATATATATATATATATATATATATAAAGAGAGAGAGAAAAGGGTAAATACCAAATGTCTTCGGGGATGCCGTATTTGATGAGCTCTTCGTTCTCGTGCTTGTCGAGACCCATGAAAATGGGGTGGTCTCCGGCTTCCGGGCGGGCTTTGAAGTAGAACACCATTTTTCACGCCCTCCCAAATCCCAACCACACACACGAGCAGTAGAAGAAGAAGAAATACAAATTAGGGTTTTCAATTTCTGTTAAAAATTAAAACCGTACATTCCGCATTTTACTATGCTCTGTTTGGCATCTCGTTTCGTAGTAAATCCAATTTTTAGTTGTTTCCATTTTCATTTGTTATGAAGTAAAACTTCCCCTAATTTCCTTTCTTTTGCATTTTGATTTTTAAAATTAGTTCCTAAAATTCTAAAATTTAAAATTATATAACTCACTTACATTTTATATATGATAAAATCTTTAATTTATAATACTTTTCATACAATTTTTAATAATTGTAACTGTATTAACTAAAATCAACTAAATGAAATTTAAGACTTTTAAAATCTTTATGGGAAACAAAATGAGTATCTATTTTACTTATTTATATATAAGGCTGAAAAGGAGTCGGTCACTTTAGAAAAGACGTACAACTCAATTTTTCAAGAGATTTGCAGAGAGAACAACGAAGAAAAACACGAAGGAGAATTGCAAGGGCTGAAGATCAAAGAGAGAGTATTGGAGCAAATTTAGAGTTTCTTATTCTCTTCTCTAGTTTTATCTTTTGTAATTATCTGGGATGTTTAGATTATGAATCTGGATGATGTTTTTCTTTATTATTATTATGAACTAAATTTTCATTAAGATTGCAACGGAACTTGGTATGTAGTTTAAATTAAATCTTCCCATTGAATGAAAGTTGGTTTTTATTGAATTATTTATTATATCTTTTGCTTATTGATTAATTGTTTGGCCAACAATTACTGTGATAATCTATATAAAATTGGAAGATGGAGTATAGATTGAGATCTGAATATGATAACATCTGTTCATATAATCTGATTAGGGTTAATATGATTAGCATGTAGGATAGGAATATATCTATGTGTCTTTTGTATCCATTGAAAGAATTTGCGTGTTAAACCCTAATTAACTTGATTCACATAGGAATATAGTGAGTTAATTAAATGGGGTGTTCCTTGTAATTCTGTGTCTTAAGGATTGGAGTTAAGAGGATTTGTTCACGTGTTTTGGAAAAAGTGTGTGAATTTTATAAAGTATTCTTGTATAATGATTCATATTAATTAATTGATTTAAATGGGAAGTAAATTGGTTTAAATGAAATACTAAGGGAAGTTGTAATCTTAACATGTTAAATCTGCAGTTATTCTTGTTAAATTCTTATTTTAATTATTAGTTTTGTTAAGTTTAATTTTCAAATCACAAACAAAATTTCATAGTTTAAAATAGGATTAATTGCATTAGAATTAGTAATTGATAAATATTAGTCTATTTCCTCGTGGGAACGATATCTTTGCTTGCTAAATATTACGATTGGACGCGTATACTTGCGTGTTAAAGTGCTATTAAAAAAATTAGGCAACAAGTTTTTGGCGCCGTTGCCGGGGAAATTAGTTTAATATTTTGTCATTATTAATTTCAATCAAATTAATCTTAATTTAAATATTTATTTTATTTTATTTTATTTCTCTCGCTAGTCTAATTCTTTTTCAGGTACCATGGACAACTATGACTATCATTGGCCATATTCGAGAATGACTCGGCCAAGGGAGGCAGAGAATTATGGACTCGATGAATTGTCAGCACAATTTGGGACACTTTCGAGGAATATTAACGCTTCATCAGCACAACTTATTCAAAGTGTAGCGGTAATATGTGAGTATTGCGGTGGAAACCATCCGAGTCATCAATGTGCCATCAGTTTCGAGTCGGTACAATATAGTGGCAACTTCGACGATTACCCTAATAATTATGAATATTCCAGTAATTATCATCATGACTGGGGGAATCCGCTAAAGTTTTCATGGAGCGATGACAATCTGGCCCAACCCTTTGCTCCAAGCCAATCATACACTCCTAAATTACCAGTTCAAGCTCCTAATCATGAAGAAGAAAGGATTTTAAACTTGGAGGGACTTATTTCCAAGTTCATGGTTTTGATTGAGGAGCAGACGAATAGTCAGGAGATGTCAATTCAAAATCTTGAGAACCAGGTGGGATAACTTTTCAATGCCATTATCAATCGCCCTCAAGGTGAAGTGTCAAGCAACATGGTTCCTGAGACTGATGGATTGCCCTTGCTAAATCTGGAACCGGATGTGCCAAAAGAAAAGGACGTGGAAAGGGAGGAGACAAGTGGGGAGCAGGAAAAGAAGGTCGCCAAAGATCTAGCCTTGAGTTCCGACATAGATGAACCGATTTTGATAGTGCCCCATATATCTTCTCCACCAAAGTTTAAGGATCCGACTAGATTTGCAATCTCGTGCCCAATTGGTAGCTATTTTTTCGATAAAGCTATATATGACATGGAAGTTAGCTTAAAATTGGTACCATGGTGTGAAGAGAATGGGAAGAGAGATGAAGAACCAGTTGTTCTGGAAAAGCTTCAACGCAAAAATTCGTTCACAGATATAACTCGAAAAATGCCTAGTTATTTGAAGGTTGTAAAAGAGAATCTACCTAAAAAGAACAAGCTAGGTGAATTTGAATCAATAACCCTTACTGATGGGAAACTCTTGGAAGTTACGTTATTACTAATGGATGGAGGGTTTCTCAATTTTCAAAGGGGAATTGGATAGAGAAAGTTGAAGGAGTCAGGCTGAGGACGTTAAACTATGCGCTCACTGGGAGGCAACCTAGACTTACATTTTATCTCCTTAAATTTTAGTTCATTAATTTTATTTTAGTATTTTATTTCATTTAGCTATATATTTTGTCTTAGTTTAGGGTTGTATAATTAAGTTGTATTTAAATTTATGTACCATGTATTTGACGACTCAAGATGGGTTATGTATACCTATTTTGGGGGCGTCATAGTTGGTATCAAAGCTTAGGGATATGATCCCTGGTTGAGATGTGAGACAAGAACTAGGAGGGGAGAGACGGGGAATTCCTTCGCTAGTATGACCTACCTAAGTTTATTTGGTATTTAATTGGTCGGTCATAGTATAGGGATAATATGTTGCATATCAATTAACCCTTGTTTTGTGGCAGTGTTTGAAAATGGCATCTGAAAATGTTGAGATCAACAATGAAGCACATGAGACCGTTGAGTCACCAACGATCAATACCCAGGATAATGTGCAACAGGAAGATAATAATCCTTAGGTAAATAACAACACCGATCAAATGATGAACGATGGGATGTTCAGAGGCTTTATGCAATTCATGCAACATCAGGTAAGAGATACTCCTGTTCAAAATATAGGTGGAAATAATGGCAACCCACGGTTGGTCACGGCTAAGCAGTTCAAGGAGCTGGGACCACCGGAGTTTTTTGGAGAGCCAAAACCACTTAAGGCGGAGACGTGTATAAAGCAGATCACCAAGATATTTGATGTCTTGGGATGCTCCAAGGAGCAAAAGGTTCCCTTTGCCACCTTTATGTTGCGTGAAGAGGCAGATTATTGGTGGGAATCTGTAAAGCGTACCCAGCCTGACGCACTCAAGATGTCTTGGGAGAAGTTCCAATAGCTATTTAATGACAGGTACTTTCTTGAAAGTATTCGTCACATAAAGGAGGTGGAGTTTATCAAGTTGGAGGAAAATAATATGACCGTGTCGCAATACGAGGCTAAATTTGCGAAGTTATCCCGGTTTGCATCCCATTTGGTCGATAATGAGGAGCGAATGACGTGAATGTTTCTAAGAGGTTTGAAACCCGATATACGTCAATACTTCATTTCTCACAAACTTTGTTTATATTCAGATGTTGTGAATAGGGCTCAGTTATTGGAGCGCGATAATGAGTCAGCACAACCTGAAGGTAACGACTAACAACACGATAATAATCGTACCAGTGGCAACGGCCATCAGAATAATGATAACCATTGAGGGGGAAATTATCATGCCAAGAATGGTAACCACTTCGGTGGTAATCATGGCCAAGATAATAGGAGTGGAAATTTTAAGAAGAGAAGGTTTAACAACGATGGAAAGACAGCAGCACCAACACCTATTTTTAAGGAAGGAGAACGACCACCAATTGTATGCTTCAAATGCGAAGGGGAGGGACATATCAGTCCAAACTGCGTGATGCAGTCCAAAGCATGTTACAATTATGGAAAAGAAGGTCACCTAGCCCGATTTTGTCGTGCACCAAAGTTAAGTCCTGCTGGGACGGTGGCACCAAAGGCGGATACGGACAAAACAAAGTCGATGGTTTCAGGAAGAGAGTTTTTCATGACTTCTCAAAAAGCGAGTAACCCAAACGAAGTTAGCACGGGTTAGTTAATTATAAATTATTGCGAAGTCTATACCTTATTAGATACCGGTTCTACCCATTCTTTTATCTCTCTTGCTTGCGCTCAACGTTTAAATTTGACTCCGGAGAAATTAGACTTTGACTTATTGGTTGAAACTCCGTTAGGAGAAACCTTCTTTACTTTCACTGTTTATAAATCTTGTTTGATTCAAATCGACACTTTCACGTTACCTGTTGATCTTATCTCTTTGAAAATACTTGTCTTTGATGTGATTTTAGGAATCGATTGGTTAACTACTCATCATGCTTTTCATAAGGGTTATATACACTTTTTCCCGCTCTACTCGACCTCGGTTTACAAATACATCATTGGACTGAAATTTTTTACAGTAAACTTATTGAACTATATATTATTTACAAAAAGTGATTTTGCCGTCTATGTCCGTTAATTATTTAACTGAACAATGATGTGGCAATACGTGGCAGGAGAGAGAAGCTGAGTTGGATAACTATTAAATTAAATTATACTTAATTCTATAACAAATAGTTAAACAAAATATAAATCAAATTAATATTCATAACAAATAATTAAATTAAATTAATTAATTAATAATAAAAATAAATTAATGAATAATTTTTACAAATGTATTTATATAAATTAACAAAATATAAATCAAATTAATATATATAACAAATAATTAAATTAAATTAATTAATAATAAAATAAATTAATGAATAATTTTTATAAATATATTTATATAAATTAATTAATTCATATTTTTTTTAAAATTTTTAAAATTTTTATTTTACTTTAAAAATATAAAATTATCTAATATTTTAAAATAGAAGGATTATTATTATTATTGTTATTCTCCTTCTTCTTATTCTTAGTATTCTCTTCTTCTTCTCCTTCTTACCGAGACTTCTCCCAACTCGTCTGCAACTTTTGTTTCAATGGAGAAGGCAATGAGAGAGAAAGTGAAGATCATGAGGGAGGAAGGAACAAATATATATCAGATCTATATCTATAAATTTCGGATCTATTTATGACGATGACTCTAGACCAATTTTGGTAAGTTTTCTCTCTCCTAATTTCCTTGTTCATAGTTTTTCCTCAACAAGAAAGTGAAAAAAGTTATTCCCTTTTTGTATTTTCTCTCTCCTAATTCCCCTGTTCATAGTTTTGCTAATTTCTTCTGATTTTGGGTTTTTGAATTGAGTTTATAGCTTGATCTATTCTATTTTTTCTGCAGATCTAGTGAAAATTAAGGGAATTCCAAATTGTATCATCAGAGACTCATAGCTTGGAAATTTGTATGGTTTTGTATTTATTTTTTGAATGACAATCTCAGATGATTTTGTTTGGGTTTGAAGATGAGAGATTCAGATGAATTTCAGATGAATTTATTTGGGTTTGAAGATGAGAGATTCAGATGACTTTGTTTGGGTTTGATTCTTTTTTATTAATTTAATAGATTATGCAGATGTTTTTCTTAACAAATTAATTAATACTACTGTTTTCATTATGATTCCTTTGGTGTTGTAATTGTGATGTATTGGTATTTTAATAATTAAAATATGACAATATCAATTTTCGGACGGTATAATACTGGTTTCACAGAATTAGAGATAATTTTAGGAAATTTAGTACTATAAAAATTATAATTTTACCTTTTAATTTTTTTAATTAATGAAAACGGTGATTTTAAAGAAAATTAATGTAAACAAATTATTAATTAATAATAAAATATATTAATGTATAATGTTTACAAATGTATTTATATAAAATTAATGAATTCATATTTTTTTATAATTTTTAAATATTTTAGGTTCATTTTAAAAATATAACATTATCTAATATTTTGAAATGGATGGATTATTATTATTATTATATTAACTTTTAAATTTAATTTTTTTAGCAATATATATATATATATATATATATATATATATATATATATATATATATATATATATATATATCACATTTAAGTTTTTAATTTTTTGTCTTTTATAATTGTGAAGTTAAAGATTTAATTTGGTTGCTTTATTTCCTATTGTTTTATTTAGTTAACTTGTCTTAATTGTTGGCTTTTGAGTATTTTATTTATTTTTTTCATCATGACATGCCACGTGGACATATATATATGACATATACAGAGTCTATCTGCTATGTGTACTCAATCCGTTAAAAGTCAAACAAGTTAACGGAATTTGTAACGGTTTGTAAACAAATTGTAGTTCAGTGAGTCGAATGAAAAAAATTTCAGTCCAATGATGCATTTGTAAACCGAGGTCGAGTAGAGTGGGGAAAAGTGTATATAACCCCTTTTCATAAGGTTGTTAACTTTCATATTCCTAACCAACCTATTATGCTAATTCAAGCAACCAAACCACTAAAGTCAATCACTGTTATATTAAGCCATAAGTAAAGAGCCCTTAGCCTTTCGCTGGTGACTTTCAAGTCTTGGAATACACCAAAGCTAGAATATCCGTAGGGGATGTCGTGAATAATGGTGGCAAGTTGATAGATATCAATGTGACGTGTTATCCAAGTTTTGGATGAGGGTCACAGTTTTGAATGATATTTCTATTGTTAATAAATTTCCTGACGTATTCTTGAAGACTTCTTAACCTACCCCTAGAGCGTGAAATCGAATTTTGTATTGACCCCAGTACAAAACCCATTTCTTAAACCCTCAAATACTTACTTCACCCAAAACGAACGTATAATGCGCCAAATACGTTGACTCGAGCTGTTGAAGATTACGATCGTACCATTCAATATCATTGTGGAAGAGCGAAAGTAGTAGCTGACGCGTTGAATAGAAGATCGTATGCGTTTACGAGTGCGATATTGTTAACACAAAAACTCATTTCGTATAACTTACAAATGATGAAGATAGAGTTAAAGACTCTAGGAACCTACATGAAGATAGCGAATATACGAGTAGAATCGACTTTAATCGATAAAGTTAAAGCCGCTCAAACTACATACTTAGAGTTGATGAATGTGAAGAAGAAGGTTCAAGAGGGCATTATTCTAGAAGAAAGAATTGACGAAGAGAGGAAATCTCAACTCTCGATTTAATTGGCCCATTTGAAATTCTCGATGGAGTAGGAACTGTGGCCTATAGACTCGCTTTACTGCAAAGTGTGTCACGTGTTCATAACATTTTTTTTACGTATCGATGTTACGTAAATATGTGGACCACCCGAACCACATTATTGAATTGGAATTAGACGAGATAATAGAAGATTTAACGTATGAGGAGATACGAGTTAAAATCTTGGATAAAAAGGATTATATTCGACACTCAAAGGTTATACCTCAAGAGTTAGAATTTGAAGTGAAGTCAAGGTATCATCACCTATTCGGTATACCAGGTACGTACGTAAATTTTGAGGGCGAAATTTTATAAGGAGGGGAGATTGTGAGACCCCAAATTTTGTGAATAAAGATTTAAATTTCTCAAAATATTTTTTTAATATTATGGTGTGAATTTGATATAATGTTATAGTTGTGGGTAATATTTATAAATTTTACAAAGTAAGCAAGTGGTTATAGATTATTCAATTGGTCGGGGAATATTCGTGTTAACAGGGAATATTCGTACAACGGCACAATCATTGGTAGACCCCACAACGGAAGTATTGTCGTAGTTAGAAAACGACAGAATTATCTTTTTTTAAAAATAACGGCGGAGGTGTTACCGTTAAAACTGTTGAACTACCCGATAGTAAAAGTACAGTAATACGCGTGGTTGCATAGTAGCATACGGTATTGATTATTGATGCTTACGTGAGAAGTCACTCAGTTATACTCAATTATTGCTACAGTAATTGATGCATTATATCTCTCATATTATTGATTCAATTATTGTCACATTATCATCTGTATAATATGTTATATTATTAAATCAATAATTGAGACGACAAAGTTATTCATATTATTATTTGCAATATTGACAATGTCTAGAAGTTCTGTCAAGGAGAGGTTTAGTCACCTAATTGCGCGCCAATAAGGAGAAATCCTTATCGGAAAGCCCCCTCTTTCCTAGGAACGACCTGGTTGTTAAATATTGTGAATTATAATATTAATGATGAATAGGTTCGTGTTGATTAAAGATGAAGTTGATAGTTCCATTGTGTGGGAATTATTAGTGTTTGTAGAAATTAATATTTATTTCGATAATAATTGATGTCTGGAGGTTATATTGACCAATCGAGTATTCGAGATATTTTTTGTGTCAGAGTACTATTCACAAGTTACTATTCACCCAGTTACTATTCACTCTAGTATTGTTCACTCGGGTGTTTGGGACACTTTTCGTGTCGGGGTACTATTCACGGGGTACTATTCTTAAAGTACTATTCACCCAAAAAATATATTTCTTTTCGGTCCAAATCATTTTTTAGTACAATATTATTCCATGAGAAGATGTGATAATTTTTCAGACAGTTGGTTGATATTATAATAGTAAATCAATATGGATCGTTGGTTTAAAGTTTTAATAGTAACTTGTCCCTTCAGTTTTCTTAGAGTTACTTGTCCCTTCGGTTTTTCAAGAGTTACTTGTCCCTTCGATTTTCCAAGAGTTACTTGTCTCTTCGGTGTTCCAAGAGTTAATTGCCCCTTCGCAAATAGTAGTTGTCTCTTCAATATTACCAAGAGTCATTTTGACCCTTCGTTAAGACCAAGAGCTACTTTCAATTCTTCTATAAATAGAAGCACATTCCTTCATTATTTCTTACGAATTCACTGAAACTCTAGAGAGAGAAACTATAGAGAAAAAAAAGTATTTTGCTACTTCACTACTCCAGTATTCAATTTTTCTAAGGTAAGGGATATTATTTATTGTACTCGTAAGGGGTATTATTTCTTTCGTATTCATGAAGAGAGCTATTGTTATTCCATTCTTTATTATTATGTTGGAATAACCTGTTTATGCGAAGTACCGTATACGTGGTGAAATTCTTCTGTTATTCCATTCTTTATTATTATGTTGGAATAACTTGTTTATGCGAAGTACCGCATATATGGTGAAATTCTTCTGTTATTCCATTCTTTATTATTCTGTTGGAATAACATGTCTGTGCGGTCTATCGCATGCTTGGTGAATTCTGTTGATATTTCATTCTTTATTATTCTGTTGGAATATCCTGTCTGTGCGGATTACACATGACCTGGTTTCATTCTTTATTATTCTGTTGGAATAACCTGTTTGTGCGGTCTATTGCATGCATGGTGAATTCTTCTATTATTCCATTCTTTATTATTCTGTTGGAATAACCTTTCTATGTGGATTACCACATGCATGGTGAATGATCCTTCGTATTCATTCCTTATTAAATTATGGAAATGATCTGTCTACTTGGATTACCGCATAGCGGGCGAAAATCCATTTGCAGTTTCATATATTCTATTATACTCAGTTGGTTAAAGCTTTGGCTTCTATACTCAATGAAATTAGTGGAATATCCTTGATATTTGTGCTTCATCCAGTATCTTTTCATGGAAATATTCTTCTGAACATTCTTGAATTTTACTCTTTAAAGCAGTATCATGTTGACAATTTGGACTTTATTGGTTCTTGGATAAATTAATTTATAAATCTTTAAAATTTATTATTGAACTTGTTTTATTGAATTATTATGTCATTGTCATCATCCTCATGCTTATATTATGATGAAAGTCATCTTTGGGCGTAGATGGGCTTAGTATGATTATTACCAGGGATTATTCGGTATAATCATGACCGTAATGTGACGAATGATGTGATAAAAGTCCTCATTGGCATGTAGTTCATTGGTGGACAGTTGTTGGTATGATTATGACCAGGGATTATTCGGTATAGTCATGACCATTGATGATTACATGAATATCCTTGGCCGTGGAGCAGGGATGATTTGATTTTATTACTTGACTCTTCTAATGGATTGCTTATTTCGCTGCAGTTGTTGATCTAAAACTTGTTGTCTATTGTATCCTATCAGTTGTTATACTATTGAAGGCTAATGATAACTTATTCTGCATTATCTTAGTCATAATATTTCTTACTGGGCTAGTTGAGCTTACGCTTTTGCTTTCATTGTTCTCTTCAGGAAATGAGAACGTAGCTGGAACTAGTCGGAGAACAGAGTGATGGTTCTAGATGGTGCATTTGTAGTCGTCATTATTCTGTGAAATAGTGTGATAATTATTGTAATGAGGACACCATTGAGTGTGGATATTGTCTAGATGACAATATTCTTGTTTAAACTCTCAGCTATGTTTTGTCGTATTTTACACGACTGCTGTATAATTAAGTTGTATTTGAATTTATGTACTAGGTATCTGGCGACTTAAATGGGTGATGTATACCTGTTTTGGGGGCGTTACAACAACGATGAGTATATATTTAAGTGACTCTACTTAATTTACGATCTATAATCATTTTCTTTAGGTTTGTTTAAGTGCTGTTAGGACTTCTCATTGTTCTTGATTTGATTACGTTAAACATCATTTTCCTTCTCATTACGTTTCTCTTTAATTGACCCTTATCATTTGGTTAAGTCGTTATAGTTGTCATTACATCGAATTAGAGGTATCACATTTAAATATTCATTCTTAGGTTCCCTTAGGTTAATGGGTCGGGCAGCGCTGCGGCACCCTGTTTAGCCTTAAGACCAGCGTTGCAGCGCTAGGTCCTGATTTTCGTTGACTACCACATCAGCGCTGCAACGCTCGAACTTAGTTCATATCTAAACTATATCAAATTTAGTTGATTGTACCATAAGATTCCAACCCTAAATTGAAGATGACGTAATAATATAAATTATAAACCTACAAACCAACTATTTCACTAAAATAGATAAATTAGGGCTATATATATGAGAATGAATACGACAACAATAATCATATAAATATGACTAGAGAAAGAGGAACATAAGCTAAACTATATCAGAACGAGTCAATCGACCATAGTATTTGAACCCTAATGGTAACACATAAATAAAAATTACAAATCAATAAGTTAATTAACCAACATTTTCATATAAACGAGAAATTGTTAACACTTAAGAGGGTAGAGGAACATAATTTAAATTATATTCTCATTAAATTTGTCTTTTATCAAGAAATCACAATATTCTAAATTACCATTATATCGTATCTTAATAACACAAATTTAGTCGCCAGAGGTCTAAAAAATACAATTAATAGGATCGCGCACAATTGCTTTGGCCATATCAGACTATATTTTTAAATTTAAAAAACAAAATACTAAAATTTTATATATCAAATCTCTAGCCACAACTTTAATTTATCTATAAACAAGTTGGAATATTTATATTTTCAGTCATTTCCTACCTAGAATTAAGGAGACACTAATTCATGCATTCTTGGAAATCTTCAAATATTACTCATATTTTTTATTTAGTTCCTTTGTTTATTTAATGTTCTTTCTATTTTTTTTGTGTATAAATTTCTTAGAAACGATTTTCTATGATAGATCCTAGTGTAGTAAAACTAAAAGACAAAAGAAAATTCTCCAATAAAACTACAAAGAATAATATATAATCACACAATTATAGAGTAAAGTGCACACACACACACATATTATATATATATATATATATATATATATATATATATATATATATATATATATATATATATGCAAGTTAGATAAGTAAAATTAAGCCTAATTTAATTTTTCCACATATACACGCAATTTAATTAATTAATTTTGTCAAATATACACAAAATTGACATAAAAATCAAATGAACATTCCTATGAGCAAAAACTGTGTGCAAAGCATAATTCGAGCACATAGAAGTACCCAATTTAACATATAATTAAGGATAAAAGTTAGTAAAAGAACTTAATTCGAGCACATGGAATTATTACATGTGCAGGCAGCGGTGGCGCCGGCGACGGCAATGGTGGTGGTGATGGCGGTGGCGATTTTCCCCTCTTCTCCCTCTTTTTTTTCTTCTGTTATGTCGAGAGTGACGAACTGATACTGGTTAATTGAAATAGATCAGTGACCGCCATCAGTGACCGCCTACGGTCGCTGATTTTTAATGATGTGGACTTATTAGCTACCGCCAACCGGTCACTGATTGTGACTGGTCGTAGACCACCTACGCGCCAACGTTCCACGACAATTTTTGGTCGGTAAATTTGTACCCGCAACTGCTCAGCAACCGCATGCGGTCGCTTATATAAACTAGCTACTGAATTCAAGTACGGTCGCTGATATCGGTCGTAATTACTAATATTAACGACCGGACATGCGGTCGCTGATAGTGTTGGTCGTTGTTAGCCCATTTTCTTGTAGTGTGTTCTCTACCGGGTTCCATGGAGAATCTTGTTACAACCCTCCTATGGGGAAAAGAGACTCTAAAATTGGAAGAAGTCATTTCTGCTCTACTGTTGTTTAACAAGTGAAAGCAACAATCCGAGGGTATTTCGGGTGAAGGGTTGGTAGTAAAAGGGGGAGTGCAACGTGGCAGAAAATCGAAAAGAGGAAAATCAGGATCGCATGGGAAATCGAAGTGAAGGGGCAGGACTTTTAAGCCAAATGAGTATAAGTGTTATAGATGTCACGAGACATGACACTTCAAGAAAGATTATCCATACAAGAATAAGGGTGAAGGAACAGGGAAGAAAATAGAATCAAAAAAATCTACAAATGTTGTAGAAGAATCATCAGATGATGGGGATATGTTGTCAGTTTCAACAAACACGGACATAACAGACTCATGGATTTTGGATTTAGCGTGCTCTTTTCACATGACGCCTAACAGGGAGTGGTTCGACACCTACAAGTATTTGAATTGTGGTATAGTTCAAATGGGTAATAATGCTTCATGCAATGTCATTGGAATAGGCACAGTGAAGATAAAGATGTTTGATGGTGTTGTGAGAACTTTGGCTGAGGTGAGACATATTCTAGGTTTAAGGAAGAATCTAATTTCATTGAGAACTCTGGACTTTAATGGTTGTGAGTACAAAATAAGTGGTGGAGCCATGAGAGTGACGAAGGGTGCGCTAGTGATAATGAAAGGTTCTCAGGTTAATGGGAATATCTATCGGTTGATAGGGAGTACAGTTGTAGGTGGAGCTGCTGCCACTACAGCTGAGGATATTGATGATACTTCACTATGGAATATGCGGTTGGGGCATATGGGGGAATGTGGGATGCTGGAATTACATAGAAGAAATCTGTTGAAAGGGATGAAATCGTGGAAGCTAGATTTTTGTAAGTTCTATGTCTTGGGAAAATAATGTAAGGTGCAGTTTAAGCGTACGGTGAACAAAATGAAGGGAATACTTGACTATGTGCATTTTGATGTTTGGGGGCCAGTGAAAGTAGCTTCAAAAGCGGGATCGCTGTATTTCTTGACTTGTATCGATGATTTTTCGAGAAAGGTTTGGGTTTATTTCATGCGACACAAGTCTGAGATTTTTGAAAAATTCAGGGTGTGGAAAGCTGAAGTGGAAAATCAAACAGGGAGACGAATTAAGTGCCTTAAATCAGATAATGGGATAGAGTACAAGTATGAACCATTTGAGAAGTTTTGTGAAGAGCATGGGATTCAATGTCACTGGACTGTTAGAAAGACACCACAGCCATATGGAGTGACAGAGAGAAAGAACAGAACTATAGCAGAGCGAGCACGGTGCATCGGGTTAAATGCAAGGCTTTCAAAGGATTTTTGGGCAGAAGCAGTGAGTATGGCAGTTTACATTATAAATAGGTCGCCAAGTTCTGCTCTTGATAATAAGGTGGCACATGAGGTGTGGACATGAAAAGAGGTAGATTACTCAGGTATAAAGATCTTTGGGTGTCCAGCCTATGTTCACGTTCCGGGTTATGAGAGATCAAAGCTTGATGCAAAGTCTAAATAGTGTATTTTTCTTGGGTATAAGAAAGGTGTGAAGGGGTACAAGCTTTAGGATCCGAAATTAAAAAAAAAATAGTGATCAGTAGGGATGTGGTTTTTGATGAAGCTTCCATGGTTAAGACACATCCGGAAGGTCAGAAAACTGAGGCTAGTGAAGACACCAACAATCAGTAACAGGGAATAAAAATTGAGCTAGAAAGCTATGACACTGACTATCCACCGCCATTGGAATAGGATAATCAGCAGCAGGAGGAGGAAATCATAGCTACAAGGAGACCCAGGTGCACTATCAAACCACTGGAGAGGTATAGGTTTGATGATATGGTTTCATATGCTCTATCTATTACTAGTGGGGATCCGTCTACTTTTTAGGAAGCTATTACTAGTCTTGAAAGGGACAGATGGATAGAGGCCATTGTGGAGGAGATGGAGTCATTGAAAAAGAACAAGACTTGGGAATTGTCAGAATTACCTGAGGGAAAGAAACTAGTGGGGTGCAAGTGGGTGTACAAGAAGAAAGAAGTTGTATCAAAAAAGGAAAGGGAAAGGTTTAAGGCTCGATTAGTAGTAAAGGGACACTCACAGAGGAAGGGGATTAACTATGATGAAGTGTTTTCTCTGATGGTGAGACATACCTCAATCAGGATTATTATGGCATTAGTGGCTAGCTATAATCTAGAGTTAGAGCAGCTTGATGTGAAGACATCTTTCCTTCATAGTGATTTGGAGGAAGTTATATTTATGGAGCAGCCTGAGGGGTTTAAGCAGCTAGAGACTGGGCACATGGTTTGTAGGTTGAAGAAATCACTACATGGGCTGAAACAGTCTCCAAGACAATGATGTAAGAAGTTTGATTCCTTTATGATCCGGAACGGGTTCACTCGGTGTGAGTATGATTGTTGTGTTTATGTGAAGATTCTTCAGGATGGTTCCCATATTTTTCTGTTACTGTATGTGGATGATATGCTTATTGCTGCAAAGAGTATGGTTAAAGTCAACATGTTGAAGACCTTGTTGGGAAAGGAGTTTGACATGAAGGATTTGGGTGCTGCTAGAAAAATATTTAGGATGGAGATTCGCAGGGATAGGACATCTTGTAAGTTATGGTTGTCACAGAAAAATTATGTGGAGAAAGTGTTAGAGAGGTTTAGTATGGCTAATGCAAAACAAGTCAGCACTTCATTGGCGAGTCATTTCAGGTTGTCTACAACACAATGTCCGAAGTCGACTGTAGAGATTCAGGATATGTCGAATGTGCTTTATACGAGCACAATTGATTGTTTGATGTATGTGATAGTATGTATAAGACCCTATCTGGCACATTCAGTCAGCATAGTGAGCAAATACATAGTAAATCCAGGTAGAGAGCATTGGAAAGCGGTTAAGTGGGTGTTTAGATACTTGAGAGGTACTACAAATCATGGGATTATGTTTGCGAAGCAACATGATTAGATATTAGTTTTGGGTTATGTAGATGCGGATTATGCTGGAAGGTTGGATGATTTGAGATCTACAATAGGGTATGTGTTTACACTAGCATGTGGACCAATTTGTTGGAGATCCATGGTACAATCTTTAGTAGCTCTATCTACTACTGAATCTGAGTATATGGCATTGGTTGAGGCTGGGAAGGAAGCATTGTGGTTGAAGGGTTTTGTGAATGAGTTGGGCATAAATCAAGGTAGAGTACAACTGTATTGTGATAGTTAGAGTGCCATTTACTTGGCAAAGCATCAAGTGTATCACGTAAGAACCAATCATATTAACGTAAGGTTTCACAAAGTAAGAGAGTTGATAGCTATGGGTGATGTGATATTAGAAAAGGTGCACACTTATGAAAATGCAGCTGAAATGTTAACAAAGGCTGTAATCGCAGAAAAGTTCAAGCATTGCTTGGACTTGATTAATGTCTCCAAATGTTAATATGGAGGATTTCCCCCAAGATCGGTTAGGATAAGTGACTTATCTTCTGAATGGGAGAGGTTATTCGTCAAGGTGGAGATTTGTTGAAACTTGTGACTCATAACTTAGAAGCTACTGGAAAAGGCTAGTGCGGAGCGGAGCGAGGGGGCGGGGCGCGCCAGGATCGGTGCAAGTTCTGTATATATGGCACAAGGCGCGCCAATTGACGGATAGAGTTTTGTTGATTCATTTATTGGAAGGACATTATGGGTATTTGAGCCATAATGTGAAGTATGGTTGGAATAGATTTAATAGCTATAAATACTATCTATTGTAAAGCCCAATATAACTGAAATCATCAATAAAAACAACAAGCCGCCTGTGGAGTACCCAAATTGGGGAACCACGTAAATCTCTGCGTTAATTCTCTATTGTCATGTGCGTGTGTGATCCTAATTCTAACAGTTCTCACTGCTAAAAAGATTTCTTATATCCTAAATTCCCATATCCCTGCAAATGTTGCAGAAACAACATGTGAGGAAGAGATTGCTACTTTTAGAAAGTGGCAAGATGATATATATGTGGTTCAATGTATCATGCTCGCATCCGTGAGTAACGAGTTTTAGCGTTATCATAAAACTATGGTTGCTCCTACTATACTGTTGCACCTCCAAGAGCTGTATGGTGAGCAAAGTAGGACTGCTAGATATGAAATATCTAAGGAGTTCTTCCAATCTCGGCTGACTGAGGGGTACTACTATTGAGACTTATGTCTTAAAAATGATCAATCTAATTGAATGTCTTGGAAAGCTCGGGTTCGTCATGGATGGGGAGTTAAGTCATGATTTAGTCTTACAGTCACTTCCTGACACCTTCTCACAATTTGTTATGAATTTTCATATGAATAAATTAGATGTCAGTTTGCCTGAATTACTTTAAATGTTAAAAACTGCTGAAGGTCACTTCCCATCTAAGAAGAACTAAGTCTTAATGGTGGATGATTCTTCCAAGAAAAGGAAGAGGCCCAAAGTATCTTCTAAAAAGAAGAAATCCAAGAAAGCTAAGGATAAGGCGAACGTGAAGGATCAAAAGAAATCTGATCCAGCTAGCAAAGGAATTTTCTTCCATTGCAATAAGATGGGTCACTAGAAGAGGAATTACAAGGATTATCTTGCGGAGCAAAAGCAGAAGAAGCTTGGAGAAGCTTTAGCTCCTAATTAAAGTTTGTTCATGATTGAAAATAATTTTTCTGAACATCAAAATTCTACTTGGGTATTGGATACCGGCTGTGGTTCTCATATATGTAATTGTATGCAGGGACTGGTCAGAAGTAGAAAGCTGAACAAGGATGAGGTCGTCCTACGAGTGGAAAATGGAGCAAAGGTTGCTGCATTAGATATAGGGACTTATTGTTTAGCATTACTTACGGGGAAAACTATTAGCTCAAATAATTGTCATTTTGTTCCAAATATCATAAGAAACATTATTTCTATTTCTATATTAGATATGGATGGTTTTAATATTATAATAAAGAATAACAGTTGTTCTATTTATAATAAAAATATTTTATATGATGTTGAAAAATTGTGAAATGAACTTTACATACTTGAATTGCATGAAAATATACTTCAAATTGAACAAACTAATAAAAGGAAAAGAGATCGATGATGTTAATTATACCTACATGTGGAGCTGTAGACTCGGTCATATTAATGAGACAAGATTATCCAAGTTGCATAAAGATGAGCTCTTAGAGTTATCATATTATGAATCATATCCAACTTGTGAATCATGTCTCATGGGAAAAATGACTAAATCTTCTTTAAGTGAAAAGGGAGAAAGAGTTATAGAGTTGTTAGCGTTAGTACACACAGACATATGTGGGCCTATGACAATGACTGTACGAAGAGGGTATTCTTATTTTATTACATTCACTGATGATCACACAAGATTTGGATATGTGTATTTAATGAAATACAAATCTGAATCATTTGAAAAGTTCAAAGAGTTCAGAAGTGAAGTTGAGAAACAAACTGGCAAAAGTATTAAGATTCTTCAATCTATTTATGACGGAATTTTCGTCGGAAATACGTCCCTCAGAATTAAGTTAATTTCGACGGACATTCCCTCAGAAATAACTATTACTTCGTCAAAATTAGGTTTCGCACTGGCGGGAAAGTTGGGGCCAGGGAGGGCCTAATATTTCTGACGGAATTCCATCGAAATTATAATATTTTTGAGGGACTTATCATCAACGGATTATTCCGTCGAAAATAGGTTAAAATCGACGAAATCTATCCCGTCATCTATTCCGTCGATGATCAGTTCGTCAGAAATAGTCGATTTTCTTGTAGTCGGTCTTATAATTTTTTTGATTATTAAATGATTGTTACCAAATAATTTTAATCTTATTGATTTAAGCACATCAGAATATTTCTTTTATAAAACCCCCTTGAAGATTTAAACAAATACTAGTTTTGAATATGAGCAGTAAATATGATAATCAAGCAAATAAATGATAAGAACAGTGAGAAAATTCACAAGCAATTTTAAGTGGTTTGGAGACTGAATAACTCTTAATCTACTCTTCTACTACTTGATTAGGAATCCACTAAAAGTTTAGTCACACAGTCAAGGACACTTTGCCCTCTTCAAGCCCAGCAGACTTGGATTTTTAGTCACAAAGACAAGGACACACTGCCCTCTTCAAGCCCCACAGACTTGGGTATTTAGTCACAAAGACAAGGACTCTTAGCCCTCTGATGATATGATAGTATTGAGAGGTGCTGCTAAGTTTGCATTAAGCTCTTCTTCTTAAGTGCTTAGGAGATTGAACTTTGTAGTTAAGATCGTTGAGTTCGCTTTTTGGACTTGTGACAACCCAAAAATTTAGAAGATCTTGAATGATTAAATTATAGTTTAAAGTTTAAAACATAGAGTGGAAATAGAGGATTTATTTAATATTTTTAAGAAAAATATATACGGTTTAATAATTGAAAGAGTGTAGAGAAAATATGGGTTACAAAATTCAAAACCTAGAATGGAATTATATTTAGAAGTATGTTAAGAATAAGGTATTACGTTACCTTTAACTTTACGTGAATTAATGAAATAGATTATCATATGATATATATAGAAAAGATTTTTAAAAAAAAGTAAGGAAGAAGAAGATCCAATGAAAGGTATATAATTTCTAAAACCTAATTAAGTTTATGTATTTTATATTTATGGTTTAATGAAATGATGATCCAAATATTTGTAAACTCAAAAACCTTGGATCTTTATGTTGATGAGTGTTTTATGTTTAGATCTATCCATATTGGGTGTTGATTTATTTGGAAATCAGAAGAAAAGAAAAATAATTTTTCTAGTTTAGAAAACTCTAACTTTTTCTTCTTTTGATCATCTACCATTTGAGATCTAAACCTTTTTTTTGTAAAAAAGGGGTGATATATATGTAAGTTAGATTTTAAACCCAAGTGGTAGCACTCAAAAAGGATTTCTGTGCATCAAATGGCAACTGTTTTACCCAAAACAGTCCTGCTGAAAAAGAACAAAATCTGGGCACAAGTATACCCCTTCGCCAGTTTGGTCCAGGGGCATTTTTGTCCACTTTTGTTACTTTAAAAATTTTGGGAAAATTTAGGATGTTAATATAATGAGATAGCAAGGTCCAGTCCAAAGATGGTGATTTTTAGATGTGTAGAATGAAAGTTACGAATTTTATAAGAAATGCTATTTTTAAAAGTAAACTCGAATAACTCGGTGAGTTTAACTAAGAAAATTCTAAAATTGGTAGATGGGCTAGATGTTCATTGTAACGACCCCAAAATTCATACAACTCAATTATCGACTTTGGTCGTTAATAACACGTCTAACTTCTGATTTTACATCATTATTCGATGTTAAACTTAACAAAATGCGGAATAATTTAAACTTTTCTATCTTCTTACTTTAATTCCCTGAATCAAAATCTTTATCATCTACATGTCTTTGAATCATATATAATCCATGATTCACTTTATCAGAGTTAATATATATACTTACATATCAAATCGATATCCTTTATACATCAGACAACTCAAAATTTAACTTTACAACTCAATATAAAATATACATCATAAAATATTGAGTACATCTCATGAACCTTAATCATGGTT
This sequence comes from Panax notoginseng, assembly GCA_016801055.1. Taxonomy (NCBI): domain Eukaryota; kingdom Viridiplantae; phylum Streptophyta; class Magnoliopsida; order Apiales; family Araliaceae; genus Panax; species Panax notoginseng. The sequence goes on along the minus strand of CM029023.1, from coordinate 3,424,397 downwards.
TAAGGAAATAACAATCTTTAACTAAAATAGTAATCTTCGTATATTATTTCTAATCCACGTCATTCAAGTAGCACACAGTGTTACCTCCAATACTTAACCTGCAAAAATGGTTGTTTGCAAGGTTGAGCTCGACAGCCCAGCAAATCTAACAGTTTTCATGCATCACGTAGCACATAATAACATGCTTATCATACATCTCATAAATATTGGACTAACATAACATACATGCTGCAGTTCATATAACAAGTATAAGGGTTGAGTTCCTTACTCAATCAACATTCATTACTCAATCAACGTAGTCATAAATTGATTTTAATGTTTCAAACTTTCAACATATATATAACACATCATGCTATTTGCAATAAAGATTTAAAACAGTTCATCATCAAGTTCACATAACAAATAGGAACTGAAAGACTTGTCTTGATCGTTGTTTACCAATAATAGTTTAACAGCTTACAGCTATCTGCACTTCACGTGCCCTACACAATTATATAATCATGTATATCAACTATTAGTCACATAGCAATGCATAGTAGTTGTAATGTAAACTTTACTCTATATCTCATAACCCTTCCTATTATCAATACACAATGTTCAATTTGATTGTGTTAACTTTCGACTTATACCTCACTATATTTCATACTCGAAGTTCATTCAAGTGTTTAAGTCATGCTAGAAAACATTATTGATTTTATATTAACCCCATTTCATATCTTATAATATTCTTTTCATTTGACTTAAAACACTTTTTACGTTTATAAACACTTGTCACGATGTTTCGACGTTCATTCGTCACACGCCCGATTTGTCTCTCTTGTGTATACTTAGTATGCTTATACACTTATCGAATACATCATTTATTAATATTAAGTATTATTATATTTACTAATATTCATATTTTATAACTTAGAATAACATCTTTTATCGTCAGAAGCACTACACTTTCATACATGCATGCTTGACGCCCTCCGATTGCCTCTGAAAACACATCAGTCCCAAAGCTGGCCATTTTAACCCCTGTTACCGATCTTAACTAGACAATCTTAAAGAATAAAAGTTAAAGGTCTATTCTTCCTCGTTTCGGATCATCTTGAATCAACTCAATCGGAGTCCGTATGAAAACGTTATAGCCGTTTTACCAAAATAGGTCAAAGCAATCACACTTGACACACTATGGGCGCGACCGCACCCATTTCCTTCAAAACTTCCGCATGCCCGTGCCATCTAGCAGCGCCCAGCTGCCCACCCACGCTTCTGGGTAGCGCGCCTGCACTTGGCTTCGCCCAGAAGATTATAGCTTTCTCAATGTACATACTTCAAATCTTCATAACTTCTTCATTTTAAGTCAGAATTAGTTGGTTTTCGACTCTATGAACTCGTGAAACACTGAACAACTCATCTACATAATAATTATAACATTTCAAAAACTTTAACAAATTAATTTATGGGTTCCAATTCAGTGTTCATGCTATATTTTCATAATCAACATATTTAATGAAATCTTACATCACGAATTCGTTTTAACTCCGTTTTAGTTCATTACAATTGGGTTGTTTTCGTTTCTCAGGGGAGAACAACAAACCACTATAAATTTACAACTTAAATCATAGGATTACACCAAATTTTTACCTCTAAAACAGACCATATAGTATGTAATAACCTAGAGTCTAATTTTTCCATCTTTTACACAATTTAGACTTGATTGGTTTGATTTTAGATATGAACAACACTAGAAATTCATTACATAATCAACACACATAGATTCTTCTTCAATTCCTAAGGTCAAATAACCATAGTAATTTCTAACAATGAAATTAAGGAACAAAGATTAGGAACTTAAGAATTTCTTCATACCTCTTGAAACCTCCTTAGCTTTAATCAGATGATGAAAAAGGTTGGTTCTCCTTGATTCTCCAAGGCTCTTCTCCAACTCTATAGAGAACTCCTTTTCTCTCTCAATTTTCTCTCTCCTCTGCTCTATTCTTCTTTCTCAGACTTAGCACAACTTAACGTATTTTTTTATTTAGTCTATCAATTAAACAAACCAAGGGCTCCCATCTGTTACAAAGGCACAAGGCCATGTTTGGCTAGAACCCTAACCTCCTTATCCATTTATTTTAATATTATTCCTATTATAAGTTACACCAAATGTCACACTTCTTTTGATTTAACCATAATCTTTATTTATCCAACACCATATTTACTTACCCAATAAATTTATAATTTTATTTAACAAATCATTAGTCCTCTAATTTAATTATTTAATTAAATTAGAATGCTACCATTCCATTAGCGTAATAAAATACGCATAGATTATAAAATTATTTAGTCAATATTATCACAATTAAATAAAGTATTCCATACTAATTTCCATCGAATATTTATTTTATTTCGTAAATATTCCAACTAAAATATTTATTTTATTGGATAAATATTTTAACTATTTACGAGATTCACAATTGTATTACATTAACATAATACACTCATATGTAATATATTACTTCCTCATTTATTAAAATAAATATGCTTACACTAATTCACTATTTTAATTAAGTGAACTACTCTCATTATTTATGAAATTTAATTCATAACAATTACATTGCCAATTAGGCATAATAATCAAATTATATTACTTCATAATATGATTTTCAAATTAATTAAATTAACTAATATTATTCAGTTAATTTCGTTTCCGTAACAATTTTATTTACTTTCTTCAATAGTTAAACTAACTATTAGCCTCATTTTCCCAATAGATAGATATATATATTTCTCTTCTATATTCACACTTAATCTTTTCATACCAACAGATATTTCAAAATTATATAGCACGTATATATACATACTCAAACTCAAAACATCTCATAATAAGAATTTTAATTATTAAATTCTTATTTTAATAACTTATATAAATTCGGGTTATCACATCCTTCCCACCTTATAAGGATTCCGTCCTCGGAATCAACGAAACCTCCTTTACTCAGTTTTTACCAAATCTCTTTTCAAAATTTATCGTTGAATATCTTCAACACATTACCTTAATATATGTTTTATTTATTTCCACTCCAACCATTCTTCATAATAAATTCTTGTAAGTTTTATTTCATAACATTTACTTAGACTCAGTTATATTTGAGTATTACATATTCTTTGACCAGTTCATTATCTTTCTCTAAGGATCATTATCATGTACTAGATTCTCAAACACTCGGGACATTACATTCACCCCTTCTTCTAAGAATTTCGTACTCAAAATTTTGACTTACTAATATTCGTTCATTCCATTTATCAAAATAGATTTTATGTTAATATTTATTTATTCATTTGGTTCTACAATCAAATTCTTTCTCTAAGGATCTTTTTAAGATCATCATATTCCTCACCTCTTCCTCTTCTAAGAGTTTCACATTTTCCTTCTTTCTGGAATTTCATTTCTTTCTTGAAATTATTATGTTTTGCTTAATTTTCTCATCCTTTCCACTTTCACCTTTCAGAATAAGAAGAATCTTTCACAATTGCTCAATAATTGGGAAGCGATATGGATAACAGGAATTTAAAAGATTCCAATTCATGCTGAGGGGTCATAAGACCTTGAACTCTTCTCCAGGTTTAATAGTGCATCACCACTGTAAACTATCTTTAACAGAATGTTTAGCAATCACGTAGACTGAAAACACTCTCTGCAAGTACTCTAGGTGATCAGCCTATCGTACCCCTACGTCGTGCATAACATATTACATCTTAACATCGTAACGAATATATGCGTTACTTTTAGAACCATTGTCTTCGATAACATGTCCCCTTTTACAGGGTTGTTCACCTCAGCTTCTTAACATTTGAATCTACACCAAAAAAATTTGGTGTGGTATAGTTTGACAATGAAAGCTTGAATTTCATGAACATCTTTCAATATTTGTCTAGCTGAATCAAGTAGCATAGACTTCCAACAATAACTCGGACATCAATCGATATATATATCCATATTATTATTTTTAACCAACTCAATTAGTATACCTTTCTTAGTTTAAAGTAAACCAAATAAAAACTTTTTATGACATCATGATACCGTACTGTCTTAATAGTACGTTGAGAATTCCGTCATTTTGTGACTTCGTCATACTACATCATACCATAGTGGGCTGACGATTCGATGATCACATCCAACACCAGATTCAATTGCATTGATGACTCCATCGTTTATTATTTCTACACCATATCAAATGATGTACACGATTATACAAAATACATTTTGATAATTTAAAATCATTTTTATCTAGCCGAATCAATTAGCATAGACTCTTATTTAAATAGTTCAAAACCATTGAAAATCATTTTTGGTGTCATCATGACACAACATGTAACGATGTGTTAGTGGCCCGAAGTCCACACCTACACATTTGTCACCATGTGTTGAGGATAACAAAATTCATTTATATTTTTAAAGGCACATCAATGCAAATTTAGCTTGATGTCAAAAATTTTGAAGTATAGCATAGCTAGAAGATTTGGAATACCTATGCTTCCACCATTGACTTCAATTTCTCTAATGATCCATTGCTTAATAATTTTATCTATTTCTATCATCCTTAATACTCCATTCACACTTAGCTATACCCCAGTTCATCAAACTTACCACACATTATGAGTTCAGGAACTTTCCACAATAATATGAGTTTAAGAACTTCCTAGTCAGACCATAGGCGTCCATTCACTGAGGAGTTCCAAACATACTATATGATTATGAGTCATGAACTTACCATAAGTATGAGTTTTAAGAACTCGTACTTAATCCTAATAACATCTTACTAATCTTAATAGTCTCTAACTATCAAATATACACATAAGAAAAGAATCACCTTCTCACCACATATACATTTATAGCGCGACACCAACATTCCAATGATTATCATTGTGATAAACTGAGTGCAATCACAAAACCCTCGCCCATACAAAGGTTTGTACAACACAGCCATCACATGAGTCCTCAATTGGAATCCCACCTAACTCTATCTTGCTCATAACTTGATCTTTACTCTATACGAATTTTTGGTATCTCATTATTTATAACTCCTCATGAGTTTGCCTCGTACTATTTCATAGTACATTCTCTTATAGCATCAAGCTATAACTATTCATTCATTACAAATCATCTATCATTTTACAACTTAACTAGATCACGTCGTGATTATAATCTACAATCATCTTCTTTATGATTCCTTTCTTATTTTATGATCATTTTGGTTTTACGATCCTCATTATTTCCTCTTTAATTAAGTAGCCTTATGATTATTCAACTCAATTTTAACTCTTCAGGTTCTTCTTTGAACCCACACATTTTATCTTAACTTGTTCATAAGCATTCTCTGAATTTATTGTCAATTAAACTCTATTTGAGTTAATTATAATTATTTTAATCACCTTCATCTTATAAACATTGTCCAATTTAATAACATTTAACATCTTATTACCAGCGTCAGGTAACTCATGATTCTCATCTTTTATAAGTCTTCAAGATTCCTCTTTGAACCTTCTCATATATATTTTAATCCATTCCCTATACAATTCTTAAATTTATTTCTTATTGATCAAACTCTACCTGAGTTTATTCCTTCCTCCTCTTCACCTTCCTCCTCCAAGGTTATAGCCTAAGGTACTCCTACCTAAGGTTTATAACCTACGGCTTTGATACCAACTGTAACGACTCCAAAATTTATACAATTCAATTATCGACTTCGGTTGTTAATAACACGTCTAACTTCTGATTTTACATCATTTTTTGATGTTAACTTAACAAAATGCGGAATAATTTAAACTTTTCTATCTTCTTACTTTAATTCCCTGAATCAAAACCTTTATCATCTACATGTCTTTGAATCATATATAATCCATGATTCACTTTATCAGAGTTAATATATATACTTACATATCAAATCGATATCCTTTATACATCAGACAACTCAAACTTTAACTTTACAACTCAACATAAAATATACATAATAAAACATTGAGTACATCTCATGAACCTTAATCATGGTTTAAAGAAATAACAATCTTTAGCTAAAATATTAACCCTCGTGTATTATTTCTGATCCATGTCATTCAAGTAGCACACAGTGTTACCTCCAATACTTAACCTACAAAAATAGTTATTTGCAAGGTTGAACTCGACAACCCAGCAAATCTAATAGTTTTCATGCATCACATAGCACATAATAACATGCTTATCATACATCTCATAAACATTGGACTAACATAACATACATGATGCAGTTCATATTACAAGTATAAAGATTGAGTTCCTTACTCAATCAGCATTCATTACTCAATCAACGTAGTCATAAATTGACTTTAACGTTTCAAACTTTCAACATATATATAACACATCATGCTATTTGCAATAAAGATTTAAAACAGTTCATCATCAAGTTCACATAGTAAATAGGAACTGAAAGACTTGCCTTGATCATTGTTTACCAATAATAGTTTAACAGCTTACAGCTATCAGCACTTCAAGTGCCCTACACAATTATATAATCATGTACATCAACTATTAGTCATATAGCAATGCATAGTAGTTGTAATGTAAACTTTATTCTATATCTCATAACCCTTCTTATTATCAATACACAATGTTCAATTTGATTGTGTTAACTTTCGACTTATACCTCACTATATTTCATACTCGAAGTTCATTCAAGTGTTTAAGTCTTGCTAGAAATTATTATTGGTTTTACATTAACCCAATTTCATATCTTATAATATTCTTTTCATTTGACTTAAAACACTTTTTACGTTTATTAACACTTGTCACGGCGTTTCGACGTTCATTTGTCACACGCCCGATTTGTCTCTCTTGTGTAAGCTTAGTATGCTTATACACTTATCGAATACATCATTTATTAATGTTAAGCATTATTATATTTACTAATATTCATGTTTTATAACTTAGAATAACATCTTTTATCGTCAGAAGCACTACACTTGCATACATACATGCTTGACGCCCTCCGATTGCCTTCGAAAACACATCAGTCCCAAAGATGGCCATTTTTACCCCTGTTCCCGACCTCAAATTGACAATCTTAAAGAATAAAAGTTGTCATCCTCGTTTCGAATTATCTTGAATCAACTCAATCGGAGTCCGTATGAAAACGTTATAGCCGTTTTACCAAAACAAGTTAAAGCAGTCACACTTGACACACTATAGGCACGGCCGCGCCCATTTCCTTCAAAACTTCAGCGCACCCGCGCCATCTAGCAGCGCCCAGCTGCGCGCCCGCGCTCCTGGGCAGCACGCCCGCGCTCCTGGGCAGCACGCCCGTACTTGGCTTCGCCCAGATTACAGTTTTCTCAATGTACATACTTCAAATCTTCATAACTTCTTCATTTTAAGTCGGAATTAGTTGGTTTTCGACTCTATGAACTCGTGAAACACTTAACTACACATCTGCATAATAATTATAACATTTCAAAAACTTTAACAAATCAATTTAAGGGTTCCAATTCAATGTTCATGCTATATTTTCATACTTCAACATATTTAACGAAATCTTACATCACGAATTCGTTTTAACTCCGTTTTAGTTCATTCCAATTGGGTTGTTTTCATTTCTCAGGGGAGAACAACAAACCACTATCAACTTATAACTTAAATCATAGGATTACACCAAATATTTACCTCCAAAACAGACCATATAGTATGTAATAACCAATAGTCTAATTTTTCCATCTTTTACACAATTGAGACTTGATTGGTTTGATTTTAGATATGAACAACACTAGAAATTCATTAAATAATCAACACACATATATTCTTCACCAATTCTTAAGGTCAAATAATCATAGTAATTTCTAATAATGAAATTAAGGAACAAAGATTAGGAACTTAAGAATTTCTTCATACCTCTTGAACCCTCCTTAGTTTTAATCAGATGATGAAAAAGGTTGGTTCTCCTTGATTCTCCAAGGCTCTTCTCCAACTGTATAGAGAACTCCTTTTCTTTCTCAATTTTCTCTCTTCTCTGCTCTGTTCTTCTTTCTCAGACTTAGCACATCTTAACGTATTTTTTATTTAGTCTGTCAATTAAACAAACCAAGGGCTCCCATCTGTTACAAAGGCATAAGGCCATGTTTGGCTAGAACCCCTAACCTCCTTATCCATTTATTTTAATATTATTCCTATTATAAGTTACACCAAATGTCACACTACTTTTGATTTAACCATAATCTTTATTTTTCCAACACCATATTTACTTACCCAATAAATTTATAATTTTATTTAACAAATCATTAGTCCTCTAATTTAATTATTTAATTAAATTAGAATGCTACCATTCCATTAGCGTAATAAAATACGCATCGATTATAAAATCATTTAGTCAATATTATCACAATTAAATAAAGTATTCCATACTAATTTTCATCGAATATTTATTTTATTTCGTAAATATTCCAACTAAAACATTTATTTTATTGGATAAATATTTTAACTATTTACGAGATTCACAATCGTATTACATTAACATATTACACTCATATGTAATATATCAATTCCTCATTTATTAAAACAAATATGCTTACACTAATTCACTATTTTAATTAAGTGAACTACTATCATTATTTATGAAATTTAATTCATAACAATTACATTGCCAACAAGGCATAATAATCAAATTATATTACTTCATAATATAATTTTTAAATTAATTAAATTAACTAATATTATTCAGTTAATTTCCTTTTCGTAACAATTTCATTTACTTTCTTCAATAGTTAAACTAACTATTAGCCTCATTTTTCCAATATATATATATATATATATATATATATATATATATATATATATATATATATATATATATATATATATACATATTTCACTTCTATATTCACACTTAATCTTTTCATACCAACATATATTTTAAAATTATATAGCACGTATATATACATACACAAACTCAAAACATCTCATAATAAAAATTTTAATTATTAAATTCTTATTTTAATAACTTATAAAAATTCAGGTTATCACATTCATAACATGAGCTTACCCCAAAAATTGCAGAATTTTTGGACAAAATTTCGATTTATGAAAAGTGTTGCAAGATATGACTATGTTGGACCATTTAAAAATTGTAAACGACATTGAAAAATTTCAGAAAAAATATATGTTCATAAGAGAACCATATACTGATATTTTCCGGAAAAGAAAAAATTTCGGACTTGTTTTGGTATTTTTCATTTAAATATTTGAGTTATGGATAAATGGATAAATTAAGTTAAATGATGTTGAAAATTATGAAAATGTGATTTTATGACTTAAAGGCCCCAAATCCGGGTACCCGTTACCACGAATTCGGTGCATTACAATCCAACCTTCATCTGATTATTTATAACTTTTATTCATAAATTAATAAATACAACTTCGCTTTGATACCAAATAGGATATTAATTCCTTCCATTTCCAGGATCTATGTAACGACCCCAAAGTTTTAATAAGTCAATTCTCAATCTTTGTTATTAACCATTTTCTTTACATCACATTTGATGTTATACGTAATAATAATGAGGAATAATTAAAACTTTTTTGTATTCTTTATTTATTTTCCTGAATCACAACCATTATCAATTACAAGCCCTTCAATCAAATCTATTCTATGATTTGATTCATCAGAGTTACATTATAGGACTTCACATCCAAATTCGATATCCTTATATACCGAGTAATTACAGCTTTACAATTCTACATGAGTTTAACATCGAAAAACAACTATCAAGTTCATCATCTAAAACCTAAAACATGTTTCACAACCATATCTTCAAATAAACAAATCAATCTTCTTGTGTTACTATTGATCTCTATCATTCAAGTAGCACGTAACGTTACCTTGAATCCTTAACATGCAAAAATGGTTATTTGCAAGGATGAGCTCGACAACTCAGCAAATCTAATAGTTTTCATGCATCACATAACACATAATATCATGCTCAATTTACACAGTCATAATCATTTAAATTCCTTACTCATGCTACTTCTCATATAACAAATATAGATATTAATATCTTAAACATACAGTCATAGATTGACTTTCCAATTTCCTACATATCTCATAGGCATTTCGACAATTCATGTCATAGCATAATTCAATTCTTACATATCTCATATTCATTTCATATATACAATTCAACGTTCCATATCATAACATATTTTAGTCAACAGTTATCAAATTCATAGAGTAAATACGAACAGGAAGATTTGCCGGGCTCGTAGATTATCAACTATAACTCAACTTCTTATATTTATCTGCACTTTGTGTATTCCTACATAATTGTATAATCATGAATTCATATCCATTAGTCATACGTATTCATACATTCTCAATGTAATAATAATTTTACATTGTTTCCTAACTTAGTTTTTAAACATTCATTTCACTTCTTCAATATACTCTTAGGATAACTATGTTGTTAGCCCATTACACTTTCATGCTTATTCTGTTGAAATAATCTTGTTTCATCTTTTACGGTCTTCAAGGAATATATATATATATATAAATGATCTAAAGTCTAGACAGTTAACAAACTATTCTTGACCACTCTACAGCACAGCGCGACCGCACTACTCCCTGCCAAAACCAGAACTGAAATTTTAAGGATCCAGTTTTCTTATTAGCACCTAATACCGTTGAACTCAATAAAAACACATAAAGACAGTGTTTAGACTAGATTTGGTTTTCCACACTTGTTAAAGTTGAGGTCAACTTCTAAAACTTTTAGTTTCTTTCGCATTCCTTTGTTCAACTAGGATTAACATGTTCAATAATCTATTGACCAAATTGAACACCTTCTCAAGTATCTAAAACAGACTTTGAGATAAAACTCGAATCAAGCGTGCAAATTCCTTTTTAAAACTCTTAAATCGAGACTAAATAGATTTATTCAATAAGGGACTCGCTATGTTAACCATTAAGTCACATAACGATACTAAGAAATCCTTAATACGCATACTCATATGTATCAAACTCATTTACACGTAGTTAATATATTCTTTACTTTAAAACATGCTTAAATAGCTTATGTCATGTTTAACTAATTGGATGCACATATCATTCATGCTTAAAGGCATAAAAAGTACTATCATTCTTAAACATAAAGTCTGAATACAAGGACACAATGTTCATCACTTTTAAAAACTTATAAGTTTTCTTTTAAAACTCATGCTAAACCCCACTAATGTGCAAAGTAATTTCGGATCATATTCATTATACCGAAGCCATATATGCATGCTCACATGTATACAACTCATTAACACCTAGTTGAATAGTTTAACACTTGAAATCTCAATTTAAACCATGCTTGAAAAGTCTAAATCATGCTTAGCTAGATGGTGAACATATCCGTCATGTCTAGAGGCATAAAATACCCTGGCATACATGCTCGAAAGGTCAAAACTTAAAGGAGATAAGGTTTGTCATGGTTTGCTTTTCAAAACTTCCAGTTTTCCATTTTAAAATAATTATAAACCAAGCTAATGCAACTCATTATTGCAAAGCAACTTTAAATCACATGCTAGATCCCTTTACATACTTTGTTAAGTCAAACTAGCATGCTCGGGATACCAGAAGACAAATAAAATTGGAATTCAAGACTGGCATATAGCGCGGCCGCGCTACCCGTGCTACTTCCGCACAACACCAGACATGACCCTGCTTCGAACCAAAACTTCCCAAAACTTCATACAATTAGTAATTTAAGTCAAACCAGTTGATATAACCTTCGTAAACTTACTACTAAACATACATAGTATGATTCTAACAACTCAAACAAATTAAACAACCAAATTAAAGACTCAATTTCAATGTTCATACCATTTTTCCATAATTTAACATGTCTAACGAATTCCTTCACCACGAATTCATTTCTAAACAAAATTGGTCCATTTAACTTTCGTTATTTTCGTATTTAACCATATTAACAACATCTAACAACAATTTACAGATTGTAAAAAGTTTTAGTCATAAATTTTAACTCACTTAATAAGTATTTCATGATAATTCTAAGAACTTGTAAAACTCTAAAATCAAAAGCATATATATCAGTAATATTACCTCTTGAATGCTTGAAATTGCTAACTATATCTCCATAATTCTTCAATTGCTCCTCAATTCCACCACATTAACTTTCTATAGCTAATTATCAGACAACTTAACAAATGGAATTGTGAAGAGGAGAGTCTCAATTTATAGAAAATCTAATACCCATACGAAGCCATTGCCCTAAAGTTCTAATCCAGCAGGAAGAAGAAGAAAATGATGAGTATTAGAGATTTGGTGGAATAGTAATACCTGCTCCCCTTTAACTATTCCCACCATCATCATTTGCTATACACTGAGTTTGGAAAATGAAGAAGTAGGCTAGGCCAGTGGCCTATGCTAAATAAATAAAGTGGGACTATGAATATAGGACAAGCTATATTAGCTTACTGTATTAGCAACAAAGCCACTTAATATACCAAGGTTATTTCTTTTTTGGGGCTCCTTAAGTCAATTATATTGACTTAATATTACTATATTATGTTAAGTTATGGGCATATACACATATACATTTACACACCCACATTTATGAAAGTATATTCATACTTTAAATATACACCAATACATATACTTATGTACCACACGTTCATTGGGTTATTCCGAATAATATTTAAATTGGGCTATAATTTAGTTGGGTACTAGCAACCCATTATTTTCCATAACACTTATTATTTTAATCACACATAAATACTCCAATGATTAATATCAATCATTTATTCCCTTACCATTAATTCTCTTTTAATAATTTCAATTAAACCTTCAGTTGGTTTAACTTTAATATTCATGCCGCACAAGGCTTATTCATTCAAGCTTATTACAGTTATATAACTAAAGCTTATTATAATATAGTCTCAACAATGAGAAAATTCCAGGGGTCCAAGCCATGTTTGGCTTTTCTCCGATTCAGATTCTTTTAACATAAAGTTTGTGTGACACACTTTATTTTAATACTAAATTATTTAACTTACCTAGAATAATTATGCACTTATGAACTTATACTTATAATACATTTATTTAAAAATAAGCACAACCCTTAGAATAATTAATATTTACTCCATTATTTATATTATACAATTATAAGTATAATTATCCGATTGTCTTAAGATAACTTATTCGATCTTTACATTTAGCCACATCTTAAATATTAATCTAATATATAAATCTCTAACCAATATTCATTTATAGATATATTGGTTTTCTTTTATTATCCATCACTTATTTTCCATTAACAACTTTCAAATATTAAACCCTTTCATATATTACCATACTATGTAATATATAAAAATTACAATTTTAATTAACATAGTCCTTTTTATCCTTTTTATGTAAAACACATATATTAATTCATCATCTTATGTAAGTGAATTACCTCTTTTCATTCAATTTACTATCACGCCACTGCCACACAAGGCTTTAGTATTATATTATAATATTACATAATATAACTTAATTAACCAATATTTATTCTCGGTTAATTAATTTTCATAATTAATTCTCATTCAATTCATGATTTGCTATCTCAATCCATTCATGGACAGTTTGAATATCAAATATGACCCATATGATAACATATTAGCCACTAATATACAAATCCTAAATTTCAAATTACACAAACTTATCCTGAATCGTCTGCAGACTGGCGCCACCTCAAGTTCAAGCGCAGACATCTTCTGCTTCAACAGAAATAGAAACTTAACTCACAATGCTTCTTAATTGCTAACTTGTTATACCTTTTAACCAAAAATCAATCTTCGCTTTAATTTTACAACATCAATTACTACTTCTTCAATAATTTAGAGATTAAACTTCAAGTTCAAACCCTTCTTTCTTTAATAGTTTAATTAACTATAAAATCTCATATATAACTTCTTCCCACATAATTCAAAATTCAAAAATATATAACACATATATACATTCATATTTGAACCTGACATATCTTATAATAAGAATTTTATTTACTAAACTTTTTTTTTAATAATTTCTAAAATTTCAGGTTATCACATTAATAATATTAGATTAAAGCATTAATAAATAATTAAAACATTATTTAATGCCTAAAAACATTAGATTAAAATATTATTAATACCATTAATAATATTATATTAAAATATTATTAAATGATTAATAATATTAGAATGTGATTAAAATATTATTAAAGGGTTAATAATATTTAAGGTGATTAAAATATTATTAAATGATTAATAATATTAAAAGGTGATTAAAATATTATTAAAATATTATTAAATGTTTAATAATATTAGAAGGTGATTAAAATATTATTAAATGATTAATAATATTTGTAAATTATTAATATTATTAAGTGAATCAAATATTATTAAAGGGTTAATAATAATTGTAAGTAATGAAGATACTATTAAATGATATTGATCATGAGAAGCAAATAAAATATTATTAATTAATTAATAATATTAGACAATGATTAAGACTTTATTAATTGATTAAATATTATTAAGTGATTAATAATATTAAGTGACTAAAATATTATTAAAGAATTAATAATGTTAGACAAGAGTTTAAGATGATGATTAAATGATAGTAATATTATATAGGGATGATAATATTACTAGTGAGTTAAAGCATTATTCAATATTTGATTATGTGGCTAAATGTTAGCTAATTTATTATTCAAGTAATAGTATTGTGAGATAAAGTATGTTATGCTAATTGAAAGATCAATCATATAAATGATAGGTCTTTCATAAGGGATTAAAATAGATTGCGTAGCTGTAATCGACGGTCAAGGCAAGTTTTCCTAAGTCAAACTCGAGTTATTATGTTTCAAGCATACTAGTGGATTAATTATTGACAATTATTCCACATCTATGATTATTGATTCGCACTTAGTGCATGCTGCATATGTTCATCAGGTATGAAAGGCTGATCACCTTGATTATCATAAGGTTCAATTAAATTTGTTCATGGTCATTGTTGACCACTTAGCATTATTGATTCAGTTATTCAATTATTGTAATTTGATTCATGTTCTTTCACAATCATTATGTGTTGTTAAAATTCGAAAGCTTATTCTTTCATTCAATCATGATATATATTTATTGCATTTAAACTTGTTGAGCAAAGTAGTTGCTCACTCTTGCTGTATCATGATAACAAATTTCAGATTAAGACAAATGTTTAAGGAAAGACAGAGACAAAATCAAAGGATAAGATTAGAGTGTTAGGCATGTTAACTATTTAGTTATCTAATGTAAGTTATTTATGTAAACCTTTAATGAATCTAAAGGTATATATGTAAGTTAAGGTAAGAAACCTTGGAAAATGATAAAGAATTACGTAAAAATGAACAATGTATGTATTGTAATTCTATGCATGTGCACACCTAAGGGGGGTGAATAGGTGTTTAAGGTAAAAGTGATAAAAGGTGAAAACTTTTTAAAATTTTCTGCAACAGGTATAATTCAGACAGCTACGCCTGTCTGCTTTAGTGTCTGCTTTAGCTTATGTTCTTCGTTTCTTATTATTAGACAGCTAGACCTGTCTGCTTTAGTGTCTGAATAGTGGCGTGAATAACAAAAAATTCAGAACGTTAATTATAGTTAAAGAGATAAACAGAAGTAAAAAATACACCAAGATTTTTACGTAGTTCAGCCCCTATCCTCTAATCTAGTGGCCTAATCCACGTCCAATCCCAACTAGGATTGGATATTCTTTTTATTAAACTTAATATTCAATTAAATAAAATAAAAAGAACTCCCTGTTATATAGAGCCTCAAATCTGATGTTGGACACCAATGCCCCCTTTGCACCTCTGCAACTTGTACACCTCTGCACCTGTTCTCACCTCTAAGACCTTTGAAGCTTCTTTTGAACAGACCAACTAAACTCTAGACAACTCTAGACCACCAAAGCTAACAGTTTTGTTTTTCAGATTACAATGATGGTGATTCTAATGGAATATAAACTTTCTAGCTTAAGAATAACAGAAAATTGATTGCTAGAAAGACTATTAGAAAGCTATAAGAATTAAGAATAATGAATTGCTACTTTCTAATTGTTGGGCTCAACATAACCGAGCATGATGAAGCTTTATATAACATGAAGGCCAACGGCTATATTTGTTAGCAAGAAATCAGATAATTTAAATTCCATAATTAAAGCTACAATATTGACCAACGGAACATATATCACAGTTGATATACACCATGATTTTAGCAATTAAAGAGTCCAACAGATTTAGTAAATCAAGGATATGTTTTCAAGTCAAACCAAAACACCTTAAATAAAGGAACAAGGAGATTAATAAGGATAATACACAATAGCTTCTGTAAGTCTCTTTTTCAAAATAGAATACCAAAATGTCACTAACTAATGTGGGCTCCACTAAGCAAGATAAAATTCTTAAATAAAAAAGCACCCACGAAATACTCTGATGAAATGGAAGAACCAATTTGGGCCAGCTGGAATTAATAACAAAAGATCATAATATTTGTCATTATTAAAATTATAAATACCAACATACCTTAATAAACTCCAATTCAAATATTCCTTGATAAACTCCAATTCAAATCCTCTAAATCAAATCTTCCTTAATAGACTCTAAATCCAATCTTCCTTAATAGACTCCAAATCAAATCTTCCTTAATAAACTCTAAATCAAATTTGAAATGATTTTAAAACATTCCAACTTACCAACAGAAGAAAATCAGCAACAAGTGTTCATGTAATAACCATAACTCATGCATATTATAATATTATAAAACATTTATAAGCCATAATTCATGCATATTTTAATATTATAACAGACCATG
This sequence comes from Panax notoginseng, assembly GCA_016801055.1. Lineage (NCBI taxonomy): Eukaryota > Viridiplantae > Streptophyta > Magnoliopsida > Apiales > Araliaceae > Panax > Panax notoginseng. The sequence goes on along the minus strand of CM029023.1, from coordinate 3,407,515 downwards.
CACACGTCTAATATATTTAAATTTGTCATCATTCAAAACATCATAAAATCAAAAACTAACATTCTCCCCCTTATTGATGATGACAATTTATGCACCACTTTAACCAACATACTCCCTCTAAGTATATGGCTCCCCCTAAATTTATGCATATCAATGAGCAAAAGAAAATGGCTTTATCCAGATAACCATCATTACATATTTCAGCACAATATAGTATCTCAATATCAACATGAATACCAATTCAAATATACCCCCAAATATCTCTCCCCCTTTGTCATTATCAAAAAGAAATAAATCATCAAGTTATATCTCTCCCCCTTTGTCATCAACAAAAAAAAATTTATATCACATATAGAAAGGTTATAAGCATAAAGAATGACATTGGAGCAAGGTTATAAAAAAATCACATATAGCAAGTAAACAATATAGTCATACCTTTGTGATTTGTTACCTATATAGCAATATTTTGTTACCAGTGGAAAGCTTGATAGTTGTGCTCCTTAGTGTAGATTTGGATTTTGTATATTCAGAATCAAAAATCTATTCAATAGCACTTCTTTTGGTCATCCCAATGTTAGGGTCTTTAAAGCTCAGGTTAGGAGGATAATTTTTAACAATTTTGGTTGTTCTTGAAAGACTGTCATTGGTCATTTCTTCATCTGATTCACTTTCTGAAATATCAAATTTTATATCAGAATATTCATCTGATTTACCTTCTAAAACAGACGGGTCGAGCTGTCTGGATTTAGGTGTCTGCATGTTTTCCTAGTTCATCTATTTTTCCTTCTGATGCAGACGGCTTAGGCTATCTGGATTGAGCTGTTTTCTTTCCACATTCCAGATCCCTTAATTGTATTCCTGCAAAGTCTCCATCCTCTTCTTTTGATAGATCAAGGTCAAAATTATCAAATAAAATATAAACATATTCATCAACTTTATATCAAGATTATCATGTGTATTTATAATGAAACATGTAGCACCATAAAAACTTTAGAAAGCGTGATGTTATGAACCCTTGTAATGCGAAATCCATAGAGTTTTTATAATAATATATCTAATTAAAACTCTATTTAAAAAACAACACGAGGTACTTACAGATTCCGCCAAATAATTTATAGGTAACTTACTCTCTCAAGGTAAAGAATCATCCATCTCCTTTTTGATCTTGAGACACCTACAAAATAAACAAATAATCTCTATCTTTTTGGTACCCAAATCTTCTTGGGTCCTTTTGGGTTAGTAGCATATAAATCACTTTTCTTTACCCAAATTTGTTTTATTCTAATTTTATTACAATTAGAATCACAATGACCTTTAAAACCACATTTTTTACAAGTAACAAATGGTGAACAATAAAGTGGTTTATGCCTTGATTTACTATTAATCATTCTAATATTAGTATTAATCTTATTTTCTACATTTTTAATAGGATTACACCTAATTCCTTGTTTATCAAGACTAGACCTTTGTGCCGCCCCTAACATAACATTTACGTTCTCTTCTCCTTGCATAAATTTAGCAAGATCATTTTTTAAAGATGCTATTTATGCATTTGTTACATTATCATCATGTCGCATATTCATCATTTTTCCATCATTAAAAGCATCTATACATACATCTCTCATTTTCAATTTTTCTTTTAAAATTTGATTTTCATTTGTAAGATATTCATTTTCTTTCTCTTCTTCAATAAGTAATTCAACTTCATTCATTAGCTCATTTACGCAGTTCTTAAAATAAGCAGTTTTCTTTTTAAGCTTTTGATTTTCATTTAGCAAAGTAAGATAATCAGATGTAGATATTTCAAAATTTTCATGAAAATTCGTTACCTCAAGTTGATCATCGTCTTCTAGTCCCATGAAACATAATTGGCCAATTTCTTCATCTTGTTCTGTTTTGGACTTGCTCATTGGAGTTGAGCTACCTTTTTGATTCTTCCTTTGTTTCTTTCTTTGAAGTAGTCTCTCGAATTTTCTTGAGAGCATTTCAATTTCTTCATCATTGCCTTCTATGTAGCTTTCAGCTTGTAGAGCTAAGGTCTTCTTCTTAGGTGCCTCATCTTCTTCATCATACAATTTTAGTTGGTTTTCAAACTCTTTAAGTTCTCCAAATAAGGTAAGAGTTTCCATTGTGCTGATTGTGACCAAGTCTTGAAGTGTAGTAACTTTTGGTGCGAATCGCTTTGGCATGACTCTAAGAAGCTTTCGGTTGATTTCCTTTTGATCAATCTTTCTTCCGAGCATACTTAGAGAATTTATTAGAGTAAGGAACCTTGCTTGTGCATCTCTAATTGATTCATTTTTCTCTAATTTGAATAGTTCGTATTCGTGCATTAGCATGCTCAGCTTGACCTCCTTCACTTTAGTAGTACCTTCATGGCTCATGATGACTGTGTCCCAAATTTCCTTAGCCGTAGTACAAGAAGATACTTTATCTATCTCTGACTGAACCATGCCACTTAAAAGTGTATTCATGGCCTTGGAATTATAAGATACCATATACAATTCATTTGAGTCCATTTCCATGAGATTCTTTGGCTTGCCATCATCATGACTACCCACCATTCCCATGGGTCACGGTTCAGATAGATCTTCATTCTGAACTTCCAAAAATTGAAGTTTTCACTTCCTAGCAACAGCGGTGGCCTACTTGTGGACTGGCCTTCTTGAAAGCTTAGGTGTGCCATAGGATCTTCCCCTACGACCTGCAACGATCAATATTAGTAGAGCCTTGCTCTGATGCCAAATGTAATTCTATGTATGTGCACACCTAGAGGGGGGTGAATAGGTGTTTAAGGTAAAAGTGATAAACGGTGAAAACTTTTTTAAATTTTCTGCAACAGGTATAATTCAGACAGCTACGTCTGTCTGCTTTAGTGTCTGCTTTAGCTTATATTCTTCGTTTCTTATTATCAGACAGCTAGACCTGTCTGCTTTAGTGTCTAAATAGTGGCGTGAATAACAAAAAATTCAGAACGTGAATTATAGTTAAAGAGATAAACTGAAGTAAAAAATACACCAAGATTTTTACGTGGTTCAACCCCTATCCTCTAATCTAGTGGTCTAATCCACGTCCAATCCCAACTAGGATCGGAGACACTTTTTATTAAACTTAATATTCAATTAAATACAATAAAAAGAACTCCCTATTACAAAGAAGCCTCAAATCTGATGTTGGACACCAATGCCCCCTTTGCACCTCTGCAACTTGTACACCTCTGCATCTGTTCTCACCTCTGAGACCTTTGAAGCTTCCTTTGAACAGACCCACTAAACTCTAGACAACTCTAGACCACCAAAGCTAACAGTTTTGTTTTTCAGATTACAATGATGGTGATTCCAATGGAATATAAACTTTCTAGCTTAAGAATAACAGAAAATTGATTGCTAGAAAGACTATTAGAAAGCTATAAGAATTAAGAATAATGAATTGCTGCTTTCCAATCGTTGGGCTCAACATAACCGAGCATGATGAAGCTTTATATAACATGAAGGCCAACGGCTATATTTGTTAGCAAGAAATCAGATAATTTAAATCCCATAATTAAAGCTACAATATTGACCAACAGAACATATATCACAGTTGATATACACCATGATTTTAGCAATTAAAGAGTCCAACAGATTTGGTAAATCAAGGATATGTTTTCAAGTCAAACCAAAACACCTTAAATAAAGGAACAAGGAGATTAATAAGGATAAGACCCAATAGCTTCTGTAAGTTTCCTTTTCAAAATAGAATACCAAAATGTCACTAACTAATGTGGGCACCACTAAGCAAGATAAAATCCTTAAATAAAAAAGCACATACGAAATACTCTGATGAAATAGAAGAACTAATTTGGGCCAGCTGGAATTAATAACAAAAGATCATAATATTTGTCATTATTAAAATTATAAATACCAACATACCTTAATAAACTCCAATTCAAATATTCCTTGATAAACTCTAATTCAAATCCTCTAAATCAAATCTTCCTTAATAGACTCCAAATCCAATCTTCCTTAATAGACTCCAAATCAAATATTTCTTAATAAAATCCAAATCAAATTTGAAATGATTTTAAAACATTCCAACTTACCAACAGAAGAAAATCAGCAACAAGTGTTCATGTAATAACCATAACACATGCATATTATAATATTATAAAACATTTATAAGTCATAATTCATGCATATTATAATATTATAACAGACCATGCACACGTCTAATATATTTAAATTTGTCATCATTCAAAACATCATAAAATCAAAAACTATCATGTATGAATATTTTGTAATAGTTATAGAACAGGTATGAAGTGAATGTATCATGACGCACTAGGTCTGAGGTTCCATGAACCTTGGTTTAGGGGCGCTACATGACTTTTGCAGAATGTTGGCTTTTTTATCAATGTTCGTCACTTTTTAAGTTGAATCCTTGTTGCTTTTTATACTCTGCTGAGAAATCTTCACGTTATAAAATGTTCGTTTGTGCATTTAATGCTCAGATATACTAGGATTCTTGATGTTGACATTTTAAACCTAGAAGACATTTTCTTTTTCCTTGCCTGTCACACCAGTTTGCTTTCTTACCTAACACTCTTGGTGTGTCACTGTCCATCAACTAGCTGGTAGACATATAATCTTATCTTTGATTTTCATCAAGGATATTTGGGGAGTGCATTGGCACCTTCAATTTGCAACGCTCCAATGTCAGTCTGTTTGTTAGACTTGACTGTTCTACGATCGAGTTCTCTTCTACGATCTATTGCTGAACTAGAAGATTTAAGCTTGTTTACTTTGAAAAAATTGGAGTAGCTTTACGAATCGGAGTGAACTTTGTGATAGCACCAGGTAGTTCAACGATCCACTTGATGTATTACGATCTTGAGCTTATTCTAAGATCTTGTACTCAAAGTGACAGAGTAACCTTACGATAATACAATAACTTATCAATCTATATATCAATAGCTTTTTCTTATTTGACCATTCTATTCTAAATTCTTGTACATTTTATCAATTTTATAAGGACTGTACAAATCATACTGGTACAAATATACATTTAGCATATTCATCATCAATTTTAAAAATGCAAATTCTAACAGAATTGATTTAGTATATAGAAATATTCTTTGGGTAATTTAGTAGTTAGGCTTGTGGTGCTCGGGTGGACTCTTGGCTAAAATCTCAAACTTGAGGTTTTGAGATCAAATTTGGGGAGTGACATCTTTTTAGGAATTAATTTTTTTAAAGTTGACATCAGAGGTGCCACGTAGGCAAATCAACGCACATGTGGCACCTGAGGGCTCAATATCTAAATTTTGTGACAGAAATGGGCTCGATTTGTGTTGACCAAAAGAAAAGGACTCAATACCCAGAAACACTTAAAATTCAGTAGTCACATTTCCATTTTACCCGGTTTTATACTTGTGGAAATAATTATTTCATATCACTTCAAACAATTTAAATTTAGCTCTAGAAATTGAACCATCATATTTGTAGCATGTGATATATATCAATTAATTATTTATTTGTGTCCTTTGTGATAATATATGAAGCTCCGCGTCAAGAATAAAATTTTTACTTTGTTTCATTCAATTAACTATTAGTGACGTTGTGGAAATATGTGAAACTTCATGTCAAGAATAAAAAATTTACTTTATTTCATTCAATTAATTATTGGTGTCCCCTGTGGGAATATGTGAAGCTCCACGTTAAGAATAAACTTTTTACTTTATTATTATTATTATTATAAAAATAAATAAAAAATAATCTCATTACTAAAAATAAATATATAAAGCTAAATTATAGTAAATAATATATAATTTATAAAAAAATTAAATATTTATCAAACTAATTCCCTTACTTCCCCTTCATTCGTCATCTCTATTTGGAACAAAAACAAAAATACTTTCACATACTTCATAAACCCAAAAAAATTCAACCAGAACAAACCCTAATCAAAACATCATCTTCCTCTCAATCCCCTTCTCCAATTTCCCCCTAATTTCGCTCCCTCGACCAAGAGGACTGCCTCAAAATCCTCACCAATTGCCTCTGTAAGACCCCAATTTTTATAAATAAAGATGAATTTTCTATAAATATCATTTTTGAATATTATGGAGTTAATTTGATATAATGTTAGAGTTGTGGGTAATATTTATAAATTTTGCAAAGTACGCAAGTTGTTATATAATATTCGATTGGTCAGGGAATATTCGTTTTAACAGGGAATATTCGTACAACGACACAATCATTGGTGGACCCCACAACGGAATTATTGTCGGATTGAGAAAACGACAAAAATATTTTATTAAAAATAACGGCGAAAATTTTACCATTGTTACTGTTGAACTACTCGGTAGTAAAAGTACAGTAATACGTGTGGTTGCATAGTAGCACACAGTATTGATTATTAATGCTTATGTGAGAAGTCACTCAGTTTAATTCAATTATTGTCAGTTAATAATATGAATTATTTAGCGATAATGACGTTTTGTTTTATTCGTATTATTAACGTAATAAAACAGAAACATCTTTTTATATAAAACAAAATACTTTATTACAGTTATTCTATAAATAGAATATATTATATTTTATTTAAAAGATTTTTCTTTAAATATGGACCGTCAGATTAAAGTAATCAATCTGGACCGTTCATGGATTAGTTACTATGCATTCTATTTTTCTATAAATAGCAGCTCATTCCTTCATTATTTCTTACGAATTCACTGAACTCTAGAGAGAGAAACTATAGATAGAGAGAAGAAGAGTATTCTGCTACTTAACTACTTCCTTATTTCAGCTCGTCTTTAAAACGGTAAGGGGTGTTATTCTTTCTTACTCATGAAGAGAACTGTTGTTATTCCATTTCTTATTATTCTGTTGGAATAACCTGTATACGCGGATATACCCTATACTTGGTGACATTCTTCTATTATTCTGTTGGAACATCCTGTCTGTGTGTTTTACACCGGACCTGGTTCCGTTTTTATTATTATTCTGTTGGAACATCCTGTCTGTGTGTTTTACACCGGACCTGGTTCCGTTTTTATTATTATTCTGTTGGAACATCCTGTCTGTGTGTTTTACACCGGACCTGGTTTCGTCTTGTTATTATTCTGTCGGAATATCCTGTCTGTGCGTTTACGCCGGACCTGGTTCCATTATTTATTATTCTGTCGGAATATCCTGTCTGTGCGTTTACGCCGGACCTGGTTCCATTATTTATTATTCTGTTAGAATAACCTGTTTGTGCAGTCTATCGCATGCATGGTGATTTCTTTTGTTATTCCATTCTTTATTGTACTCAGTTGGTTAAGTTTTGACTTCTATACTCCATGAAATTTGTGGAATATCCTTGATAATTGTGGTTCATCCAGTATCTTTTCATGAAAATATTCTTCTAAGTATTCTTGAATTTTACTCCACAAAGCAATATCATGTTGACAATTTGGACGTTGTTAATTCTTGGATAAATTAATTCTTGAACTTGTTTTATTGAATTCTTATATCATTGTCATCATCCTCATGTTTATAAAATGTTGAAAGTCATCTGTGACCTGTAGTGCATAGATTGACTTGGTATGATTATGACCAGGGATTATTCGGTATAATCATGACCGTAATGTTACAAATGATGTGGTAAAAGTCCTCATTGGCCCGTAGTGCGTTGATGGACAGTTGTTGGCATGATCATGACCATTAATGAATATACGAATATCCTTGGCCGTAGTGCAGGGGTGATTCGATGATGTGAATTATTTTATTAAGCTGAGTCTCAGCGATCACAGTGTTGGAAAATCTTTTAAATCATAAAAGATAGTAGAGTTTATTTTCTACTTGACTCTTTTAATGGATTGCTTGTTCCGCTGCAGTTAAACTTGATGTCTATTATATTTTATCAGTTTAACATTGTTGAAGGCTAATGATAATTTATTCTGCATTATCTTAGTCATAATATTTCTTACTGGGCTAGTTGAGCTCACCCTTTCTTTCACTGTTCTCTTCAGGAAATGAGAACGTAGCTGGGGCAAGTCGGGGAATGGAGTGATGGTCCGAATGATAGTATTAGTTAGTAGTCCTCACTATTCTATGTAATGGTGTGTTAATAAATGTAATGAGGACTCCTTTTGAGTATGAATACTTTCTAGAAGATAATATTTGTATTCAAACTCACAGTTTATGTTTTGTCGTATTGTACACCACAGTTGTATTAGTAAGTTGTATTTGTATTTTGTACTATGTATCTGACGACCCAAGATGGGTGATGTATACCTAATTTTGGGGGCGTCACAGTTGGTATCAGAGCTTAGGGATATGATCCCTGGCTAAGATGTGAGAATAGAACTAGGAGGGGAGAGACGGGGAATTCCTTCGCTAGTATGACCTACCTAAGTTTATTTGCATGGTATTTAATTGGTCGGTCATAATATAAGGATAATATATGACATATCAATTAACTTTTATTTTGTGGCAGTATCTGAAAATGGCATCTGAGAATGTTGAGAATAGCAATGGAGCACAGACGATTATTGATTCACCACATATCAATAATCAGGATAATGTTCATCAGGAAGGTGACAATCCTCATGCAAACAACAACACTGACCAGATGATGAATGATGGAATGTTCAGAGGTTTTATGCAATTCATGAAACAACAGGTGAAAGCGGCTCCTGTCCACAACGTTGGTGGAAATACTGGAAACTCTCAGGCGGTCACCGCTAAACAGTTTAAGGAGCTGGGACCACCGGAGTTTAAGGGAGAACCCAAACCACTTGTAGCTGAAACATGGATAAAGCAGATCACCAAGATATTTGATGTCTTGGGTTGCTCCGAGGAGCAAAAGGTTCCCTTTGCCGCCTTTATGTTGCGAGGAGAGGCAGATTACTGGTGGGAATTGATAAAGCGTACTCAACCTGCCGCACTGAAGATGTCTTGGGAGAAGTTCCAAGAGCTGTTTAACGATAAATACTTTCCCGAGAGTATTCGTCACATGAAGGAGGTGGAGTTCATCAAATTGGAGCAGAATAATATGACCGTGTCGCAGTACGAGGCAAAATTTACGGAGTTATCCCGGTTTGCGTCCCACCTGGTGGATAATGAAGAAAGAATGACGCGGATGTTTTTAAGAGGTTTAAAGCCGGAGATACGTCAACATCTTGTTTCTCATAAATTGTGTTTGTATTCAGATGTTGTAAATAGGGCTCAGTTGGTGGAGCGCGATAACGAGACAACGCAACCAAAAGAGAGCAGCCGGCAAAATGATAATACTAGTGAAAGCAGTCATCGAAGCGGTGACAACAAGCGTGGAGGGAATCAACAGGCCAGAAATGGTAACCACTTCGGTGGTAATCAGGGCCAAAATAATAAGAATGGGCATTTCAAGAAGAGGAGATTCAACAATGATGGAAAGACATCAGCACCAGCACCTGTCGTTAAGGAAGGAGAACGACCACCTATCATATGTTTCAAATGCGGAGGGGAGGGGCACATCAGTCCAAACTGCGCGATGCCGTCCAAAGCATGTTATAATTGTGGAAGAGAAGGTCATTTAGCCCAATTTTGTCGTTTACCGAAGACAAATTCAGCTAGGATGGAGGCACCAAAGGCCGTCCCAGAAAAGTCAAAACCGATTGTGCAAGGGGGAGCGTTTGTTGTGAACTCCCAGAAAGCAAGGAACCCGAATGAGGTCATCACGGGTAAGCTTATCATAAACTCTAACGAAGTCTATACTTTATTTGATACCGGTTCTACCCATTCTTTTATTTCTCCTACTTGCGCTCATCGATTAAATTTGATTCCGGAGAAATTAGACTTTGACTTAGCAGTTGAAACTCCATTGGGAGAAACCTTCATTACATCCACGGTTTATAAGTCTTGTTTGGTTCAAGTTGGTACCCACACATTACCTGTCGATCTTATTTCATTAAAAATACTTGCATTTGACGTGATTCTAGGGATTGATTGGTTAACTACTCATCATGCAAAAATTGATTGTTTTCGTAAGGTTGTTAGCTTTCATATTCCTAATTGACCTATTATGCGAATTCAAGCAACCAAACCATTAAAATCAATCGCTGTCATCTCAAGCCATAAAGCTATTCGTTTATTGAAAAACGGATGTCAAGCTTTCTTAGCTCATGTCACAGATCTAAATAAAAATACGTCAGCTTTGAATGATATTTCTGTTGTTAATAAATTTCCTGACGTATTTCCCGAAGAACTTCCTGGCCTACCCCCAGAGCGTGAAATTGAATTTTGTATCGACCTTGAACCCGGTACAAAACCCATTTCCAAAGCCCCATATCGAATGGCTCCTATTGAACTTCAGGAGTTAAAGACCCAACTGCAGGAATTGTTAGACATTGGTTTTATTCGTCCTAGTACTTCTCCTTGGGGTGCTCCTGTTCTGTTCGTGAAGAAGAAAGATGGGAGTATGCGACTTTGTATTGATTATCGGGAGTTGAATCATGTCACCATCAAAAATAGGTACCCATTGCCACGTATTGATGACCTGTTTGACCAGTTGCAAGGAGCACAATTCTTTTCAAAGATCGATCTTCGTTCTGGATATCATTAGCTGAAGGTTAGAACTGAGGATATTCCAAAGACGGCTTTTAGAACTCGGTACGGGCATTATGAATTCTTAGTTATGTCTTTTGGATTGACTAATGCTCCTGCTGCCTTCATGGATATGATGAACAGGGTATTTAAGGAATATTTGGATCACTTTGTGGTCGTCTTTATCGATGACATCCTTGTTTATTCTAAAAGCCGTGAAGATCATGAGCAACACTTGAGGCTGGTACTCCAAAAGCTTCGTGAATACAAACTTTATGCCAAGTTGAAGAAATGCGAGTTCTGGCTGGAAGAGGTAGCATTCCTTGGGCACGTAGTATCAAGTCGTGGAATATCTGTTGACCTGGCAAAGATTGAAGCTATTCAAAGCTGGGAGCAACCTAAATCAGTAACCGAAGTACGTAGCTTTCTCGGTCTAGCTGGTTATTATCGGAGATTCGTGGAAGGATTTTCTCGAATCGCTACTCCATTAACTCAACTGACTCGGAAAGATACAAAGTTCGGTTGGAGCGAAGAATGTGAGCAGAGTTTTCAAGAACTCAAGAGGAGACTCATTTCAGCACCTGTTCTAACAATACCATCTGGCTCGGAGGGATTTGTCATCTACAGTGATGCTTCGAGCAAAGGGTTGGGATGCGTTCTCATGCAACATGGAAAAGTCATAGCCTATGCATCAAGACAACTCAAGGAATATGAGAGGAATTATCCTACTCATGATCTAGAGTTGGCAGCTGTTGTCTTTGCACTTAAAATTTGGAGGCATTACTTGTATGGGGAGAAGGTGGAGATCTTTACGGATCATAAAAGCCTCAAATATTTCTTCACTCAAAAGGAACTCAACATGCGACAACGACGTTGGCTTGAACTGTTGAAAGATTATGATCATACCATTCAATATCATCCTGGAAAAGCGAACGTGGTAGCTGACGCATTGAGTAGAAGATCATATGCAAGTACGAGTGCGATATTGTCAACACAAAGACCCATTTTGTGTGATTTGCAAAGGATGGAGATAGAGTTAAAGACTCTAGGGACCCATGTGATGATGACGAATATACGAGTAGAAACGACTTTAATCGATAAAGTTAAAGCTGCTCAAGCTACAGACCTGGAGCTGATGCGTATGAGGAAGAAAGTGCAAGAAGGTGCTATGCCGGAAGCAAGAATCGATGAAGAAGGAATACTTCGAGTCAACTCCAGACTTTGTGTTCCTAACAACCCTGATTTAAAGTATGAAATCATGATGGAGGCGCACAACACACCGTTTGCAATCCATCCTGAAAGTACCAAAATGTATCATGATCTTCGTCATACATTTTGGTGGAGCAATATGAAGAGAGAGATAGCGTTGTTTATCTCAAGGTGTCTAACTTGTCAACGAGTCAAAGCGGAGCATCAAGTACCAAAAGGTCCATTGCAACCACTTAAAATTCTAGAATGGAAGTGGGAGCACATTACCATGGATTTCGTTACCGGTCTTCCTAGGGTTTCTCAAGGTATTGATGCGATTTGGGTCATTGTTGATAGATTGACCAAGTCTGCTCATTTCTTACCGATACGAGAAACTTATACACTTGAATGTCTTGCTCGTATGTACATAAACGAGATTGTAAGACTGCATGGTATGCCAGTATCCATAGTTTCTGACCGAGACCCAAGATTCACTTCACGATTTTGGGTTAGTTTACAAAAAGCTATGGGCACGGAGTTACGATTTAGTTCAGCATATCATCCTCAGACGGACGGACAATCAGAGAGGACTATTCAAACTCTTGAAGATCTATTAAGACTCTGTGTCTTTGACTTCAAAGGAAGTTGGGACAAGTTCTTACCATTGGTGGAGTTTTCCTATAACAACAGTTATCAAGCAAGTATTGGCATGGCTCCATTCGAAGCATTGTATGGAAGAAAATGTCGTTCTCCAGTATGTTGGGATGAGGTGGGTGAAGCAACGTTGTTGGGACCGGAGTTGGTACGTATGACTATAGAAAAGATTCAAACGATCCGACAACGTATAAAAACCTCACAAGATCGACAAAAGAGTTATGCTGATCTTCATCGAAAGGACGTGGAATTTGATGTAGGAGATCATGTGTTCTTACGTGTTGCTCCATGGAAAGGAGTTACGAGATTTGGAAAGAGAGGAAAGCTCAATCCTCGATTCATCGGTCCATTTTTAATCCTCGATCGAGTAGGAACTGTGGCTTATAGACTCGCTTTACCGCTAAGTATGTCTCGTGTTCATAACGTTTTTCACATATCCATGTTACGCAAATATGTGGAAGACCCGAACCACATTATTGAGTTAGAACCGGACAAAATAGCGGAAGATTTGACGTATGAAGAAGTTCCTGTTCAAATCTTGGATAAGAAGGAACATATTCTACGCTCCAAAGTTATACCTCAAGTCAAAGTTTTGTGGAGAAACCACGATGTTGAGGAAATGACTTGGGAGTTAAAATCTGAAATGAAATCAAGGTATCCTTACCTCTTCGACATACCAGGTACGTACCCTAATTTCGAGGACGAAATTTCATAAGAAGGGGAGGTTGTAAGACCCCAACTTTTATAAATAAAGATGAATTTTCTATAAATATCATTTTTGAATATTATGGAGTTAATTTGATATAATGTTATAGTTGTGGGTAATATTTATATATTTTGCAAAGTACGCAAGTTGTTATATAATATTCGATTGGTCGGGGAATATTCGTTTTAACAGGGAATATTCGTACAACGACACAATCATTGGTGGACCCCACAACGGAATTATTGTCGGATTGAGAAAACGATAAAAATATTTTATTAAAAATAACGACGGAAATTTTACCATTGTTACTGTTGAACTACTCGGTAGTAAAAGTACAGTAATACGTGTGGTTGCATAGTAGCACACAGTATTGATTATTAATGCTTATGTGAGAAGTCACTCAGTTTGATTCAATTATTGTCAGTTAATAATATGAATTATTTAGCGATAATGACGTTTTGTTTTATTCGTATTATTAACGTAATAAAACAGAAACATCTTTTTATATAAAACGGAATACTTTATTAAAGTTATTCTATAAATAGAATATATTATATTTTATTTAAAAGATTTTTCTTTAAATATGGACCGTCAGATTAAAGTAATCAATCTGGACCGTTCATGAATTAGTTACTATGCATTCTATTTTTCTATAAATAGCAGCTCATTCCTTCATTATTTCTTACGAATTCATTGAACTCTAGAGAGGGAAACTATAGAGAGAAACTATAGAGAGAGAGAAGAAGAGTATTCTGCTACTTAACTACTTCCTTATTTCAGCTCGTCTTTAAAACGGTAAGGGGTGTTATTCTTTCTTATTCATGAAGAGAACTGTTGTTATTCCATTTCTTATTATTCTGTTGGAATAACCTGTATACGCGGATATACCCTATACTTGGTGACATTCTTCTATTATTCTGTTGAAACATCCTGTCTGTGTGTTTTACACCGGACCTGGTTCCGTTTTTATTATTATTCTGTTGGAACATCCTGTCTGTGTGTTTTACACCGGACCTGGTTCCGTTTTTATTATTATTCTGTTGGAACATCCTGTCTGTGTGTTTTACACCGGACCTGGTTCCGTCTTGTTATTATTCTGTCAGAATATCCTGTCTGTGCATTTACGCCGGACCTGGTTCCATTATTTATTATTCTGTCGGAATATCCTGTCTGTGCGTTTACGCCGGACCTGGTTCCATTATTTATTATTCTGTTAGAATAACCTGTCTGTGCGGTCTATCGCATGCATGGTGATTTCTTTTGTTATTCCATTCTTTATTGTACTCAGTTGGTTAAGTTTTGACTTCTATACTCCATGAAATTTGTGAAATATCCTTGATAATTGCGGTTCATCCAGTATCTTTTCATGAAAATATTCTTCTAAGTATTCTTGAATTTTACTCCACAAAGCAATATCATGTTGACAGTTTGGACGTTGTTAATTCTTGGATAAATTAATTCTTGAACTTGTTTTATTGAATTCTTATATCATTGTCATCATCCTCATGTTTATAAAATGTTGAAAGTCATCTGTGGCCTGTAGTGCATAGATGGACTTGGTATGATTATGACCAGGGATTATTCGGTATAATCATAACCGTAATGTTACAAATGATGTGGTAAAAGTCCTCATTGGCCCGTAGTGCGTTGATGGACAGTTGTTGGCATGATCATGACCATTAATGAATATACGAATATCCTTGGCTGTAGTGCAGGGGTGATTCAATGATGTGAATTATTTTATTAAGCTGAGTCTCAGCGATCACAGTGTTGAAAAATCTTTTAAATCATAAAAGATAGTAGAGTTTATTTTCTACTTGACTCTTTTAATGGATTGCTTGTTCCGCTGCAGTTAAACTTGATGTCTATTATATTTTATCAGTTTAACATTGTTGAAGGCTAATGATAATTTATTCTGCATTATCTTAGTCATAATATTTCTTACTGGGCTAGTTGAGCTCACCCTTTCTTTCACTGTTCTCTTCAGGAAATGAGAACGTAGCTGGGGCAAGTCGGGGAACGGAGTGATGGTCTGAATGATAGTATTAGTTAGCAGTCCTCACTATTCTATGTAATGGTGTGTTAATAAATGTAATGAGGACTCTTTTTGAGTATGAATACTTTTTAGAAGATAATATTTGTATTCAAACTCACAGTTTATGTTTTGTCGTATTGTACACGACAGTTGTATTAGTAAGTTGTATTTGTATTTTGTACTATGTATCTGACGACCCAAGATGGGTGATGTATACCTAATTTTGGGGGCGTCACAGCCTCATCATCTGTAAACCATTTTCATCCAAGATCGAAATAAAGGAAATTACCTCGCAAGGGGATTGCGACACTGGCCTCTTCTTTCTTGTTTTTATCTTTCTCGCTCGGAGATGGAGAGTTTTTGCAATAGTGTTGATGATTTGATTAAGCACAATGGAGGTGTAGATAGGTTGGTTTACTGGTGGATCTGGTGTTTTGATCGATGACAGAGGGAAAGGAGGTGATGGTTGTGGATGAATTAAAGATGGGTGTTAATTCGTCGAAATTGGATTTTGATTTTGATTTTGATTTGAGTTTTGTCCCCCATTAGCATTTCTGAATTTTATCTTTGTATATATGATAAATGATATTTTAGGAAAAATAACGAAACTAAGAAATCATGTTAATGAATTAGAAGAAGATGATCCAACATTAAAAAATAAGTAATTTTTTATTTTATTTTATTTTATTTAGTTGTTATGAATTGATTTAGTATATAAAAATATTCTTTGGGTAAATTAATAGTTAGGCCAGTGGTGCTCGGGTGGACTCTTGGCTAAAATTACAAACTTGAGCTTTTGGGATCAAATTTGGGAAGTGACAACATTTTAGGAATTAATTTGATTAAAGTTGACACAGAAATGGGCTCAATTTGCCTTGACCAAAAGACTAGAAATTGAACCATCGTATTTGTAGCATGTGATATAATATCAATTAATTATTTTTTTGTGTCCTTTGTGAGAAGATGTGAAGCTCCACGTCAAGAATAAATTTTTTTACTTTGTTTCATTCAATTAATTATTAGTGTACTTGTGGAAATATGTGAAACTCCATGTCAAAAATAAACTTTTTACTTTATTTCATTCAATTAATTATTGGTGTCCCCTATGGGAATATGTGAAACTCCACGTCAAGAATAAACCTTTTAGTACTTTGTTTCATTCAATTAATTAATAATTAATTATTAGTGTCCTCAACGGGAATATGTGAAGCTCCATGTCAAGAATAAACATTTTACTTTGTTTCATTCAATTAATTATTGGTGTCCTATGTGGAAATATGTGAAGCTCGACGTCAAGAATAAACTTTTTAATTATTGGTGTCTTTTGTGGAACACTACAAGAAAACTGGATAATTCCGACGGATATATTGTCGACGGACACAATTTAGTTGGTCTTATATTATTCCCGACGGAATATTCCGTCGGACCTAATTCGGTCAGAAATAACATAAATACGACCATATTCGGTCGAAAATATGGCCGAGTAAAGGCGCCAAAAAAGCCCGCCAGCGCGAATTATTATCTCGACAGAATATTAGTAATGTCGACAGAATGTTCGTCGAGGTTAACTTATCCTCGACAGATATAAAATCGACGGAATTCCGTCAGAAATAGTTAAATAAAAACATATCTGCAAATTCATTTCAGTCGCTACTCTCTGTCTCTCTCTCTCTCTCTGTCTCTCTCTCTCTCTCTCAGATGACTTCTTGCCTTCTCAGCCGACCCATCTCCACCCTGCCACCACACACTAGCCGGCGACCACCACACCCCAACACAGCGCCACCACCACTCTCTCATCTCTTGTCACTCTGATCGACCACCACCTTCGACCACTACCTGCGCCACCTCCGACCACCACAGGTACCTGCGACACCTCCATTCCAAAACCTGCGACCACCACCTCCGAGCACCACCTCCGAGCACCGACCTTTTACATTTCAGAATGATTTCTCATTAAGGTTAGGTTTAATTTATGTTTTAATTTTTGAATTTTGATTGTGTTGTATATGTGTAATTTTAGCTACTGAGTTGGGAAATTAATGGAAATTAGTATAAATGCTTCATAAATTAGCTAATGATTTTGTTGTATTGTGGCTACCGATTTATGTTTTCATGTATTCATGTATTAATGAAATTGGCTACTGATCATTTGGGTAATGGAAATATTGTGTACTGATTTTAGGTTTTGGAAATTTTGGGTACTGATATGCTTAATTGACTCAGTAGGATTGATACAGTAGGATTGATTTTGGGTATTCATGAAATTGGCTACTCACTCATATGCTTAATTGACTCAATTAGGACTGATTTTGGGACTGCCTTAATTATTTGGGAATACTTTACTTATGTTGTGTATATATGAATTATGTTTGCAATATTATGACTTTATCTATATTATAACTTTATCTTGCCTGATTGTTCTTACTGATTTGGTATATTTTCTATTTTCTAACGGAATTCTCGACGAAATTCTTATCAGAATTCTTCAATTACAATATATAGGGGCCCTACTTTATTTTATTTAAGGATTTTAATTAGTTTCTAATATTAAAATATACTAAGTAACATTTACTTATTTTAAAATAAAATAAATTAAAAAATATGATATAATATAATACAAATTAAATTTACATTAATTAAATTTAATTAATTTAAGATAATAAAATTTAAATAAATTTAATATTATAATATAATATAATACAAATAAATAAATAAATAAAATAAAATAAATAATTTTATTTAAAATAAAATAAAATTATGATTTAATTTAAGATAATACAAATTAAATTAAAATAAAATAAAATAAAATAAAATAAATAACTAATTTTATTTAAAATAAAATAAAATAATGATTTAATTTAAGATAATACAAATTAAATTACATTACATTAAATTCAATAAAATAAAATAAAATAAATAATTTTATTTAAAATAAAATAAAATAAAATAATGATTTAATTTAAGATAATACAAATTAAATTCAATTCAATAAAAAATTGACTTAATTTAATTTAAAATAATATAATACAAAATAAATATAATTAAACTGAGTAGCACTTACTTAGTTAAATAAAATTAAATACAATTAATAACTAAGTAGCATTTATTTAGTTGGGATGCAATACAATTAAATAAAATTAAATGAAAGTGTCAACTTAGAAACCCGTTCGACATACATGCTTTGGAGGTGTCAACTTAGAAACCCGTTCGACATTCACTCATTAGGAGTGAATGTCGAATAGTTCCCAATTTGGGACTGTTACTGAATGTTATGTCTCTCACTTAGGTCGGTGCCAATGCACATAGTGCGTTTTTATAAATTTTGAGGAACTTTCAGCTGGTGTCTCTATATATTCTCCGAGTGCATACTTAGACTAAGTTTTCTTGGTCTATTTCGTGTACTTGGAGACCATGGGGAGGTGCTGCTGAAAATTTCTAAAAATAGTAGAAACGTGCTTAAGATTGGCACTAGTGAGGAGACGCATCCAGGAACGGGATAGAAGCCTAATCCCTGTAAAGTAGAAATATAAACTAGGCAAACTAAGTTCATGCTTGGACCACATTCATGATTATTCTTGATCTAATTGAGTATTTTCTTCAATTAAAGATGGATCATGGGCTGCAATGTGTGCGTACTGGGATGATGCTGCGTTCAAGACCAAGTCGAAGCAGATGAAGAAGAATCGCGGCAAGCTACGAGTTGTACATACTTCTAGCTCGCAGTCGTTTCAGGAGGTTAAGTCGGTATGTATTTTCCTATAGTTTAGTTTAATATTAAACTGCAACTATAGTAAATTAAGGTGATATTATTTAATGTATATGATTTAGGCCATGCGGAGTAGCTTGGGCCGACCTCCTACTATGATGGAGTTCTGGGATAGAGTCCATACGCCGAAGGGCTCTACTTCGGGGTCGACGATGTCTCCAGCAGCACTAGCTATACAGGTAATACATTTACTATAATAAATATTATTTAAGATAATATTACGTAATTTATATGATGATACCAATAAAACTCACATGTACATATATCAAATTACAGGAGCGGTTTGAGAAGCTTCGCAGCCAGCGTATAGCGGAGTTGCAGGCTGCTAGGGGCGACCCAAGATTAGTTTATCTCAAGACGAGGAGACGACTCTTTGGGTCGCGTCTCAGGATACTCCGACTAGTACTACCGGTCGGTATCGAGTGCTGGGGTTACCGAGGATACCAGCCTAAACACTGCTAGGAGGTATAATATTTTTAGTTTATTTCTTGTTTATGAATAAAGAAAACATATAATATTATTCATGTTATATTTATTTTTGTAGGCTCTAGCCAGCGTCTGCGTCCGAGAGTCTCCGTGGGACCATCACGTACGGGCGCTGGCTTAGATGATGCTTTATTCCAACGTGTTATGGCTGCGGTGTCGGAGAGGTTTGAGACCTATCCGATGTTCCATCGTCAGGACCTGCCCAGCCGTTCTCGCCACCATCATCTTGCGCAGGACGTTGCAGCTGGTGCCACCGCCGAGAGTACGGGTATCCCTCCGGAGCAGTGGGCCGCGATACGCGACGAGATTGTTCGGATGGTGGTTACCTTAGTCGAGGACGCGTTTGGGCCGATGTTGAGTCAGCACTCGACTGCTCAGGTATACTATTCGTTTTAAATTCAAATATATATTCTGCATGTTATTTAATTTTCATTTAGTTATCTTTAACTGAATCATATATATGGACTAATGAGTTACATTATATTGTATCAACAGGGTGACGAGCGGATTGACGAGCGGGATGATGATGGCGATTTTCATACTCCAGAGCAGCGTCGACGCCCGCCCGATGACCCTCCTCACACCGAGGGCTCTACTAGCTTTACTTAGTTTACATTCTTTTGTAGTTTACATTATTTTTGACTTAGTTTACATTCTGAGTTACATTATTTTATAGTTTACATTATTTTTGATGTATTGTAGTTTAAATCTTGTCATTACTTTGGTTTTGTTGCGGTTTGACATTTAGTTTAATTTAGCTTAATGAGATATTTGATATAGGTTAGTTTAGATTAATGGGACCTTTTTGACCTTTTTACTTCTCAATTGGTTGGTTTTTGACATATTGTCGGTCTTGGTAATTGTAATTCATGTTATTGACCATATTGTTAGCTTGTGTATGTGTATGTGATGTTGGGAATACATGTACAGGTACAAGATGTGGGTTAAATTCCTGGATATTGCAAAAACAAATAAAATATTAAAAAAAAACACTATTCTCGACGGAATACATCTATTCTCGACGGAATTCCGTCGAGATTAAGGAATTTGCCATTTTTGTTACGCTGCCACGTGTCACACTTATCTTTGACCGAATAGCCTCGACAGACGATTTTCACTCGGAAATATATTAACCCCGACTGAATATTCGGTCGAGAATAATTTCGTCGATTTTAAGTATCCCCGACAGAAAGATCGACGGACTTAATTTCGACCTGCTTATATACGACCGAATTTCCAACCGAATATTCTGTCGGAATTAAGGTTAACCTCGACGGAATAGCCTTATTACCGACGGAATATTCCGTCGGAAATAACCTTTTTTGTTGTAGTGGAAATATGTGAAGCTAAACGATAAGAATAAACTTTTTACTTTGTTTCATTCAATTAATTATTAGTGTCCTCTATATATGAGAATATGTGAAGCTCCAAGATAAGAATAAACTTTTTACTTTGTTTCATTCAATTAATTAATTATGGAAATATTATTGAGCTTATAAGTACTTTCTAGCCTTGATTTTTTCTTTCATTAATGCTTCCTTTTTCCTTTTTATCATGTCCCTCATGTCTTAGAAATAGTGTGTGTTTGCGTGAGACTCGTTCATTGGATAATGCTTTTATATAGGTTAATAAAACAGTAAACAAAAGATGTACAATTTCAAGGTACATAACCCAAGCAAACTTAAAAAGAAATTGGCAAGTAATTTATAGTTAAACTCTAATAGCAAGAAAATGGTGCCACTGTGCGCTAATTAATACAAAACCTTCGGCTCTCATAGGAGAATCCTGAATGTAAGAGAATTACTTGTATAACGAAAATCTAATTCCTTCACAAAATTCTTATATCCATCTAATCCTTATATGAATAATGCTAGAGACACAAATTATTTTATAAATATTTTACAAACTGCTGATGTGACATACTCCACCTCAGCATATTGTGTGGGACCAAAGACTATATTAAAATAATTTGTTGATCAATACGCTGAGGTAGAGTATGTCACATCAGCAGTTTATAAAATGTTTGTAAAATAGTTTGTGTCTGTAACACTACTCATCCTTATATATGTTGAGGATATCGTAACAAACAGCGATATCATAATCTCTACAATGTGACAGTTTCAATATATAATTCCGACAATATCACCAATTTGTTGATTTGAAGTTCAAAATCCGGCTACAATGTTTAGAATTGAACTGTGTGTTGTTGATGTAATATCTTTGATTGGAATTTTGAGTTTGGGTTAGTTCAATTTACAATTTATTGTTTATTCATGGCCTAATTGTAAGGATTTTATTCTAATGAAATGAATTCCATTTGCTTTTCAAAAAAAGAAAAAAACAAAAAAAAAATTCCTATTAATTTTGGCCAGTTTGAAAATTTAAATCTATAAAACAAACTTGGGAGGATTAAATCCAATTTTCAGTCTTCTATTTATGAGCTTTTTAAGTAGGAGAAAGGAAAAGAAGAGAGAAATTTTAAACAAATTCTCTTCAAAACTTGAGAAGATTTGGAAGAAAATTTATTAAAGACTTGCACTGTGTTTGTGAGTTTGAAAGAGAGGGCCAAAAAAATTATAAGAGAAAAGAGAGAAAAAAAAAATCAATATATTTCCTTTCCTGTGTTATGAGTTTTGAAAGGAAATTTTAACTTCAATGAGTATATTATTGTTTTACCCTTATAAAATTACTTTTGATCATAATTATGATAAGGATATTTTTAGTATTTTACTGTTATATAATTCTTAAAAAAAAAAAATAGTATCTCAATTCTTCCCATGTTTGGAAAAGAAAATATTTGACAAAAAAATGTTTAAAATTTCTCTCCATATATTTTTTAAATAATGCTAGAGACACAAACTATTCTACAAACATTTTATAAACTGGCTGATGTGGCATACTCCATCTCAGCTTTTATGTGGGGCCGAAGACTACATTGAATCAATTTGTTGATCAATATGCTGAGCTGAAGTATGCCACATCAGCAGTTCGTAAAATATTTATAAAATAGTTTGTGTCCGTAACATTATTCATATTTTTTTCTCTTCTAAAAAATTCGCAAACAGGGACTTAATTGTATTAACTTTCTTATCTATATTTAGCTCATTTACGTAGTTTTCTACCTATATATAGCTCTTAATGGAAGTGATTGTTCCTTCAATCTTTCTTACAAGAGCATCTCTCTCCCAAGACTTATGTAAGTGTCGTTCTTCCAATATACTTTGGTATTTTCTTTTTAATTATTTATGGATAAAAGGTTAATTAGTTTTATTTATATAATCATAAGAGATTTTTTTTGCATTCATGCAGATGATGCAGTTGGCAATGTCAGGAAACAGAATGATGGGGCTTGTTGCAGTACTTGTAGTCTTGTTCGTGTTGACTGGTTTCGTGTATGGAGAGTATGCAACTGCAGGCAGTAGTAATTATTTGATGCTGCCAACACAAAAAGATAATGTAAATGCTAAATACCCAACAGTGTCCCTCAAAGCTGTTGGTATCACCAGAGCAATCTTCAAAAAATTCATCAAGGACATCTATGATCTCGTGGTAAGCGGACCGCCTGTCTATGAAATATCGAGACTGCGTGACCCCTCCACGGTGCCAATTTCTGAACGGTTTATTCTGGTGGAACTTTATAATAATTATGAAGAAACACCTATTACTTTGGCAATAGATGTCACAAATTTATACGTGGTGGGTTATCGGACCGGAGATCAGTTTTACTACTTCGTTGATTCTTGTGTCGACACATCTGGTATTTTCAATGAATTACCACATACCAATCTCCCATTTGGTTGTAGTTATCCAGCTCTCCAGCAAGAGGCAGGATATAGAGTTGATATTTCGTTGGGGATAACTGAACTAGATAAATCCATCGAACACCTTCGTCAATACAGAAGACCAAACTTGGCTCGTTCCTTTATTGTTGTCATTCAGATGGTTTCAGAGGCCGTAAGATTCAGGTACTTTACTAGCTAGACTTAATTTATTAAGAGCAATGTTAGTTAACTAGACAAAAAAATGTCTAGTTTATCTAAATAAAGTATATATTGATGAGTTGTATTGTATAACACAAACCATTAATCTTTTGTCAAGATAAATTAGATAGATTTTATCCAGTTACCTAGCATTATTCATTACAAAAACGGTATATATTGTGAATTTATTTATCAACTTTTTTGTTGCCAGTAATTATATTGATAATTACTATTAATATATATATATATATATATATATATATATATATATATATATATATATATATATACAGAAATGATCAAGATCGTAATTCGTAATTCTTAAATAGCATAATGCCTTAAGTAGCATAATTTTATCAAAACGACGCCGTTTTATAAGGATGCGGTGGCATTTTTGTAAATACCATGCCACCGCGTATTTACAAAAATGTCACCGCGTCCCTATAAAACGGCGTCGTTTTGACAAAACTCTGCTACTTAAGACATTCTGCTATTTAAGAATTCTGCTCTTGATCCTTCCTCTATATATATATATATATATATATATATATATATATATATATATATATATTTAAATGTGTGTAATATGGTGAATGCAATTCCACGTATTCATATATTTTACAACTGTAATTTGACACAAAACTTTCGGAATATATATTGCAACTCTATTCATTAATTAATTATCACTACCAATGGTTGCGACACATATGGAGAATATGCCAAGGTTTGAGCTTGATTTATTTAACTAAATGACAAAGATGTTCGTTCGAGCTCGGCTCGCTTAACAAGTTTCAAGCTTGAATCAGGCTTAATTGAGCTGAGTCGGGTCAACCTCACGGGCAGGCCGACCCATTTACAACTGTAAATTTTTTGGCAATTGTAATTTGACAGTATAATTCCGCAATACATGACACAAGCCAATTCATTAATTAATTATTTCTATGAATGATCATCACAAATATAGAGAATAAATTATACATCGATCCATATACAAATAAATATTACTCAAGAAGTTTTTATTATATAGTTTGTATAATTGTAAGGGCTGAAGCTGATACACCTAATGCTACTTTTGAAAAAAAAATATGCAGTTATATCGAGAATCTAGTGGTGTTAAGTATTAGAGCTGATGGAAGCAGACAAAACTTTCACCCAACTCGTACCATGATCTCACTAGAGAACAACTGGGGTACCCTCTCGACTAGTATCCAACAATCCGTTGAAGGAATATTTACTCCGCCTGTTGAGTTAGTGAATCGTGAGGATCATCCGGTGTTGGTTAGCTCAGTGACTCGAGGGTTGGTTTTAAACATTCATGTCATGAATTTCGTGTGCAATAACCCTAATCGAAGCCAACACTCTCCAATGAGGCATGTAATTAATGTTGATCATGTTATGGGCATTAATGATGACCATATTTGTTCAATCATTCCAGAACCTACCATCCGTATTAGTGGTCGAAACGGTCTTTGTGTAGATGTAAAGGTTGGATTATTCAATGACGGAGATCCAATAATTCTCTGGCCATGTAAATCTAATGAAGACGCGAATCAACTATGGACTTTGAAAACTGATGGTACAATTCGATCTAAGGGGAAGTGCATGACTACCTATGGATGGCACCGAACTCACTGTGGCCAACAATATCTACGACTCCCGCCAAGGTTGGCTCCCTAGCAATAACACCGCACCCATTGTGACGCCTATTATTGGGTATAAGGATCTTTGCTTGCAAGAAAATTACGGAAATAATGTGTGGTTAGCGGAGTGTGTGAGCAACAAAATTATACAAGAATGGACAATTTATCCAGATGGTACTATACGGCGTAATGGGAACAAAGACAACTGCCTCACTTGGAAATCATATCCAAGACAAGGTGAAAATGTGGTGATTGATCCATGTGATGGCGGAGCTGGTCAGCGCTGGCGGTTTAATATTGATGGCACCATTTCGAATTTGTACACTGGGCTCGTGATGGATGTGAAAGGGTGTGATCTAAGCTTTGGCCAAATAATTGTCTGGACCTTCAATGGTAATCCCAACCAGATATGGCGTGCATGGCTTCTTTGAGTTGAAGTTACCAAGTCTGAGTAGATGATTAAATAAGTGATGTATCACGTACTTATAATTAACTTATTTAATTTGCTTTTACTTTTGTTTGTGCTTGTGTTTGTGTATGGTTACTTGGTGGTCGAAATTAGTTTGTAAGGCGCGATTGATCCATATGATCTTCTATTAAAGGTAGAATAAGCGGTCTTGAAATTATGTAATGGAATAGTCAAATTCAGGAGTTGATCTATGTTGGGGAAAGTGAAATTAAAATAAATTTAATTCTAAGAATTTTTTTTATCTTTTTGTGCAATTAAATAGGAAATCAACAAACCCAACAACAAGAACAAAAATAACAAATAATTATTCACAAGAAAGTCACAATATTTGTCATGAAAATTCCCGACTCCAAATTTTCCCAATAAATTACGAGAGTACAAATTAAAATTATACATTTAATTTGGTTTTTCAACCTAATTAATCAACTTTACCACACAAGACACTTCAAACAAGTCTTCGAGTTTACAATTGAACGAAAATGGTGGAAAAAAACTTATGAGCAACAAACTATAATTTTCTCAATTTATTTTTCGGTGGCGTTATACTTTTTGTTAAAAAAGATTTAATATTTTCTTGGTACCGAGTTTGTATCGTAAGACTGTCCAATGTCTTATTTATAATTCTTTTCAAAACTCATTAATTCTTATTATGGATTGAAAACTTTAACATCAAGACCACCGCATGTTTCCGATTGTTGAGCCTACCAAATCATAACATGGGCCAGATGCATCATAAGCTAGATCCTCCAAATTGTTGAGCCATTTTTTAATAGTTATGTTTGTGTATTGTTTCAACTCAGCATCAGCAACAGCAAGAGCAATCGAATCATTTTTTCCCAGAATTTTGATCGATCTACTGTTTAAGTTGGAATTGTATTCCCAACTGGCGCACAACGTTCAAACATCTCGTCTGGTGTCAACCGATCAAGCACTACATGAATACTGAAATAAGGTAGAAAGATTTCTTCCCTCAGAAAGTGGAGAGATTTTTTTTTTTGGGGGGTGAGGGGGGGTAGGTGGGGAAGGATGATGAGTAGAATTGGTAAAATTACAGGAAGAGCAGAGTAAAATCATATTTATATTTGTTAATTAGAACTTTGGATAAGGGTAGTGCACTCAAATTATAAGTTTCAAAAAAGTGCACTCTTTTTGTAGAATTGAGAAAGTAATTAGAAATTTTAAATCTTCAAAAAAAAAAAAAAGCCTCAGGCTGATAAATGGGACTCTTTGTATTAGATTTAAGGAGTAATTGATAACAATGTGGACATTATGGAGCATTGCATCACTTAAAAGTCTGTTTGGGAAAAGATTTAGATGGATTAAAAACATGATCCGGTGCCTAACGCCTTCCATTATGGGTAATCTATTTTTTAAAAACCTAAAAACTCGGATGAGTTGGTGCATCTATATAAACTCATACCGATCGGCAACTTTATTTCATTGGCTCGTATGTAAAATCATCAACCTTTCTAAACCCGTTAACAAAAGTGCTGTTTTCTAAAGAACTCACCAACCGTACCAAATTAAAGAAAAAAGAGAGGCATTTGAAAGTAGGAAAAAAAATTATGGTGTTGACAATGCTAAAATAAAAAGGAAAATGACATGGGAAAATGGCAAAAAAAAAAGGAAAAAACAAAAGAGGAAAGAAAAAAGAGAGGGAAAAACTCATCATTTAACCAAAAACGTAGAATCAAACCTAAAGACCCATGTTACCAAATACCCTTCTTCCTACCCTATCAATCATCTTCCATCTTCTTCCTACCCTATCTTCCATCTTCCATCTTCCATCTTCTTCTATGTAATACTATTATGCAAGTTGTTTAATTTTTGGGCTACTTAATTATTAACTCATCATTCTACTTCTAATTCATCAAACGAGATCTAGGCTTGAGAAGGAGAAGAAAGATAGAAAAAGGAGGAAAGGAGAAGGAGAATCTAGCGAACAAAAGATCATTCAATCTATTTCGCTGCCCAAGATAGGTTTTTAACAGCTGTGTTGGGGCTGCCAGAGACTAAAATTTTCTTGGGCTGACGGGACCGATTGAGAGGGGATTTTTCTTCCTGTTTTTGGTATTGGTGGTTGTGGTTATGAAGGAGATGTTGGTGTTGTTGAAACAGTTACGCTTTGGATTAGTTGTCGTTGTTGGAGAGAAGTGTGGGAGGATTATCATAGCCATTCATAGGGGCAAGGGAACAAAGTTTATGATTTTTTGGGTCGGATTCATATTTATGAAGCCACTTGCGAAATTTGGTGAGTCGTCTTGATGGACTTGTAAAAGATTTGATAGAATGGGTTGATCGCAGTGTTTTTTTGGTTCAGTAGTCTAATTGCATTGTTTTTTATTACAGCGGGCTACTGCACAAAACATGATGAGTTTAATGTAATAAATATTTTTTTACAAAAAAGAATTGGAGTGAAATTTGTTACTGTTAAATAATTATATTGGAACATTGTTATTTCATAGAATAAAATTAATTAAATTAATCATTATATTTTGTAATTACATGAATCGAGAGAAAATATCTTATATGTATCACGCTTCCGCTATGCTTAATGGATGAAAGTTTTCAATTATCTCTCTCAATATTAGGAAAGATATATAGGTGTGTACCATAAATTTCTTGAGACGACTATTAGGTCCAAATCCTAATTGTTTTATTTATAAAATAGCCAAAGGTTAAAATTGTCTATCAAGATTATGAAACCCTAGGCCCCATTATGTCAAATACTATTAGTAATATTTTTTATAGGCCATATGCTACCAAAATCTGGGCATCTGAGACGGAAATCCGTCTCAAATATAGCAGAATCAGTCGCGTCGATAATTTGGCGGTCTCAAAATCCGTCTCAAAACAAAATATTAGAAACAAAAATTTTCGTCTCAAATCCGTCTCAAATAATCATATACAGGAAATATCTATCCGTCTCAAAACTGACCCATGGGAGGAGCTATTTGACGGGCAAAATTGGTGCTATTTTTAATACACGTAATTTGAGACAGAAAATGCCGTCTCAAAATTGGCACCAACATATTTTGTGATGGGTAGCAACCATCTCAAAATCCATGTCAACTTCCAATCGCACATTCTTTCCGTCTCAAAATTTGTCTCAATGTGTTTATTACCAACAAATTACAAATATTTTCATAATTTAATTTTGAAATCTAATTGAAATAAGTTGTCATAAATATAAAAATGTATTCTACAACCTTGATAATAAAAATAACAACAAAGCAATCCCTTTCTTGAATTCAAACAACTTTTCAACATCAAAATTGTAATAATAAAACTCTTACTACATAAAGCTTAATACAAACACAAGGTTCACACTATCTAATCAAAGAAAGATGAGACATTTAGGAATCTGGTAACCTCGACCTCAACACCAAGTTCAATGGTAATGGTAGTAATCTGCTTAACAACATCAGGAGAGTAGAAGAGGTCAATCACACGTTTGTGGACGCGAAGCTCAAATCTATAACGTTTTGGTTCCTGACATTGAAAGGGAAAGATTTTAGTCCAGAGTAATTTCAGTTATTAGATTTTAGTCCAGAGTAATTTCAGTTATTAAAGCCAAACAAGCTAGCCCTACTATTAGTGAGAATTATATTAATTTTACACATTAAGAACATTTAGCACAAAAAGTTTCAAAGCATCAAAATGTAGACAATGGATCCTATTCCTCCGTACGTGATATAAGAATATCAACTCCCACCTGCCAATGATTCAAATTAAAGATCAAATAGCAGCCACAAGAACTTTCATACCTATTTCTCTGTTGGTGAAAGCCAATGACATATATAAATTAATGTACTACCTTCTGTGGGAGCCTCTTGATAAAATATAGGGTGCTAATGTCAGGGAAAAAGAAAACAAGCACTAAACTTTTTTTTTAAAAGACAACATGTTCATTCCAACTCATTCATGGGAGCCTCTTGATAAAATTTTGGTTCAGTTTAACTAATAAAACATACAACTAATTATGAAGTGAATAACAAATCCAAACCACTCTTAAGAACTAAATAACAAAGAGTTTCAGGAATGCATACCCCATAATGGCAGACATCTGAGCTTGTACTCACCATGTCATAGAATAAAGAAATTGACATCAGAAAAAAAGGCAACTTGGGAATAACACTTTAAGGAAGTATGCAAACAAATTTTAAACCTTTAACCGGACCGAAATGGCATACAGATGATGAAAGTAGCTATCAAACTACTAATTTATACAACAGAGCACTATAAAGAAAGTAAATACAAATATACTATTGAGTAGTAATAAAACCAGACAAGAAATACAAGCCTACCAGACAAGAAACTACATGCCAAAATCCCAAAATTTAGAAAATTATACACTTAGCACAATTTAAAACAAAGAAACTTGCACAAATTTTAAAATTCCACAAAATAAGTTTCCAATTTCTTTTTCCTTCTCTTTTTATTCATTTTGGACAGCTAACAACATGCAGAAGAATTTCTATATTCAAATAAATCTGATCAGAGTGTACAAAGTACCACAACCGAAACAATTAATCTATACATTAAACAGTTGCCTGAGTGTCTAACTTCTTATCTTTATGTTTCTAGAAATTTTGATTATGTTGCATTCAGTTAATATACTAATGAAAGAAAGAGTAGATTAGGAAATGCAGGCAAAAAAATTTAAACAAAACAAACACACAAAGACCTACGCATTTTTCAAATTAGCGAAATACAAATGGATATTATCTTAGAGCAGGACGTAAATCATCTTCATGGAAATCTTGAAAGCACTTACCTCAAGAGCCTTTGCATGAGTTTATAAATAGTTGCGTTTTTGCAGCTATTGTGCGTGCATGCTGCCTCAAGTATCGACTTATCTCCATCTACAACCAAGAAAATTTTATATTCAAAGGTTCCGTATTTTATACCCTCAATATACTGAGTAATTACTGTCTAAGTGATAAATCCATACATCTATAGCACCACCAACAACAACTACAGTAGAGTTTTCACAACCTTTCTAACAATCATAATTGCATCATGTAAACTCTGTTCTGCTTCCTCAATTAACTGATAATTATCCCAGAAAAAAGTATTATAAAGTTAACACCTGAAAGAAAATACATATAAGACCAGACACTGGTAATATAGGCAAACTTCATAAGCTTTTACGATCATAACAGTCCACAATCCTCATACACGTTAACCGAAACATTACTACACAATGAGATTTTGCATCAATAACTGACCAAATGGATAAAAGAAGGCTGCAGTGACTCTAAGAAGCAGATGCAGCTCAGAAAACAGAAACTAAGCTTAGTGTGCAGAGCAGGGCATATTCTACAACTTAAAAACGTCATAAACTATAAAACTACGAAAATATTATTTTTAAAAAGAGGAAAAACGAACCAATCAGCTAGAGCCTTTAAAAAACTTCGGAGACATAAAGTTAATCATCATAAATAAAAGAAAAGAAGAATATATAACATCAAAATTTATAACCTTGCACTATGTAAACAGTAAAACAAAAGAATGTTAACATTGTATTAAGCAAACCTAATCAGAACTTGGGCTACGAAACAGCAAATTACACATTAAGCATAGTTTGCCAGAAAGGTGAAGGTGGAGAACCCAATTCCCCTATCAGAATCTAGTGATCATCTAAATAGTTGCTATTGATTCTTCCTTTGAAAGGAAGAAAATATATATATACTGATATTCTCTCTTTTTTCAACCGACCGTGGACTAGCTCAAATGTTTTGGTGAACCACGTAAATTTTGTGTTTTGTGTTATTGTTTTCTTTCGTTTTCTCTGTTGCTATTGTTTTGCACTGCATTGTTAATCTCTAACAGAAGTGTCCAAACAGTGAACAGTATCAACTAGGCAAGCCCTCGTCCAAGAAATCTTAGTTTCTCATTTTGCAAGTAAAATTTCAGTAATAAACATCATCCAGTGGCCTATAAGTTCAAAACAACTATATCCGACATATGCTTGTAAAGTATATATTTTTTCCTCCAAATAAGTTCAAAACAACCGTCGACGCGGGAAAATTTTTCCTATTTGTGTTCTTTACCCTTTAGATTTTACTATGTTGATTTTAACTTTCTTAAAGGTGAGTTTTTTGAAAAGACCGACATACAATGTCGATGATTTGAAAAGTTTAATTTTAATGAATGGGCCGAATTAGACAGAGCCACCAGTGTTATGAGCTTAAATGGTTGTACCAACTCAACCGAATTTTGAAATTATTTTACAATATGGCCTAATATGTGACTCTATTTAATTGGCCTAGAACCTGAGATTTATGTAATCCGGGGGCTTGCTTAAACGAGGGGAAGGTGTTAGGCACCCCCGACTTCTGTGAAACACGGTTACCGCTTCTTTTCATTCCCTAAGTGAAGTGTGTGTATGTATGTGAATGACATAAATAAATGTGCATGCAGTGATTAGAAAGCAGTGTAATGCCTCTTTTGCACCTATGTACCAAGGGTTTGAATCAGATAAAAGTTTGATTTTAAACAATTTGAAAACAGTTTTTCAAACCCTTATGCTCAAATAAGAATTGAGGCCTTTGATACTTCTTTTTATCTTTTTCTGTGCCTTTTTTTTATCCATCCAAACGGCTTTATTTAAATCTAAACGAGATGCGAAGCATCTTGACAATTATACAAATATTATCTACAAGGGTCGGGCTCTTTATGGGCATGGACGCCATCGAAGTCAGCCCAAACACCTACAAACCACAGTTTCAACTATTTTGGGGCCTTAAAACGGTAAACCCGTATAACCGTTTTAAGGCCCTGGATTTACAACTACAAATATTTGCAAGTTAGCTGTACAACTGAAAAGCTCCATCGTGGGAACCAGATCTAGATCCATTAGTTGGATGGAAGATCTTGTAGCTCCTAGGCTCACAAAACATTATTTAAAGCTTGTAATAAAAAATACATTTATTCTAGACATCGCCGAACAAAGGATTTATCAATTAAATCCTTGTATACGAGTAGCCCAAAGCTTCTAATTTCCTCTAGATACAAATCTAGGATCACATGGTTGCTAAATATTTATAAAAACTAGAAAGAAAACTAGATCTGTACAGATCTTAGTCATTCTAGCTTCCAAATTTAAGTTTGATAACTTTTGAACCGGTTAAAAGCTAGATCTGGCTAGATCTAGTACAAATCTAGTCAATAAAGCAAAAATATTGACTATTTACATGAAATAAATGGTTAAAAACTCAAATTTGACCAATATTAACTACTAACTATATGTATATAACACGTATATATATATATTAGAGCAAGCGAATAAAGCAGATCTGAAGAAATCTTACAATATGGCACGAGAATAACTATCGAACAACTTTTGGCTCCTCAAAACTCAGTTTCCACCGGTTAAAATTTGATATGTTGTAGTATATATGTATAAAAGTGTTTACAAAGAAGTTTTATAGAAATCGGAGCAAGATTTGAGCTACTTCTGGCTGATTCTGTCTCTTCTGTCCCCTTTTTCTCTTTTTTGTTTCTTCTCTTGGAAGCTAAAGGGGGGCTGATATTTATAACCGAGCCAACAGCAGTTAGACCTGCGACTGGGTCTGGCAGGCCTCGTTGTCTCGAAGTACGTGCACCTCGATCGACGTGCAGTCTGCTTAAAACCTTCATAACTTGCAATTCATAAATTCTATGGAGGCGTGCCATACCTTTTTGGAAGCTCTTTTCGAGAGCTATGCAATGACATGGGGCTTGACCTTTTCTGAATCCCAGAGGATGGGTGCATGACCAGATCTTCAGGTCTTCGCAATTAGTTCGTTGAGCTGTCTGGCGCAGTTTGCACTCGGGATTGCTGTGACGGCTCTGTACGACCTTATTCACAGTTGTTTGATTAGTATTGATGTAGAGTTGGCAAAATTACCCCTTTTCCCTTCTGGGTTATCTCTGGACTTGATGTAGTTGTAGTTGTCTTCCCTCAGGGTTATCTCTAAGGTTTGGCTGCTGTTGATTCTGTCTATCCTCAGGGTTGTCTCTGAAGTTGATTTGATGTTTCCCGAGGCTATCTCCGGGATTTGGATTATGATTGTAGACTTCTAGGTTTGTCTCCGAAATATAAAAGACGGTTTTGCCCTCCCTAAAGAAACATCAGGGTATTATTTCTATCATTCAACTGATCAAAAGGTGTTTGTTGCAAAACATGTTGCCTTCTTGGAAAAGGAGTTTATCCTTGAAGGGGTCAGTGGGATTAAAATATATCTTGAAGAAGTTCTAGAACCACAAAATACTACGGATCAAAATCAGGTACCTAACCAAGTGGAAAGAACCTATTGTACCACACCCTATTCATAAATCTAGAAGAGTACCAAAGATACCTGATAGGTATGGATTCGTCATAGAGGATGACGATGAGGTATGTATCATAGATGATGATGATCCATTGAATTACGTACATGCTATGAGTAGTAAAGACTCATCGGAGAAGTGGCTAGAAGCCATGAAATCTGAAATGGACTCCATGTATGAAAACCAAGTATGGACTTTGGTTTCACCACCTGAAGGTATTAAGCCTATTGGGTGTAAATGGGTTTTTAAAAGAAAGATTGGAGCAGATGGCAAGGTAGAGACCTATAAGGCCCGACTGGTTGCAAAAGGTTTCAAAAAAAGGCAAGGAGTTGACTATGATAAAACCTTCTCACCAGTAGTGATGCGCAAGTCCATTCGGATTTTGCTTGAGATTGCAGCTTACTACGACCATGAAATCTAGCAGATGGACGTGAAAACGGCTTTCCTCAATGGGAAACTTGAGGAGGATATGTATATGACACAGTCAGAGGGGTTTGTTTCAATGGTTGGAACAAATCAAGTCTGTAAGCTGTACAACGATCCATTTATAGATTGGAGCAAGCTTCTCGTAGATGGAACATCCATTTTGATGAGACAATCAAAGAGTTTGATTTTATCAAAAATGAGGATGAACCATGTGTGTATAAGAGGGTTAGTGGGAGCGTTGTTTCATTTCTTGTATTATATGTTGACGATATATTACTGATAGGGAGTGATATTCCTATTCTACGATCGATAAAAATCTAGTTATCTAAACACTTTTCCATGAAGGACTTGGGAAACACATCCTATCTTTTGGGGATAAAGATCAATAGAGATAGATCTAAAAGGATGCTCGGCTTGTCCTAAGATATGTACATTGACTCAATTCTAAAGAAGTTTAGCACGGAAGATTCCAAGAGAGATCTCATGCTGATGAGTCATGGATACATCTCTCTAAGAAATAGGCCCCAAAGACACCTGAGGAGAGAGATCGTATGAGTAAGATTCCTTATGCTTCAGCAATATGATTTATCATGTACAGTATGATATGTACTAGACCAGATGTCACTCAAGCACTTAGTGTAACAAGCAGATATTAGTCGAATCCTGGAGAAGAGCACTGGAAGGTAGTGAAAAATATCTTAAAGTACTTACGAAGAACTAAGGATGTATTTCTTATCTACGTTGGGTCTGAATTGAAACTCGAGGGCTACACAGACTTAAGCTTTCAAACGGATCAAGATGACAGTAAATCCATTTTCGGGGCATGCGTTTACCTTAAACGGTGGCACAGTAAGTTGGAAGAGTTTCAAACAGCAAACAATTGCTGATTTATTGACAGAGGCAGAGTACATAGCTGCGAGTAGACCTGACAAACGGACGGACCAGGCCGAGCGCGAGCCGGGCCAACGGCGGGCCTGGCCAAAATGGCTCGGGTTTTGGTGGGCTAGAAATGTGAGGCCCGTGGCCCAAGTTGGGCCGGCCCGGCCCGGCCCGCGGGCTTCTCTCTTTATTTTTTTATTTTTTGCAAACTCTTTGCTACACCAGAAATAGTAATAATAATAAATATTAAAAATAATAAAATAATTAATAATAAACAATAATACAAACAGACACGATTAATTAATTACCTACATTAACTACATATCTCAATCAATTAAATTTTTAATAGTATTATAAATTAGTATTATTAATTAATTACCTACATTAATTAGATCCAATGAAGTACGTAGTGGGGAAGCTATTATACTACTTTTGCCTTTTTGATATTTGTAATACTTTTCGTAGGTTAGGAACTTAGGATACTATGAACTTTTTACTTTTTCCAAATTTTTACTATATATTATTTATTTAAATTTGTTTTTGGGTTATTGGTCCTTTGTTATTTATGAGTTAAATCATGGAATTTAATACCAAGTTGTTCCTGAATCATATTATTACTCTGGAAATAAATGAACACTTGTTCGAGTTGTTTTAAGCATACTAATAAATGAATTATTTACTATGAGAATAAATGTCATGTTTTGATGCAAGAAAATATATAGTAATATAAGGGATGTAAATCATTTACTGTGAGATTAAATGTCTTGTTTTGATGCAAGAAATGAAGAAAATATATAGTAATATAAACATCAATAAACATTTACTTTTTAAGAATAGTAAAATTTGAACAAAAGTAAAGAAATAATATATTGAAGATTTTATTAAAAACAAATAGTTGTAGCTCAGTTGGTTTGAACTCTTATTTATTTACTTATAAGTCTTGTGTTCAAGCCTCACAACCCATAAGCAATATTTTATTTTAAAAAAAAAAGTCACGGGCCACGGGTCGGGCGGGACCTTCACGGGTTGGGCCTAAAAGGCCCAAATTTTTTTAGGCTAAAAAATTGCAGCCCATAGCTCGGCCCGTGGCGGGTAGGCCGGCCCGGCCCGCGGGCTTGGGCCATGTTTGCCAGGTCTAGCTGCAAGTGAAGCTGCAAAGAAGGCTGTTTGGATGAAAAAGTTCGTAACCAAACTTGGTGTGGTTCCTAGTATTAGAGGTGCAGTGCCCTTATACTGTGACAACACCGGTGCTGTTGCGCAGGCTAAGGAACCCAGGTCTCATCAGAAATCCAAACACGTGTTGCGGCGGTTTCATTTGATCAAAGAGATCATTGAAAGAGGAGACGTCACCCTAGAGCGTGTGGACTCTCAAGACAACATTGCAGATCCATTTACTAAAGCATTAACACAACAACAGTTTGATCGCCACTTAGAGAAGATATGTATGAGATACTATGGCGATTGACTTTAGTGCAACTGGGAGATTGAAAGTAGTATGCATACAAACAAATCATGTATGATGATAAAGCATATACTTTTTAAACAATCTTATTAATTTATTAATAAAAGTATTTATTTACTAAAGGCATTTAATTATCTACATGGTGTTGTTTTAATAATATGTGATAAACCCATAGTTTTAAGCAATGTTTTTAGAATCATGATGAGATCATGCTAATGGAATCTAAATTCTTAGATAGCTTAAAAACTAAAATATTCCCAATCGATGGATTACTAAAAAGGGAATTAGTGAATCCGGATAGATTGATACATACGTTACTTGCTCATTGGATGAGGATGATTGATCTCATGATCATTTGTGTGGAGACACTAAAGAAAGTATGTAGGTGCTTATTGGAGAATAGGTTCACTGAACGTGGCTCGCTAAGGAATACCTAATGAAGTTTTACTTGCCTGTTAATAGAAATTCCTGAAGTAATAGTAGTACAAGTTGTTAGGAATATACATAAGAATGTTATTCCTATTTATATATGATTTGATTATGATATAAATGAATGAATATGCAAGTATGCTTGCATTAAGAAAAGCTATAAAGTCCTTTGATAGATAATAGGAAAATATGTATAAGGACTTAGAATGAATTGATCAAATATGTTAGGTTAATCCTACATAAACAAAATAGCTTTGTAAAGTCCTTAAAAAGAAATGATGTACAAGGACTATAAATATAGAAAGATCAAGCTTGTTAGGTTGATCTTATAATGTAATAGATAGGCATGTCTGATCGTTGAGCACTGAACCAGAATCGTAGTCTGCCAGGAGAGTCAAGGAAAACTCGAGAACTATCAAGGCGGAATTGTAGTCTGCAAGATAGTAGATCTCAGAGTTCGTAGACTGCCAGGAGACGAGGAAGGATCGTTGTGTGTCGAGAAGAACATTCTCAGAGTCGTAGTCTGCTGAGGAAGTCATGTTTAGAATCGTAGAGACAGCTTGTCTAAGAGCCGACCCAGCATCTGCCAGAGCCAAGTCAAGAACCATAGACTACACTTGAAGTCGTATAGTCTACTAATCATATCAGAGGCAGAGATCGTAGTCGAGCCAGATCAGACGAGGACATCAAGTATAAGGACAGAAATCGTAGAGTGTCAAGATCTGATCTCGGAGTCGTAGTGTCTGCAGAACCAAAGTTAAATCGTAGTGTGTAGAACGAAGGTTTCATCAAAGGTGCTCACAATGCCATGGCAGAATCGTAGAGTCAACATGATTCTCAACAAATGAGCACTCCCAGAATATCCAAAATATGAAGCCTCTGGTCTGAGCTGCAAAGATACATTCCACCTTGAGGAAACCAAAGAGCACTCAACGAATGGCATGCAAGCTAACAAAAGATCTAAGCACCAACCCAATCAACATCTAGATTAGTTGTGAAGCTATTCAAGATGAAGTCTTCTACAAGTTGATCAGAAAAAGACTTCAGTAAAAGTGACTGACTA
Organism: Panax notoginseng; assembly: GCA_016801055.1. Classification (NCBI taxonomy): domain Eukaryota; kingdom Viridiplantae; phylum Streptophyta; class Magnoliopsida; order Apiales; family Araliaceae; genus Panax; species Panax notoginseng. The sequence continues at coordinate 3,369,469 of CM029023.1, read as the reverse complement.
AGAAAAGTCAGCAAATGCAGTAGCTGTCAAGAGAACAGAAGACAACGATCTTGGGGTCAACCAGGATTGTAGTGTTTGTCAAACAAAGAAGGAACTGATGCAGTTTACACAGAAACACTGGCCAACCTATACAGAACAGTCAAAGAAGATGAAGCATGGGTCAGACCATTGATGATAGGTGAACGGGAGATCACAATGAGAAAGAGACTGAGTATGCCTAATCTGATACGTCTTCAAGTTGAGGAGGGCCAGAATAATGAAACAAGTTGTCAGTACCTGATGTAAGTAAAGGCAAACAGAAGTGACGAAGCACTGCACAAGAGAAGAAAGATGTGTTCTACATTAAAGATTCAATGAACACTTCTTCAGGATTGTAGTGTTGTTTCAACCTGTCACTGAGCAACATTCAATAAGACACACTTCGATCAGGTCCAAGAACATCTGCATCTGAATCGTAGAGTTCGGTCATCTGAAGATTGAAGCATTGGCAACGGTTTAATCTGAAGATTGATATTCGAACGTTGCTAATTGAGAATATCGATACAGAAGGACAATTCCTGATTTTTTGATCGAGGAATTAGAAAGAAGAAATGAAGATGACTACCTGCCCGACACATCAAAGTGACATCTCTGACGGGGTAAGTGAAATAGTAGACTGCAGTGTCAGAAAGGAGAAAAAGGGGATGTCATGTCATATCTGCAGTCTGCACCAAATAACTCGAGATCTGCTAAGCAATTCAAATAGCTCCCAACGGCTATATTCCAACGGGAAGGTTGTGAAGGAGTATAAATCAGCTAGAGCTTCAAAGATCAAGGGTTACAGAAGTTGCAGAATCGTTGAGTTGTTAGAATGTTATATTGTTGACTCTACGAGTTCCACCAGAGCTGAACAAGAACAAGTCTCAGTGGTAGTGAGACTACTAAGGTGGAAGTGAAGTAGATTTAAAGAAGGACTTGAACAGACTAAAGCTTCACTCAACAAGGATGAAAATGCCACTGAAGATGGCAGCTAAGCTGAGAGCCGAGAAGGTCAAGAAGATAGCATTTAGAAAAGTGGCAGAGCACATAGAAGATCCAATGAGCCACTCTACGAATCACCATGAACTAAAAGCTGAAATAGAATAGATGCAGATCCGTGTCTGTAAACCATTCAAGAAGGGTTCAGGCAATGCTAAGTGCCAGATAAAGTTTACCAAAAGCTCAAACACTTAGCAAATCTAAATGGTGATGGTGCATAGCTGACATCGGATGAAGATGAGCTGAACAATGTAAAGATCAGATGCACCAGAGAAGAGGTGGTCTAGACTCTACGCTGAATGCAAAGAGGATCACGCCAAGCTGCTAAGTACAAAAGATGTTCAAGCTTCAAGACATCTTAGCAGCAAGACACCAACAACAACTACAACAACAAGTAGCCAGGGCCTGAGGGGTCCTTGTTCGGAGGGACTAAATGAAGTTCCAAGCCTACTGGGCTTGAAGAGTTCCTAGGGAACTAGAGGAGTTCCAAGCCTCTTGGGGTTGAAGAGTTCTTAGTGAACTGAAGTTCCAAGGCTGCTGGTCTTGAAGGAATCTTAGTGATTCAGGGCGTTGCCATTCCTTAGTGAAATTCCTGCCCGTTAAAGCAGAAGAGTGGATTAGGAGCTTGAGTCTCTGAACCACTTAAAATTCCTTGTGACTTTTACATTCAGTCATTTACTTTATGTCATTTACATTATGTACCTAACTGCTATGTATGTATTAACTGCTTACAACTTAACTAACTCTAAGATCAATGTATATATGTTTACGATATATCAATGAAGGGGATCTTTTTCTTATTCCGTTGTGCTAGAAAAAGATTCTTATATTTGTCATATGCTAATTCTTTAGCAATACAAAATAAACGAGAAAAGTATTTGAAATAAAAAATGATCTATTTAACCCCCCTTCTAGATCTATTGTGTGCCTACTGGGAACTAACACAAGTGTTAGACTTGAGATCATCATAGTATCTTGTGTATAATGAATTATACTTTGACTTATTCCTTAAGACCCTTAGGGTATATCAAAGGGTATGCTTGGGTGTAATAAGTTATATATATATGGAGATAATGAATAATCAATAAAGAATCTACCGCTTTTAGTAAAAGAAGAGATATGTCATATGTGATTCAATAAATGACAACCCAGGAATCCTTGGCCAGGGTGGAATGAAATTAGAAAGGAGTTTTTAATTTGCATTTATTCGAAGTTGTGCATTTGGGAATCGAAATACATATAATTAAATAAAATAAGGCTTGACAATAATTACATATCTTATATTTAATTGAGACATTGTATGGTGGAATGATTGAATTATACATAAACTATTTACTCAAATGTTCTTTTACGATTAATGTTGAAATCTATATTATCTTAAAAGTCGTTGATCGCTAAGGAGGCTTATCCTTATTGTAGAATAAATATTATTTATTTAAATATATTATTAATTTAATTTATTTATTTAAATAAAATTAAAATTGTTCTAATTGATTTATTCACAACTGGTTTAATATGGAGAACCTAAAGGGTCACACCATAAAAGGAAGAATAATTATTTAAGAAGTTAATGACATAATCGTAATAATATAGTATATTTAATTTAATCTATGATGATAGAATAAATTAAATAGCTTAATATTTATTATTTAATATTTTAAAAATATTAAATATAAATTAATAAGAGGAGTCTTATTAATATTATTACAATTATTATTATTTTAATTTCTAAAAAAGTTTGGGAATTAATTTAACTTAATTACTCTCATTTATTCCTAATAAGATCATGAAGTAAATTAATTAAAAGAGTTTAATTAATTATCCCTAATAAGATTAGGGAGCTTAATTAATAAGAGAAATTTAATTAAATAAATAAAACCCTATTACTAATTAGATTAAAAAGGTTAACTAATATCTATATAAGAGAAGTCTTATGCTAGATATTAGTAGATGTAATTCCAATTGTTGGAGAGTACTCTTTTTTCTACAGAAATAGAAAAACTAGGGTTTAGTCAACCACCCTCCTTCTTTAATAATCTTTTTTCCTTGGTAGATCACCTCTAGAGGCCAAACACTTGGGTGACTAACGTTGATCAAAGGAAGGAATCAATCCCGGAGATTCAAGAAGATCGCGAAGAACTAGGAGTTGAACTCGTACATGTGGAAGCTTGAATCTACAAGGGTATGATTCTTATCTTCTTCTTCTTCGTTTATATTGATAATTAAGCACAAAACATGATCATGGTATAAGATTGTATGCAAATTTGAAATTCCAATTTATCGCGCTTCTGCACTCTTTTATATGATTTGATTATGTAATAACACTATATACAATCCCAACAAAGCAAACAACCATCCAGCTGTAGATAGGGTCACAAAGAGCTATCACAACAATCTCAAGTGCAAACTGTGCAAGACAGCTCAACGGACTGCCTGTAAAGACTTGGAGATGCTATTCTGATCATGGATCCATCTTCTCGGATTTAAAAAAGATTAAGCCCTATGTCAATTCGTAGCTCTCAGAAAGAACTTTCCGAAATGGTATGCGACATCTCCATCGGATTCTCGGATTGCAAGTTATGAAGGTTTCAGCAGACAACGCGTCGATTAAGGAATGAACTTTGAGGCGGTGAGACCCACTGGGCCCAGCCGCAGGTACACCAGCAGATACCACGGGTCTACCTGTGGCTAGTCAGGGCTTTAAATACAGAACCCCACCAACTCATTTTTAGAAGATTTTAGAGAGAGAAAAATTGAGATCTAGAGAGAGAAAAGGAGTGATTCTTCATCTTCAACTCTGTAAATCTCAATTGTAAACACTTATATACATATAAATTTTGTTATATCAACTTTCCACTGATTGAAATCAAGTTTTGAAAGCTTCTAGCCATTCGTTGTGTAGTTTTAACGCCATAGTATAAGATCTCTCCAGATTTGTGCTCATTTACTGCTTTAATATATATATATATATATATATATATATATACATATATATAAGTGTTGTATATGTATATATGTTAGTTATTAGTACATAAATCTATCTTTTTACCGTTCATTTCATGTAAATAGTTGATATTTACAGTGTATTAACTATATCTATCCTAGATCTGGCCAGATCTAGTCCAAAAGCTTCATAGCTTGACCTATTGAGCTAGATTGGCTAAGATCTAGATAGATCTAGTTTACTTTCTAGTTTTGTAAATATTAGTACGACCACGTGACCCTAAATCTATATCTAGAGGAAAAGGGAAGCTCATTTACTGGTATACAAGGATTTAACCGATAAATCACTTATTCGAGTAAAGTTTGTAAGTTATATACATTTTATTGCGATATCCATTTCATGCAAGCTTTTAAATAATGTGATGTGGGCCTAGGAACCCTTCGGGTAAAGATTCAATCAATGAATCGAATATTCGATTCCCGTGATGGACATTTTTAAGTTGTATAGCCAGCTTGTAATCCTTGTACCTGTAATCTAGGGCCAGATGAGTGGGTTTTCTACCCATTAATTGAGTGCATTTGAGCTTAATATTTTGGAAGTTTTTAAGTGTTTATGTCTATGCTTGCATATTTTATGTTGTTTTGTAGGAATTGGGACGAAAGCTACTTGGATCGACGTTTAGGGTTGCTAGATTCGCATTTTCGACTTGCCATTTGCAAAGCAGTCACTTCCAACCCAATTTCAACCTTCATCTGTTCATTATTTCTCAATTCTCAAAGAATGAAAGTTGTAGAGCTCGTCGAGATCTTCAATTTGATAGGTGGCAGACCTCATAACTCTTCCTGGATCAAAAGTTATAGCCGTTTTACCAGAGGACACTGCAGCAAAAAAAAGGATGCCCGTCGGGGCGGGCATTCTACATACAAAAGCCCGTCGGGGCGGGGGTACAAGCCAAAAAACAGTATCATAGTCAGCCGGGGCAGGCCTATCAGTAAAAAAAAGTCCGCCGGGGTGGGGGTACGCGCATAAAAAGTAGTTTTTGTTAGAATTTGAGTTCAAGAAGGATTGGTTTGAGCTGATTGACTCAAGGACTTCCAGGAGGACTTAAAGACATATAAAGAGGCATATAAAAGGAGGAAAATCACAAGGATTAGGAGAATGAGGAGAAGTCCATTAGATTAGATTAGGACAAAACCCTAGTTCTTATTAGTTTTGGAGATTGAAGCAACTTGGAGACCATTGAAGATAAATAGCAGGAGCTTAAGGAAGATGGAGATTTGCTGACAATAGATTTATTCTTCACTCTAATCTTATTCTTATCTTTTAATGTGTATTCAAGTGTGTATTCTTAGTTTTAATTCAATGAACTAATTCTTTGTTTGAGATTACAATGGATCTTATTATGTAGTTTATTTTAATATGCTTCGCTATCAATTATTATGTTCTATTGTGAGGATTGTCTATTGTGTTTTGGACTTAATTTTTTATTTGATTGGCCATCAATTACCATGATAATCTATATGAAATCGGAAGAGGAGTATAGATTTAGATCTGATCATGATAGCATGTGTTTGTGATTTCTGCACAGATGAAATTCATTATTCGTGTTTAGGATAGAGATATGCCTTTACGCCATATGTAATCTTATAGAGAACTTGTGCTTTAAATCCTTTTTCATTATAATTCACATAGAGATATAGTGGATTAGTTAATTAGGGTGTCTTGCTTAATTCTATCATCTGTGGATTTAAGTGAGTATCAGTATTATGCATCGAGATGTGGTTTTATCTGCTTTAATGTTCTTGATTAACAATTCAGGATAGAGAATAATTGATGAGAAGTATGTTAACTTAAATGAAGCAATAAGTGAAGTTGTGATTTTAAATCTCCGTAATCTTAATTTAACTAGTGGAATTTAATAGTAGTTTAATTATATAATTTGAAATTCATTCGTTTAAATAAGATTGAGTTGGTTATAGGTTAGTACTTGGTGATTTTTATTAAATAATTCCTCGTGAGAATGATACTCTACTTACACTTTATTACTTGTTAACCACGAATACTTGCGTGTTGTGCGTAACTAGATTTTACCCAACAAGTTTTTGGCGCCATTTCCGGGGAATTAATTTAATAATTATTTACCAATATTAATTTCAATCAAATTAGTCTTAATTTAAATATTTTTTTTATTTATTTAATTCTCTTCCTATTTTACTCTCTTTTTTTCAGGTACCGTGGATGACTTTGCGTATCAATGGTCATACACAAACATGACTCAACCAAGGGAAACAGGGATTGATGGACTTAATACATCTTCCGCAATATTAGCACAGATTGAAGAGCTTTCGAAGACGTTGGAGGTTATCGTAGCCCAACGAAGTCGAAGGATGGCAGTTATGTGTGCTTATTGTTCTAGTAATCATGCAAGTCATCAATGCACCGTCAGTTTTGAATCAGTACCATATAGTGATGATTACCTCAACAACTATGATGAGCCTAACTATCACCAAGATTGGGGGTATCACCCAGATTCTTCAAGGATCTACATTTATGATGACCAATATTACGCTCCAAATCTATCATACACACCAGAATTTTCATGTCCACCTCCATTGCCACAAGAAGAAAAGCCAAATTCGATGGATGTAATATTGAAGGGCATAACATACCTATAGGAGATGAGGATTAGCCAAGAGCTATCAACCCAAAATTTAATAATCAGATGGAACAACTCGTCACTACCTCAACTAATGGTCCTCAATACATGGCTTCCGAGACTGAAACAGAAAATTCAAGACTGGGGGGAATTATTGTCCAAGTTCATAGCAAATGAGGAGAAGATGAGTAATCAAGCGAGGTTAATTCTAAATCTTGCGGATCAGATAGAGCAAATGACCAAAGCCGTAAGCAAATGTCCTCCAAACACTTGGATTTATGACATAGATGACGAAACTGATGGAGAACCCGAACCAAATCTGCGACTGGATTAGCTACAAGATATCAAAAGTGTGGAGACAATTAGGGATAATGAAATAGAGGTCGATGAAGATCTAAATGGGTCTCCACCAAAGATCAAAGAGTCAGTTAGATTTACAAAATCATGCCCACTTGGTAGTCATGTCGTCGGCGAAGCTCTTGATGACATAAGAGCGAGTACAATTTTGAATCCATAGTGGGACAAAAAAGAGAAGATATATGAAGAGCCCATTGTGTGTGACAAGCTTCCATGCCCCAAAGTGATCACATACACAATGGAGAAAACACCTAGCTGTGAGACGTTCTTGATTGAGATCATACCAAATCAGAGCATGCTAGATGACTTTGATGCATTGGCCATCGCCTGTGGGAACCTCCAAAAGGACAAGTTGTTACTAATGGATGGAGGGTTCCTAAACTATTGAAGAGGAATTGGATAGCGTTGACCAGACAAAGTCAAGCTGAAAGACTGTAATTCAAGCGCTAACTGGGAGGCAACCCAGAAATTTTTATATTTATATGCTTTACTAGTTTATTTAGTAGATAGAAATTAATTTGTTTATTACGGTCTCTTATAAATCCAAAGTGTTATTCTAGTCCATGTTGTCTCTCTTCATTACAGGTATTGGTGGCTCAATAAATAAGCAAAAGATTATGGAAAGGGAAGTCACCAATCTGAGCCCATGCCACAGTATCCTCCTTTAGATTCTGACGTGGAGGAGTTTTTAGTCTTTGTTCCACAACCACCACCACCACAAGCTTAGCAGGATCCAGGGAAGTCCTCTGTTCTTTTATTTCAATATGTTTACAATGAGGACATTGTACTTGTTAAGTTTGGGGGAGTTAGTTTTATTTTATGGTTTCATGTTTTAGCATTTAGTTTATGTCATATTTGTTGGCATTCATGTCATATAGTTTGTATTTTCATAGTAGTTAGTTTACAATGTTTATATAGCATTTAGTACATCTTGCATGAGTCCAGCTGTTTGATATTTACAGTTTGTTTGGCCAATGATGAGATTGGAATTGGGTAGACAAGTATAATATTGACTATTAGAGCTTTGATGTAATTTCTTGTTATGAATTGAGTCTTTTTCTGTTTGAAACTGATATAATAAGGATATCACAGTAAAAACAACTTGTTGATTGATTGAGTTTAAATTGATACATAATGGGACTCTAAAGGATAATGTTAGTTTGAATGAAAGAATGACAAGAATAAGTAGTGATGGCTAAAGTTAGACAAGAACCTAAGTTTAAGGGAATATTTGGGGTATATAAGCTATATAAAAAAAAGAAAAATGGAAAAAAAAGAGAAAAAAAAAGTATGAATAAACACCGTGGCATACTTGTCTAGTTTTGTGGCCTTTGTTACTTGAGTAAGTAAGACCGAGGGGATTGTCTTTACACCTAACGCCCTAAGGTCTTAATGGTCTAGGAGTCGTTGGTCGAAAACTCGTTAAGGTAGCATTGAAAAGCCTAAGGGAATAAGACATTGCATAGCTATGTGTATATAAACCAAAAGAAAAAAAATGAATAAAACGGGAAATAAGAGCAAAAAGCCCCCGTATATGAAAAATAAAGCATAAGTATCCCATGTTGACCATCGATATTGGTAATTGTTTGATTTTAGTTGGATCTAGTTTGTTTTGGATTTCTTGAGTTTACACTGTATGATGCCTTCGAAGAGATTTTTTATGTGTTAGATTTGATTTTTTATCAATTAACATTGTTGTGGAGCACACACGCATTATATTAGTGATAATAGTCTAAGATTTGATGATTGGTTGGGAAATTACTGATTTGTTTTGATATGATGTATTATCATGTTTACTTGATTTCTCTAAAGGCCAGTTGGATAGACTTGTTTCTGTCATTACTGCTGAATTCGTAGGCATGTAGATTAGTTGTATTGCATATCATTGTTATTTTGTGTTTTTGCTTGAGGACAAGCAAATGTTTAAGTTTGGGGGTATTTGATGAGTGGATTTTATACCCATTAATTGAGTGCAATTGAGCTTAATCTTTTAGAAGTTTTTAAGTGTTTGTGTCTATTCATGCATGTTTTATGTTGTTTTGTAGGAATTGGGACGAAAGCTACTTGGATCGACGTTTGGGGTTGCTAGATTCGCATTTTCGGCTTGCCATTTTCGTAGCAGTCACTTCTAACCCAATTTTGACCTTCATCCATTCGTTATTTCTCAATTCTCAAAAAATGAAAGTTGTAGAGCTTGTCGAGATCTTCAATTTGATATGTGGCAGGCCTCGTAACTCTTCCTAGATCAAAAATTATAGCCGTTTTACTAGAGGACACTGTAGTAGAAAAAAGGATGCATGCCGAGGCGGGCATTTTACATACAAAAGCCCACCGAGGCGGGAGTACAAGCCCAAAAATAGTAGCATAGCCAGCCGGGGCGGGCCTAACAGTACAAAAAAGTTCACCGTGGTGGGGGTACGCGCAGAAAATGTAGTTTTTGTCAGAATTTTAGTTCAAGAAGGATTGGTTTGAGCTGATTAACTCAAGGACTTCCAGGAAGACTTAAAGACATATAAAGAGGCATATAAAAGGAGGAGAATCACAAGGATTAGGAGAATGAGGAGAAGTCCATTAGATTAGATTAGGACAAAACCCTAGTTCTTATTAGTTTTGGAGATTGAAGCAACTTGGAGACCATTGAAGATCAAGAGCAGGAGCTTGAGGAAGATGGAGATTTGGTGACAACAGATTTATTCTTCACTCTAATCTTATTCTTATCTTTTAATGTGTATTCAAGTGTGGATTCTTAGTTTTAATTCAATGAACTAATTCTTTGTTTGAGATTACAATGGATCTTATTGTGTAGTTTATTTTAATATTCTTCGCTATCAATTATTATGTTCTATTGTGAGTATTGTCTATTATGTTTTGTTCTTAATTGTTTAATTGATTGAACATCAATTACTGTGATAATCTATATGAAATCGAAAGAGGAGTATAGATTTAGATCTTATCATTATATCATGTGTTTGTGATTTCTGCACAGATGGAATTCATTATTCGTGTTTAGGATAGAGATATGCCTTTACGCCATATGTAATCTTATAGAGAACTTGTGCTTTAAATCCTTTTTAATTGTAATTCATATAGAGATATAGTGAATTAGTTAATTAGGGTGTCTAGCTTAATTCTATCATCTGTGGATTTAAGTGAGTATGGGTATTATGCATCGAGAGGTGGTTTTATCTGCTTTAATGTTCTTGATTAACAATTCAGGATAGAGAATAATTGATGAAAAGCGTGTTAACTTAAATGAAACAATAAGTGAAGTTGTGATTTTAAATCTCCATAATCTTAATTTAACTAGTGGAATTTAATAGTAGTTTAATTATATAATTTGAAATTCATTCGTTTAAATAAGATTGAGTTGGTTATGGGTTAGTACTTGGTGATTTTTATTAAACAATTCCTCGTGGGAACGATATTCTACTTACACTTTATTACTTGTTGACCACGTATATTTACGTGTTGTGCGTAACTAGATTTTAACCAACAGGGCCTTAAAACGGTATCCGGATTTAAGGCCCCGATATAGTGAAATCATGGTTTGTAGGTGTTTGAGCTTATTTCGATGGCTTCCATGCCCATAAGGAGCCCGACTGTGACAACTCCAAAATATGTCCATTCCATCTAACCTATTCTGAGTCGCCAAATACATGGTACAGAAAATAACTACAACTTTATTACAATAATTGTCGTGCAAAATACAACAACACGTATGCTGTGAGTTTGGATACAAATATATACCAAACGTGACTCATATTCCAACCGTGGATAACACCTCACAATGACACCTTACATAAAGGTATAGTCAAAAACTGTTTTAGAAATGAGAATCTTTGGGAAGTGCTCAAGGAAACCTTTGTACATGAGAGGCAATGCTTCTAAGTTGTGATAGATATCATATGGTCACAGAATTGTCCTTGGTTAACCCAATATACCCCAAAGAAAAACGAGAAGATTACTATCATATTTTTCCCAATGGTGAGTCTTCTCTTGACTTATCATTATCTCCACTGTCTCTAATTGAGAATTATACTTCAAACAAACACCAAGATTATAAAGGTAGTTCTCGTAAATATACTCAGCAAGTGGATGAGCACAATCCTGTCTTATGATAACACGAGGTTGTATGTCATTAGACATCTTGTATGATAGTGGCAAAACACCCTTCCAACGTTGGGTTCGCTTCACCCTAGATGATTCACCAAATATAACTCCTAAATGATGACCACCGTTCTATTCCCCTGTTACCCCCGCTCGACCCAGCTACACTCTTATTATCTGAAAGGAATTGTGAACAGAAGGGTGAGCACAACTAGCCCAGTAAAGAATATCATGACTAAAGATAAATAAATTATCAATAATCTTCATCAGTAATAAATCAGAGATTTAGAACATATGGTAGATGATAAAAATTTTCAACCATAGTTGCAGCGGAACGTACAATCCATTAGAAGAGTCAAATAGACCATAAAGTCTATTATCTTCTCCATGTTAAAAATCCACCAATAATATTTTATCCCTGTAACATCACTCAACAGTTCCTTTCCACAATCATATGAATAACTCATAATCATCATTGTGATTCTAAATTTTTCTTCGCACCCAGGACGAAGAATATTTTCATCACCTGTCTTTACCTGAAACATCAAAGATTATAGTTATACCAAATCACAGTTCCTATTCATAATCATATTAATAAATCCATCTTTGCACTACGGCCAAAGATATTCAACAACAGTTCATATTTGCACTACATGCCAAATATATTAATATCTCAAAGAAATATATAATCATTTCAGAATTTATATAAACAATAATTATAACCATGTTGATCATTTCACCTTTGCACTTAAGCTAAAGATATTCAATTATAAATTCAATGGTCATGATCATACCAGTCAACAATTCAACTTTGTACTACTGGCCAAAGAGAACCCATAGTCATGATCATACTAATAATTTACCCATCTTTACACTCAAGCGAAAGAGAATTTCAACATCAAGGTTATAAAAATGTTATATATGGTAATAAAAACAATATGATCAAAACATGGATTTAATTTCAAGAGCAATATTCATAAATCAACTATAATTTGGTTAGAAAAAGAAACTAAATTTGTCGTGAATAGTAACTCGTGAATAGTAACTCATGAATAGTAACTCGTGAATAGTAACTTATGAATAGTAACTCATGAATAGTAACCCCGACATGAAAAAGGTAGAAATTCCACAATAATATACATACCAATATTTCGGTATAATGATATTGAAAGAATAATATTTCTTAAGCTTATAAACAATTTATTGAAATTGTTTACACTTTACTAATTAATGCATTTAATCATCATAAAATGCCAACTCTTAAGATTTCATCATCAATAACTAAAACCCTCATAAAAAATATGCATATACCTCATATAGGATTCTCAAGCCATAAAATCCTATTTTCTAATTTTCTTACTTCACATAACATATTTAATTCATTTTCTCACAACTAGTCCATTTTCATGAAAAATACCAAATCAATTCCAAAAATATTTCTTTTCTGGGATTTGGCAGAATATAGTCCCATATTGAACATATATTTTTCTCAGAATTTTTAAAACTCATTTACTATTTTTCATATGGCCAAAACCGCCGAATATTTAGACATTTATCATAAATTGTACTTTTATCCAAAAATTATGAAATTCACAGAGTACATTGATATTATATATATATATATATATATATATATATATATATATATATATATATATATATATATATATATATATATATATACTTTCAATAAAAATTTCATCAATTTTAGAGTTAACCACAAGGAGTTATAAGCGGTTACTTTTAAAATAGTCTTTTCTCATAAAATTCATAACTCTCAATCTATACATCTAAAAATCACCATTTTTGGACACAATCAAGAAAACTCATCAAAATATCATTTCAAATTTTTCTAGAATTTTTGAAGGTCAGAAAAATTACGAAGCTGAAAAATATAACAACCCTTAAAATCCCTTACTATCCCTTACCTCAAAAGTGCAGTATTTCTGACTGGAATGCAAAGCCGAAGGAAACTTGCACTGAATAGCAACTCTCAAAGTATCTAAATACTCACAAAATATGCTTCATAATATAGAGAGAGAAAGAGAGAAAGCTTATGTTTCTGGTGTGATTTTTAATTCTAACTTAGCCCTCTATTTATAAGAAAATATTAGCACGCCGAAGCAGACTTAACCTGCAACCTGATGGCTTTACCTGCTACTATTCCCACCCACCATATTTGAATAAAAATCTCAGCACACTTCTTCACCAACCAAGAATGGGGCCCACCAATTCTAGAATTTTCTACCAAAATGATAAATTCCGAAACTTCAACAATTTCTGAACCAGTCATCTCGTAAAATTCATAATAAATCATACGTTCATTTTTAACGATTCAAAATTTGTGCACATATACTCAACTTATATATGTATAACATATCCAAAAATCACAACGATCCAACGGTCGGATTAAAAATTATAACCCTCGCAAAATATCTCAAAAACCTTAATTTAATTTTCAATACCTCCGTTTCGACAAAAATACAGATAAAACACCTCAACATTAACTCCTTCATTTTTAACCACAAAAGTATATCTCTCATTTATATCCACATAAAATAAATATTTTCTTATCATATGAATCAATAATTAATTATTCATAAATAATATTACAGAATCACATTTATGACAACCAGGCCGTTCCCAGGAAAGAGGGGGCTTTCCAATAAGAATTTTTCCTTACTGACGCGCAATTAGATGACCAAACCTCTCCTTAGACAGAACTTTCTAGACATTGCCAATAATGTTATCTAATAATATTATTCAAATAATATGAATTATTGATCTGATAATGGGAAATACTGTGCAGTAACAATTATTGAAATAACAATAGTGTAAAATATCAACGCAACAATTATTGAATCAATAAAATAAAATATTGAACAGTAACTACTGTAACAATTATTGAGTAGTGTCTTCTTACGTAAGAATCAATAATTTCAAAAATACTGTGCAATACCGTGTGCTACTGTGCAATAACGCGTATTACTGTATTTTAACCACCGGGTATTCCAACAGTGTTAACGGTAACAACTACGCCGTTAATTATAAAAACTTAATTTTTATCGTTATCTTCATCCGACCGTTTTCCTTTATGGGGCCCACAAATAGCTGCGCCGTCGTACGAATATTCCCAGACAGAAAGAATATTCCACGACCAACGAATATTCCCCGACAACAATGATTATTTTATAACCACTTGTGTATTTTGAAAAAAATTCATATATCACCCTTAACTTTAACTTTGATCAATTTAACCATTTACCGAATAGTAATTATAAGAAAAATTGAATACTTTTATTTCATAAAATTCGGGGTCTTACACCGACCCTTGTAGATATTTATTTCAATACGGTCAAAGATGCCTCACATCTTAAATAAAATCAAATCAAGCCGAATACAGAATAAAATTAGAAGTATCAAAGGGCATCGATTCCTATTTGAGCGAAAGAGTTTGAAAATCAGATTTCGAAATATCACTTTCATATGATTTATCGGTTAAAAATTGAACTTTTCTAAATCAAACTCTTTGTACATAGGTCCAAAGAGGCACAACACTACTTTCAAATAAAATATTAAATATATTTTCAAAAAAAAAGCTTTCAACACACACACACACACACTTCAATGCCTATGAAATGAAAAGGTAGTGGTAACCGTGTTTCACAGAAGTCAGGGGGGGTTGTCTAACACCTTCCCCTCGCTTAAGCAAGCCCCCGAACTCTATGAATCTTGATTTCCAGACCAATTAAACAGAGTCACATATTGGGCCATATTATGAAAACTTGTTAAAACTCCGGTTGAGTTAGTACAACCATTTGAACTAATACCAACTGGCTGCTGTCTAATTCGGCCCAATATTTAAAATCAATCTTTTCAAATCGTCGACATTTATGTCGGTCTTTTCCTAAAACTCACCTTTAAACAAATAAATCAACCTAGCGCTATATAAAGGGAAAGACACCTAGGAAAAATGGAAATTACCGGCGTTGACAGGTGGCGACTCTGTTGGGGATGCTAAAGGGCTTAAGCCGCATTTCAATCTTTTCAATTCCCTTTTATACGTGCGAATGAATGTTTCTTTACAATGCTTTATATTAGTGCTTCACACAATGTCATCATATTGCATGAAGTGAGATGCGATGAATGTATGTGACTGTATGTTGTGTGATTCCTCCACTAGGAGGCGAACCCGTCGGTAACTGATTATTGGACTCAAGAGGAGTATAATCCCGTGAGGCTCAAGAAAGGCTCCACTCAGATCCACTCTAATTGAGAGATCGGATTTGTTCCTATCTAGTAGTTGCGATGATTTAGGAACCTTCATGTCGAAAAACCCGTGAGAGTAAACCTAAGATAGGTCAGCCTCTGATAAACCAAACGCGAAGGGAAGTCTATTCATGCCTTTCCCTTTCAATTCCAAGTTAAATATCAAATGTCAATTCCATGTCAATTATCAAATGTCAATTCCATATCAAATATTAAATATCAAATGCCATATTTGTCATTATCCTGTTATCAAAACAACTGACCTTGGTTTTGTAAGAAGAGACAAAAAAAATCAATCAAAATATCAAGTCAAGCCTAAACTACGAAAGACCTGATCTCCCTCCATCAATGGGAGTACGTAAGCAGCCAACTATATATCGTGCGATCAAACCAAATAAACACTTTTCAAATCAAACCAAATAGACACTTTCCAAATCAAACCAAATAAAAACTTTTTAAACAATTCAGGCCAAGCCTGAACTACGAAAGACTTGATCTCCCTCCAACCACGGTAGTACGTAGGCAGCCATCTATGGTGCGGTCTAACCCTCAAAAGAAACATCTAAACCCAAAAACCAACCCAAATATAAACCTAAACACCAATCCCAAGACACCAATGTCTACACCTAATAAAAACCCTCAAAGTCAGCGACCCATGTTGAGAAAACCCAATGCCACCTCAATATCAGTCCATCAAATTTGGCACAAGTCCCAAAAAGGAGAAGACATCGATACATTAAGACAGCCAAGAGGGATAAAATAGCAATCATCCTAAGATGTAACCCTTCAACAACTCATCACTCCAGAAGTGTAAGAAAACTTGATCTCCTTTGACCTACAGAAGTACATAGGCGAATGTCGTGGCAAAGTCTATCTTATACTCGACGACTTGTTCCCCAAAATAAAGGTCATAAATCAAACCTTACGGATCAAACCAAACCCAGTTGAAGCCATCACATCACAAACCAAGCTGAGCTCTTAGGTCTAATTTAGTGGAGTCCAAAGGCCTCTCGACATCAATCATCAAAGTTAAAATAATGAAATAACGATATATCAAGCATGATCATCAGCAAGTACAAATATAACCTGTGAAGGCCCCAGATTCGGGTCCCAAATCACTGCGGATCTAGTTCAATCATTCTATAACTATTGCGGAAGATATAAACATAAATTATTTATACAATACATTTTATACACTATTCCCCAAGGTCGAGTAACCTTAACTTATACACAATTCATAGCCTATTTAACATATAATGTTATTATTATACCATACTATTACAATTCTAGCTGCATACATAATCCCAAGCTAAACATGGCTTTGACCTTTCTAGTATCCGATTTATTTGTCTTAATCTGCAATGTTAACCATCATATAGCAAGGGTGAGCAATAAGTTTGCCCAGCAAGTTTAAGTTCAATAAATTAATGATATATCATGATTGAAAGAATTGAACAATAAGCTGGCTAAAGTTCTATAATATAATTGTGAACTAGCATGAACAAGTTTTCATAGCTGAACGAACATTGAACATGAACATATCAACTATATCTGGACTGAATGGTAATGAAGGTGATCAGCCTTTCATACCTGATGAATACATGCAATATGCACTGAGTACGATTCAACAATTCATAGACATGGCAATCAGCAATGATTAACCACAAGTATATTTGAATAAAATAACTCGAGGTCGAGTTAAGAAAAACTTGCATGTACCGTTGATTACCGTTACATAATTTATTTAGCTTTGCCTGAATACCTATTATAAATAATATTGATCTACCAAGTTAGAATAATATTATCACAATAACTATTACTAATTACAGTTATAAGATAACCTAAATACATTATCACAAAATTATATCAGTCTATAAAACACATAAGACCTAGTATCAAGTCAAACTATTTCAATCTGAGTTGAATTCGGTACTATTTCGACATCCTGATTGCCTAATCGGATAAATATCGAGCCTAATATCAATAAGACTCTACTTAAAAGCTTAATTATTATCTTAGATAATTTATTAATCACTCAAAATATTTTTCAACAAGCTCATAATAATTTTCAAGTAATTATTATCATTTAATAGTATTTTATTCATTATCTAATATTATAAACCATTTAATAATATTTTAATTATTTCTTAATAATATTCAAATCACTTATTAATATAAATAATAAAGGTCTCATACATTTTAATACGTAAATATTTTACATCATGAAGCTTAAACCATTTATATTCTATTTCAGAAATTTCTTTTACCTTTACTCGCAAATTCGGAGTTTAAACAGCTAACGCATAGCTTTTATACTAAAACTCAATTTACTATATTATTTCTTTAATTAAATAATTTTTATATTATTTTGTCTATTCATGAGTCAACACAGACCGTTTTCTCTTATATACATATTTTATTCTGCTAGCACATTCGCTTTATTTTTCGTTTTATAATTATTCGCATTTTTGCTTTATATATTAAATATATATATTTCGTTACATAAATTTCAACTCAAAAACCTCCTTTTGAGCCCCGGAAACCTCAAAATATCATTTTTATGATTAATACAAAATTTTAAAGGTTTCTCGCCCTTTTGTTGCACCACAAAATAATTTTATAGGCAACCTTAATTTTTATTTTGCTTTAATATATAATTTATATTTATTACATATTTTTATTGCTTTATTTATACTTGAAATAAAGTTTCTCGGCATAAAATATCACCTAGAGCCAAATCTCGCCCCGTAGGACTTTATTAGATTTATTATGACTTATTATTTTGCCGGATCGCTATCCGGAACGTCGAACGTCAAAGTCACTCGACGCACCGACGCTCGTCGTTCGCTCAAATTTTAGTTTTGACATGTATGTTCGCTTATTTTTAATTCTCAAATCATGAGTCATATAACAGCGAAATTTCGGGCGTATTATAAACCTCATTGCATAGTATTTTTAAAAAATTTCACACCGCGAAAATGTATCACGGAAACAAATCAAAACAGTGCGCGAAAAGGACGTCGAACAACAGTACAGCAAGGCGCCGTGCGGCTGGGCAGGCGTGCGCGGGCGCTTCCTGGCTGTTGTTGTTGCCTTGCCGTGCACTTATCAACCTAGCTACTTCGCGATTTTCTCACGCCTTGTTCTTTTATCAGAAAATTCACAATTTTGGATATGTTATACACGGTATACCAAAGTATTTTTCAAAAATATCACCCAGTAATTTCGGACTTCTTAGGCAGTCTAAAACAGGTCCAAAAAATGTCCACTCGTAACAATTTTTATCTTTTTCCCAGATTTACCCTCTTTCGTTAAAACAGTCATAACTTTTTCGTTTTATAACATTTTTAGGCAATTCTTGAGCCCACGGGAAGCTAACTTCCGGGACTACAACTATTCCCTGCTGATATTTTTCCAAATTCCGAACATATCAGCCCATAAATTCCGTTCAAGTGGACTGCACTGCACTTGTGGACAGTTTTGACGCCACTACTTTGAAATGTCATAACTCTCTCCTCCGAAGTCGGATTTAGTCCGTTCCAGAGTCTATGGAAAACTTATTGAGTGTACTATAACATATCAAAAGCCCATAATTTTTAGGAAATTCTAGCTAACCCCGAAATTTCTGTTTAGGGGCAGCAGTTACCAATTTTTTTTCTAAGTTAAAAACTGTTTTCATTTATCTTCTTTGATCAAGCTTGTTAACATCCAAAATTGTAAGATCTACACATAAAACATCATTTAACATGAAGATCTAAGATTTTTGAGTTTAGAATCATAAGTCCAATATTTGATTTAAAACCACCAAAATAAAATTCATTAAACTAGTTTTCACACTTTAGAAAATTAGTTTTCTTTCCTTTTCTTGTTTAAGCTTTTCACTACCCAAAATGGTTAGATCTACTCATGAAACACTCAATAATATATAGATCAAGAGTTTTTGTGTTCAAGATCACAAACTCATGATTTTATCAAAAGAAATTAAATAAAGCTTGAAGTTTTTATACCTTTTGTTTTCTTCCTCTTTTTCTTTTCTTCTTCTTCTTCTTTCATCCATGGCATCATTTTTCTCTCTCTTCCTCTCTATTTGGCCTGGTGGGAGTGAAAAAAATATGGGAGAAGCATGCTTCTTATTTGTTAAATGAATTAGATATTTAATATTAATTAAAGGGAAACTAGATCCACTTTTTAGGGGAAATTGTTAGGGGAGTTGGTGAGGTTAGTCACCAAACCCATGTGCTGAAAATCTCCTGCAGATTTGGCCCTTGTGGGTCCCGCTTTTAGTTCCAAGTTTTGCGGGTTTAATCCCATCTTTAACTTTCGGACCCGAAAACTCAAATTTTCGAGTTTATAGTCGGTTCCTGCTAAATTCGACGCTCCGAACGTCATGGGCACATCCATTTCTTCAAATTCATCTCCTAATTTTAAGTTTGACTTTTTTTGAAAGAGTCAACTATTGACTTTGACCAATAAGTCAATCCCGACATATTTCATGTTTAGAGTCTATTCTTACTACTTTTGACGTTCCGGACTTAATTATCTTGTTCGCGTCTTCAAATTCCGCTTCTAACTTCGATTTTGACTTTTCTACCTAAAAAGTCAATTGTTGACTTTGACCAAAAAGTCAACCCCGACATATTTTGTGTTTACAGCTTTTTTTGAATAATCTTGACGTTCCGGACACAACTTAACAGTCCGTGCTTCCAAAAATAATTTCCCTAACTCAATTTTGAGTTTTAACTTACTTTTTTTTTATTATTATTAATCATATCAACTAATCATCTATTGATTATTATTCATTTCATTTATTTACTAGTACATAAATTAAATACTAGCATTCTTCAATTACTATAACCATTAAATTATTTAATTTTCATTCCTAATATATAATATCAGGCTAAATTGTTTTCTTTTATTTTTTTATATAATAAACAAATGTAAACAATCACATAAGTCCTTCATAAAAATTTTAATTCCAAACTCTATTTCCAATCTAGGTCTTATTATTTAACCTTATTTAATCAATTAATATTTTAATAAATTGTCTAAATTCTCGGGTTGTCACATTCACCCCTTCTTCTAAGAATTTCGTCTTCAAAATTCACCTTACACCTTACACCTTTCATACAAAGCATCACATGTTACCCAATACATCACTCACTAGAGTTAAAATTTTGAAATTGTGTTGAGGAGTCATATAGACCATGAGCTTTCATTTTCGAAAAGGTTATACAGAAATTCATCCGCAAAATCGTCATAACTTACGAACATAGAGGGTAATTAGCCTAGTATGCCCTGTACTGGCCAAGTACTGCTGGTTGGAACAATTTTTTCCCGTTCCTCCTATCCGCCTTGGGCGCACAAAATTTTCTTACCTCAATCTTTATCAGAATCCGCACCAAAATAATTTAGTTCGAGAAAATTTTCAAAGAACGCTTAGAGTTTTATAAGCGTTGGTCTAGCTGAATCAAATAGTATAGACTCATACCAATAATTCAATTCAATCGAAATATTTAGGTATAGCCAAACCCCGTTGGCAAATTAAAATTTTGAAAATATTTAGTTTGAATATGACGCCATGATGTCGTACTGTATTAACAACCCGTTTGAGGATGCCATCATCGAGTGACTTTGTCATAACACATCATATAATAGTGGAACAACGATTTTAGATCAAATTCAATACTAAGTATTCCTGTATTTACAACTCCATCAACTTTTTATCATCTCTGCACCAGGTTACATGGTACATAAGTGATAAATAAAAATATATTTTGATATTTCAAATTATTTTCGTCTAGCCAAAATAAGTAGCATAGAATATACTTTAAACCGTTCCAAAACCATTGCAAATCAATTTTATCGTTCCAACAGGTAATAATGTGTCAGTGGCCCGAAGTCCACACATACACAATGGTCACCAGGAGTTGAGAATAAATTTCATTTTCAAAAAGCACATAGTGTGTATTCAGCTTGATGTCAAAAATTTCGAAGTCTGCATAGCTAGGAGATTTGGAAAAGCATATGTCTCCACTAATAATCCATTTCCTATTAATATATACTATCTATTCTTATTATCCTAAATACTCCATTCACATTTAGTTCTACCCAGTTCATCAAACTTACCACACTTATGAGTTCAGAAACTTTCCACAATCATATGAGTTTAAGAACTTGTCCTAGACATACCTTTGGCGTCCATTCGCTGAGGGGTCCATAAACCTGTCATATAATTATGAGTCACGAACGTACCATAAGTATGAGTTTTAAGAACTCGTACTTAACCTTATATTCTCTACCTATACCCTACCTATCTGGTATACACCTAAGAAAAGAATCACCTTCTCAACAGGTATATAGCAAATAACGCGACACATACATTTTAATGATTATCAGTACCAGAAACTAAGTGGTTTTTACACCAAGTAAAATTCCCCGCCCATAACAAGGAATCATACAACTCAGCTGCTGACATGAGTCCTCAATTGAAATCTCCACCTAATCTTAACTTTATTCTCAATACGAATTTCATTTAATCCGTATTCATAATTCTTTCTTGAATTCGTACTAATTCATAGTACAACTAACACACAACAATCTTTGCTGTAAACTTTTCAATCATTCGCTTGATTCTTCTCCTTGCTATCACCTTATCGAATCACGGGGTGATCTCATCGTATATATTACGATTCATTTCTGTATTCTATGATCGTTTTATTTTACGATCTCCTGCCCTTGTACTCTTAGGTTGTGTTTGATAAATTTGGGAATTAAGATCTGAATGATTATGATGTCTTAATAAATTAGATCATCTGAATGGTTATGAGGTCTGAATCTAAAAAATTGTTTGATAACAAAAAAGTAAGTTATCTCTTAATGACACTATTTTACCATTTTAAAGGGTAAAATTTTATTTAATAATTTTAAATATTCAATTTAATAAAAATGAGTACATAATATTGTTGAATATATTTATATAAAAAAAAATTATCAAAAAAATTTCATTAAGAGGTACCTCTTAGTTATTAAGATTTCATTTTCTGTCTTACCGATTAAGAGGCATTCAGAGGTAACAAAAAACAAAACAAACAACATCATGCCTCTTAGCGAATAAGAGGCAGTCCATTAAGAGGCAATCAGATGTAAACAAACAGCACCTTAGTCTTTTGGACTCTATCTATGTATCACTACTGTTCACCTTTATTATTAGAGTTAGGAAACTCCGTATCTTTTATAACTCGCCAAGATTCGTCTTTGAATCTTTCTGACTTACTAACTCTATGTGAGTTAGATCTTATCCTAATCACTGCGATTATTGGCCTAAGGTATTCCTACCTAAGGTTTATAACATACGGCTTTGATACCAACTGTGAAGGCCCCAGATTCGGGTCCCAAATCACCGCGAATCTGGTTCAATCATTCTATAACTATTGCGGAAGATATAAACATAAATTATTTATACAATACATTTTACACACTATTCCCCAAGGTCGAGTAACCTTAACTTATACATAATTCATAGCCTATTTAACATATAATGTTATTATTATACCATACTATTACAATTCTAGCTACATACATAATCCCAAGCTGAACTTGGCTTTGACCTTTCCAGTATCCGACGTATTCGTCTTAATCTACAATGTTAATCATGATATAGCAAGGGTGAGCAATAAGTTTGCCTAGCAAGTTTAAGTTCAATAAATTAATGATATATCATGATTAAAAGAATTGAACAATAAGCTGGCTAAAGTTCTACAATATAATTGTGAACTAGCATGAATAAGTTTTTATAGCTGAACGAACATTGAACATGAACATATCAACTATATCTGGACTGAATGGTAATGAAGGTGATCAGCCTTTTATACCTGATGAATACATACAATATGCACTGAGTACGATTCAACAATTCATAGACATGGCAATCAGTAATGATTAACCACAAGTATATTTGAATAAAACAACTCGAGGTCGAGTTAAGAAAAACTTGCATGTACCGTTGATTACCGTTACGTAATTTATTTAGCTTTGCTTGAAGACCTATTATAAATAATATTGATCTACCAAGTTAGAATATTATTATCACAATAACTACTACTAATTACAGTTATAAGATAACCTAAACATATTAATTATCACAAAATTTTATCAGTCTATAAAACACATAAAACCTAATATCAAGTCAAACTATTTCAGTCTGAGTTGAATTCGGTACTATTTCGACATCCCGATTGCCTAATCGGATAAATATCGAGCCTAATATCAACAAGACTTTACTGAAAAGCTTAATTATTATCTTAGATAATTTAGTAATCAGTCAAAATATTTTTCAACATGTTCATAATAATTTTCAAGTAATTATTATCATTTAATAGTATTTTATTCATTATCTAATATTATTAATCATTTAATAATATTTTACTCATTTCTTAATAATATTCAAATCACTTATTAATATAAATAATAAAGGTCTCATACATTTTAATATGTAAATATTTTACATCATGAAGCTTAAACCATTTATATTATATTTCAGAAATATTATTTTCCTTTACTCGCAAATTCGGAGTTTTAAACAGCCAACACATAGCTTTTATACTAAAACTCAATTTACTATATTATTTCTTTAATTAAATAATTTTTATATTATTTTATCCATTCATGAGTCAACACAAACCGTTTTCTCATATATACATATTTTATTCTGCTAGCACATTCGCTTTATATTTGTTTTACAATTATTCTCATTTTTGCTTTATCTATTAATTATATATATTTTGTTACATAAATTTTAACTCAAAAACCTCCTTTTAAGCCCCAAAAACCTCAAAATATCATTTTTATGATTAATACAAAATTTTAATGGTTTCTCGTCCTTTGTTGCACCACAAAATAATTTTATAGGCAACCTTAATTTTTATTTTGCTTTAATATGTAATTTATATTTATTACATAATTTTATTGCTTTGTTTATACTTGAAATAAAGTTTCTCGACATAAAATATCACCTATAGCCAAATCTCGCCATGTAGGACTTTATTAGATTTATTATGACTTATTATTTTGCCAGATCACTATCCAGAACGTCGAAAGTCAAAGTCGCTCGACGCACTGACGCTCGTCATTCACTCAAATTTTAGTTCTGACATGCATGTTCGCTTAATTTAATTCTCAAATCATGAGTCATATAACAACGAAATTTCGGGCGTATTATAAACCTAATGGCATAGTATTTTAGAAAATTTTCACACCGCAAAAATGTATCACGGAAACAAATCAAAACAGTGCGCGAAAAGGACGTCGAACAATAGCACAACACGGCACTGCACGGCTGGGCAGGCGTGCGCGGGCGCTGCCTGGCTGCTGCTGCTGCTGCTGCCCTGCCGTGCGCTTATCAACCTAGCTACTTCGCGATTTTCTCACGCCTTGGTCTTTTATCAGAAAATTCCCAGTTTTGGATATGTTATACATGGTATACCAAAGTATTTTTAAAAATTATCACCCAGTAATTTCGGACTTCTTAGGCAGTCTAAAACCGGCACCAAAAATGTCCACTCACAACAATTTTTATCTTTTTCCCAGATTTACCCTCTTTCGTTAAAACAGCCGAAACTTTTTTGTTTTACAACATTTTTAGGTGATTCTTGAGCCCACGCACAGCTAACTTCCGGGACTACAACTCTTCCCTATTGATATTTTTCCAAATTCCGAACATATCAGCCCATAAATTCCGTTCAAGTGGACTGCACCGCACTTGTGGACAGTTTTGACGCCACTACTTTGAAATGTCATAACTCTCTCCTCCGAAGTCGGATTTAGTCCATTCCAGAGTCTATGGAAAACTTATTGAGTGTACTATAACATACCAAAAGCCCATAATTTTTAGGAAATTCTAGCTAACCCCGAAATTTCTGTTTAGGGGCAGCAGTTACCAATTTTTTTTCTAAGTTAAAAATTGTTTTCATTTATCTTCTTTGATCAAGCTTGTTAACATCCAAAATTGTAAGATCTACACATAAAACATCATTTTACATGAAGATCTAAGATTTTTGAGTTTAGAATCATAAGTCCAATATTTGATTTAAAACCACCAAAATAAAATTCATTAAACTAGTTTTCACACTTTAGAAAATTAGTTTTCTTTCCTTTTCTTGTTTAAGCTTTTCACTACCCAAAATGGTTAGATCTACTCATGAAACACTCAATAATATATAGATCAAGAGTTTTTGTGTTCAAGATCACAAACTCGTGATTTTATCAAAAGAAATTAAATAAAGCTTGAAGTTTTTATACCTTTTGTTTTCTTCCTCTTTTTCTTTTCTTCTTCTTCTTCTTTCATCCATGGCATCATTTTTCTCTCTCTTCCTCTCTATTTGGCCGGGTGGGAGTGAAAAAAATATGGGAGAAGCATGTTTCTTATTTGTTAAATGAATTAGAGATTTAATATTAATTAAAGAGAAACTAGATCCACTTTTTAAGGAAAATTGTTGGGGGAGTTGGCGAGGTTTGTCACTAAACCCATGTGCTGAAAATCTCCTGCAAATTTGGCCCTTATGGGTTCCGATTTTAATTTCTCGTTTTGCGTGTTTAATCCCGTCTTTAACTTTCGGACCCGAAAACTCAAATTTTCGAGTTTATAGTCGATTCCTACTAAATTCGATGCTCCCAATGTCATGGGCACATCCATTTCTCCAAATTCATCTCCTAATTTTAAGTTTGACTTTTTCTGAAAGAGTCAACTGTTGACTTTGAACAAAAAGTCAATCCCGACATATTTCGTGTTTAGAGTCTATTGCCACTAATTTTGATGTTTTAGACTCAATTATCTTGTTCGCGTCTTCAAATTCCGCTTCTATCTTCGATTTTGACTTTTCTACCTAAAAAGTCAATTGTTACTTTGACCAAAAAGTTAACCCCGATACATTTTGTGTTTACAGCCTTTTTTGACTAATCTTGACGTTCCGGACGCAACCGAATAGTCTGTGCTTCCAAAAAAAATTCCCTAACTCAATTTTGAGTTTTAACTTACTTTTTTTTTATTATTATTGTTAAACATTTCAACTAATCATCTATTGATTATTATTCATTTCATTGATTTACTAGTACATAAATTAAATACTAGCATTTTTCAATTACTATAACCATTAATTTATTTAATTCTCATTCATAATATATAATATTAGGCTAAATAGTTTTCTTTTATTTGTTTATATAATAAACAAATGTAAACAATCACATAAGTCCTTCATAAAAATTTTAAATCCAAACTCTATTTCCAATCTAGGTCTTATTATTTAATCTTTATTTAATCAATTAAGATTTTAATAAATTATCTAAATTCTCGGGTTGTCACATAAACCGAGGTGATCACAGCAAATATTGACTCAACAATGCAAAGCTGACACCCTCAATCCCAAACCTTCGTCAAATCAGAAGAAAATCATCAAAGTCAATTGCGCCTACAAGTCTGAAATAATGACTAGGGCATCCAAACATCAAAGCTCATATCCACTACTTGTTCACCATATGGGTCCAGTGGTAAAAGAATCTTGCAATCTCTGCATCATATCAGCCCATCTGTCAAACATACAATAAAATGATTACCCTATATGACAAGCAAGATTGGGGCAATTTCAGAATCGGCAACAACCTGATATTGGGATCCTTACAACAAACAAGACTGGATCAATGTCGAAGACCACTACAACTCAATACTGGGGCATTTATCGGCCATCCTAAAAAGGAAAATGCACCTGTCAGCACCATCAACATGGTTCGTTATCATTAAAGTTTCCCTTATGACATTTCCATGACGATCTGGTAAAATCAGTGGGTCTTTTTTCCAATTATAATTTTCTCAGAATACATCGATCCACATCGGACGTATGACTCTTTCATCTCTTTATTTTCTATCTCCATTTACGTTCACTAGCGATGATAGACATGTTAAGATAAGTCTTGTGTTAGAATCTTAGAAAAAGGTTTTAAAAGAGAAGATTTTGTTTAACTTATTATGAGTTGGATTAATTCTAATAAGCGTCTGTGGAGCAGGAATCACGGGAATAATTAGAAATTTTAAACTATTCAACCTTTTGATTAGGCAAAATCCTAGTTTAAAGCATTTTTTGGAGCAGAATTGACCTCCTATACATGTCTGCACTTTGCAATTACCTTGACTCTTAGTTGTGGGGTATGAACTATGACAACAGTAATGAAAATTAATAGAAGATAAGTAGCCAGCTTAATTTCTCGAATCGTGGCCTGGGTTACTC
Source organism: Panax notoginseng (assembly GCA_016801055.1). Lineage (NCBI taxonomy): Eukaryota > Viridiplantae > Streptophyta > Magnoliopsida > Apiales > Araliaceae > Panax > Panax notoginseng. The sequence goes on along the minus strand of CM029023.1, from coordinate 3,341,844 downwards.
GAGTTATTAAGCATGAGGGGTGTTTTTACACCTGGTTCCATAAAGCTGTGTGGTTTGGGAGTCACTGGCCCTACGCTCGCTACATGGGTAACTTAACGCTTAAGAAAATGAGCATTACGAGAAGAAGAAGGTGAGACCTGAGTATATTCGAATCGTTGCCTAGGTTACTCGAGTAATTAAGCCCGAGGGGTGTCTTTACACCTGGTGCCCTAAAGCCGTCTAGTTTGGGAGTCACCGGCCCAACGCTCTCTACATGGGTAACTTAGAGCCTAAGAAAATGGACCCCGAACAAATTCAGGCAAGAATTAAATAAAGTAGACCACCTGACTTGTCTCGAAGTGTGGCCTTTGTTACTCGAGCAAGTAAACCCGAAGGAGTGTTTTTACACTTAGTGCCCTAAAGTCGTTCGGTTTGGGAGTCATAGGTCCAAAACTCGTTAAATGGGTAACGCTGAATAGGCAAAGAAAATGAGACAAGTTAAGTAAGAAAACAAGAAAAAAATGAAATTTGGAATCAAGAAAAAAATGATGTCATAGAAAGGAAACCCCTGATAAAGCTTGTGTCACTCATAATGCATATGTCATATGATGTTAATTCTGCGAAGAGTGGTGTCTAAAGCAAGGACGAAGTATATTCAAGGAGATTAATCCTTCGAATTTGATGTTACCCATGAATGATGACCATGAATGCTTAAAAGTTTTCTTGCAATTTTATAACTTGTTAAATGAAAAACAAAATGGAAATATAAAAAAAAAATCTTGAAGATGGAAATTCACAACTTGCTTAGAAAAATTCATATTTCAATTTCAAGATCATTAGCGACAAGATAAAAAACTTAATAAATGCTAGCATTCAATTTCCTAAACTTTAAATGCCTCATTGATAAGATTATACTAATCCCCGACAACCCGAGCCATCAAGCTTTTGCAACATTTTGTTATTCGTCTGATGTGCATGATATTGCTCACTGTGGACGTGGTCAACAAAACAAGTTTCTTATATGAATCCCTGGTAAAAATATATGAAAGGTCTGGGGCATTTTGTAAATTTAATAAAATGGAAGTAGTCTAAGGCGGGACCAAACTTCTCATCAAAATAAAGTGGACTTCTGAAAAAAAATTAAAACGACATAAGCTTGCAACAACAAAAGAAGGGAAAAATTCCCAAGGGAACCCTTAACTCAAAAGCAGATGTCCATCAACTAACAAAAGGTCTAGCAAATGAAATCAAACATGTCAAACCTGCGCCAAGTCTTCATAAGTCAAGGCCTTTGCACCGAAGTTCAAATCTGGACAATGAAAGATCGGCTCGCATCCCCACGGGCAGTGTCGTGGTGAAATAAAAAAGAAAGCCTCGAAATCCTAAGAATGCACGAGGGCCTGATACTGTGGATGAAGAGTCATATACAAGGAATGGATACTGAACTAGTTCTCCCTCGGCTGAGTAAATCCAAGAACCTGCATTACATTAAAATCAAGGTTCAACCATTGCCAAAAATGGAAGAAGAAGCCAGTCAATATAAAAATCCCCAGTATCACACTTGCATATAGAAGAACTGATTGATGACGGCTCAAATCTCCTAAGAGATCAAGTAGTCACATGTATGCAGGGAAAATCCCGACGTGAGGTAGATGCAGAAAGAGCTAGATCCGTAACAAGAACACCCTTCTCCTCATCTGGAACCCTTGTCCTATCAACTCTGATAAGATGAATCACAGACTCTGTCAACCGACGCACCTGTTAGGCCGAGCGAGGTAAAGGAATGTCCTAAGCCATCCTACGAACACTAGAAGAAGCCCTGCGGGAGCTTGAGTTGCTTGGTCTATCAGACTCCATACCTGAACAAAACTCCAAATTTTCTCAGAAAGGATAAGGTATGTTTCTATTATCTAGTCAATTAAATTAAGCATTTGCATCAACCTAAGACAAAAGACTCCTAAGGCTAAAATTAGATCATCACATCATACATGGTCTGCACTTGTAAACTTGCGTCATTTTAGCATGCATCCCCAGTTGAGTTTAAATATGTATGCACATTAAATGCCCAGACTCGTGAGAAAATTTCGCCTGAGTCTCTCCTATAAAATAAACTATCCACATACACTTAGGCATGACCAGGTGTGGCCTTTAATAGGCACACCATCACTACCCAAGAACAATGTATAAATGTTAACATTAAATCTAGCCCACCATGGTAACCAAATTACCCAGGGCAATTAAAAGCATGATTATTTATCCTAAAATAGGAGGGCCAACTAGCCTAAATGCGTTGAAAATTATTTATGAAAAAATGAAAATTTTCACATCAGAACATTCAGCGTGGTAAAATACAAACATTTACAAAGCCTGTTCATTTCATTAATTCATTTATGAATACATATTTGATACATTGCATTTAAACTTATTAAACATGAAATCTATCAATCTAACCGTCAGGGTAGGCATAAGGGAAGGATACGATGATGTAAGTCGTTGAATACTATTTTAGCGAAGATATTGGGATGGCTGATATTGTAAACTGTTGACGTCAATCCGGCGTAGCATTGGGGAAGGATCCGATGATGTAAGTCGTTGAACACTACTTCAGCGAAAATATCGGGATATCTGATATTGTAAATCGTTAGAGTCAATCCAGCATAGCTTCGGGAAAGGATCCGGTGAGGTAAGCAGTTAAACACTATTTCGACGAAGATATCAGGATGTCTGATATTGTAAATTGTTAGTGTCAATCGAGCGTAGACATCGAGACAGTTCAGTGATGTAAGCCATTGAAAACTACCGTTCGAGTAGGCATCGAGACAATTCGGTGATGTAAACCTTTGGAAACTACCGTTCAAGTAGGCATCGAGACGGTCCGATGATATAAGTCTTTATAAACTACCACTCGAGTAGGCATCGAGATAGTTCGGTGATGTAAACCTTTGGAAACTACTGTTTGAGTAGGCATCGAGACAATCCGGTGACAGTCGAGTAGGCATCGAGACAGTCTGATGATATAAGCCTTTGTAAACTACCATTCGAGTAGGTATCGAGATAGTTTGGTGATATAAACCTTTGAAAACTACCGTTCGAGTAGGCATCGAGACAGTCGGGTGATGTAAACCTTTGAAAACTACCGTTCGAGTAAGCATCAAGATAATTCGATGATGTAAGCCTTTGTAATCTACCGACAAGGAAGGCATCGAGATGGTCCAATGATGTAAGCCTTTGTAAACTACCGTCAGGGTAGGCATCGAGATGGTCCGGTATTGTAAACCTTTGTAAACTACCGTCATGACAAGCATCGGCATCAACCCAATGGAAATCCAAACCGTTGGAGTCAACCCCATCGTAAGCCTCGACATTAACTCGATGGAAATCTAAACCGTTGGAGTCAGTCCCAACGTAAGCATCAGCATCAATCCAATGGAAATTCAAACCATTGGAGTCAGCCCCAGCGTAAGCATCGGCATCAACCCGCTTAAAATCTAAACCGTTGAAGTCAACCCCAACGTAAGCGTCGACATTAATCCCTGATGGTGATCACCAAACAACCTCTTAGACAATTAAAAGTCAAACCGTTGGTCACAACCCCAGCGTAGGCATCGGGAAGGTCCAGTGGTTTCAGCCATAAAATTATCCGCAGCAGAAATATTGAAGAACATCTAAGATATGAACATTTCAGTTTATCTTCATCAAACAAGCTCAGGAATGTCTGGTGTTGGAAGCGTTGATGTCAGTCCCCCAACGAAGGCATCGATAATGTCTGATGGTATGTGATATATGACTCAAAATGCGAAATACGATTTGCGAAATGCGATGTGCGAAGTGCGATTTGTGAAGTGCGAATTGCGAAGTGCGATTTAGGAAGTGCGATGTGCGATATGCGATGTGCAAAGTGTTATTTGCAATTTACGAAAGCCTTTTAACATTCACCATACCATTCATTACATTGTATTGCATCATTAAATTTATCTTGTCATATTTCAAGTGTCTAATAATCTTTATCCTATTCATTCCATTGCATTGCATAACCATGATAAAGAGGGGCATCTGTAGACACTCAAAATTTTGCTTTCCTTGGACTAACCATGCAGGAGGGCAAAAGCGTCTTTTGACACCCCGGAGAAAGCCCCGGAGGAGTACAGTAACAATCAAACCTCGAAGACTGCCCCGTGGGATATCAAATCAACCTCAGAGATAACCTTGAGAAAAAATATAGTCAACATCTAATGGTGGGCTATCTTACTGGTCACATTTAAGTCTTTTTCATATACATAGTCCTTCCTCTACTAGCTGCTAGAACTTCTGACTAGCAAGAACTAGCAATAGTAGAAAGCATTCAAGCATTCACTAAAAGAATTAACCCGCTTCTTTCTTTTATAGCTTATAGTAGAAGTCAGGAGTGTGTAAGTCTAGTTGTCACGAGCAAGGACTTCGTCTTTCAATAAAATAAGCATTATCGAGTGCAATCCAACGATTCTTTTAGGGCTATTAGCCCTACCTTAATCATTTAACGGTGATGGGAGAATTTTTTTTTCATTTTTTTCATCAATAATGGCCTAGTCGAGGCTCGTCCATGCCCAATCCCAATGGAAAAATAGTTGAACCCTAAAAACAACCCCAAGGGATAATCAAAAGCCACCTCAACCTTGGAGACAACCCCGAGAGGGAAAAGAGAAAATATTGATAACACAACATAAGAAAAAAAATCGTTCAGCTGTAGATAGGGTCACAAAGAGCCATCGCAGCAATCTCAAGTGCAATCTGCGCAAGACAGTTCAACGGACTACTTGCGAAGACCTGGAGATGTTATTCTGATCATGAACCCATCTTCTAGCATTCAAAAAAGGTCAAACCTTATGTCATTGCGTAGCTCTCGAAAAGAGCTTTTCAGAATGGTATGGCATATCTCCATCGGATTCCCAGATTGCAAGTTATGAAAATTTTAGCAGACAATGCGTCAATCAAGGGAACAGAGTTCGAGGCAATGGGACCCACTAGGCCCAGTAGCAGGTACACCTGCGGCTGTTCAGGACTTTAAATACAGCACCCCCAGCTCATTTTCAAAATATTTTAGAGAGAGAAAATCTGAGATCTAGAGAGGAAAAGGGAGTAATTCTTCATCTTAAACTTTGTAAATCTCAATTGTAAACACTTATATACATATAAAATTTGTTATATCAACTTTCCACCCATTGAAATCAAGTTTTGAAAGCTTCTAGTCGTTCGTTGTGCAGTTTTAGCACCATACTGTAAGATCTCTCTAGATCTGTGCTCATTTACTACTTTAATATATATATAAGTGTTATATACGTATATATGTTAGTTAGTAGTACATAGATCTATCTTTTTACCATTCATTTCATGTAAATAGTTGATATTTGTAGTGTATTAACTAGGTCTATCCTAGATCTGGCCAGATCTAGCATTTAATCGGTCCAAAAGCTTCATAAGTTGACCTATTGAGCTAGATTGGCTAAGATCTAGTTTACTTTCTAGTTTTGTAAATATTAGTGCGACCACTTAGATATCTAGAGGAAACGGGAAGCTCATTTACTCGTATACAAGGATTTAACCGATAAATCACTTGTTCGAGTAAAGTTTGTAAGTTATATATGCTTTATTATGATATCCATTTCATGTAAGCTTTTAAATAATGTGATGTGAGCCTAGGAACCCTTCGGGTAAAGATTCAATCAATGAATCTAATACTCGGTTCCCATGATGGACATGTTTAAGTTGTACACCCAGCTTGCAATCCTTGTACATTTAATCTAGGGCCTTAAAATGGTATCCGGATTTAAGGCCTCGATATAGTGCAATCGTGGTTTGTAGGTATTCGGGCTTACTTCGATGGCTTCCATGCCCATAAAGAGCCCGACCCTTGTAGATATTTATTTCAATACTGTCAAAGATGCCTCACATATTAAATAAATCAAATTAAGCCAAATACGGAATAAAATTGAAAGTATCAAAGGGTCTCGATTCCTATTTGAGCAAAAGCATTTGAAATCATATTTCAAAATATAACTTTCATATGCTTTATCGGTTAAAAATTTAACTTTTCTAAATCAAACCCTTTGTACATAGGTCCAAAGAGGCACAACACTACTTTCAAATAAAACATTAAATATCTTTTCAAAACAAAAGCTTTCAACACACACACTTCAATACATAGAGATTGAAAAAGTAGCGATAATCATGTTTCACAAAAGTCAGGGGGTGCCTAACACCTTTCTCTCGCTTAAGCAAGCCCCCAAACTCTATGAATCTCTGTTTCTAGACCAATTAAACAAAGTCACATATTGGGCCATATTGCAAAAATCTGTTAAAATTCCGGTTGAGTTGGTACAATCATTTGAACTCATACCAACTGGCAGCTCTGTCTAATTCGACCCAATTATTAAAACCAATGTTTTCAAATCATCGACATTTATGTCGGTCTTTTCCTAAAACTCACGTTTAAAATAAATAAATCAACCTAGTGCGATATAAAAGGAAGGACACCTAGGAAAAGCGAAAATTCCCAACGTCAACAAGTAATTCTTCACCATTGCTCTTATTCGCGTCTCTTGCCCACCGATGAAGAATTATGTCGCTCGGTATTTGTGAAATACTCTTCAACGTGAAATATATCCAAATGTGTCTGCATAATTTGAGAAATAATAGGCGGAAAAAACTCATCTACTTTTACTTCCTCCTCTACATCTTCATCGACATTATCGTAACCCATATCCTGAGGTGGATCTCCAACCGTGCGATTAATGTCATCGTCTGCTAGTTCAGTAATATTCACATCCGGATCATACTGGTCAACCAACGATTTCCCTCGTGCATTCAGTTTAAGGACAGTTTTGTAACCTCGAACTAAGCAAGCAGTTTTGCTCGCTAACTCCTGGTAATCACTCATCAAATGATTATAGAGCATTTCTTGATCTTGTTCGAAGTCAGCAGCTATGGAGTTAAAGAGTAATTTTTCACCATTGCTCTTGTTCGCGTCTCTTGTCCACCGATGAAGAATCATGTAGCTCGGTATTTGTGAAATACTCTTAAACATGAAATATCTCAAGATGTGTCTGCATAAATCACCATAATGAGAAAACATTTGGCAATTACATGTTACCGACCCCAGCTGACGATTGTTGACGATTTATTTATATCTTCCACCACTTTCAGTTGCATTTGCAATATACACTGCATTAAACCTTAGTATCAATGGCACACAACTCACTAACTTTTCTAACGTTGTATTTCATGGAATCGACGAATTGATGTTGGAAACGTCTAAACATTTTTTTGTGTACCCATGTGCAGCATGAACTTCTAAAGATAAATCGAGTACCATATTCCTTTTCTGATGTTTTGTTATGTAGTCAGTCTTCCTCTCTTTGATAAATTATTTTTCTATAGCCTGCTGACTTTGCACTACAAATTCTTTCATACCTGTTAAAGCATTAATATACTCATCAACAAAATGATTCATGCTCTTGCATCTTTCAGTGGTTGTCATTCCCGCGGAAAAATAATATCTCTTTTTATACACAGGAATCCACTTCTCTCGTACATTATACAAACTTCTAAGCCACTCATTATTATACAATTCATAGTTCCTTATCAGAATATGCCAACGCTCTTCAAACTCCCCGATGGACAATGAATTATACACACAATTGTTAAAATGATCTTTGAATGATGGGTGCTCAGAATAAACATGACGCAATTTCTCAGGAAATTTATTGCTAATATGCCAAGAACACAATAAATGATAACTAAAAGGGAGTACCGTAGCAATAGTATTACTTATAGCTTTATCTTGGTCAGTAATGATGGTTATTGTGATAACCCGAAAATTCATAAAATCTTGAATGATTAGAATAAAGGTTAAATAATAAAACCTAGATGAGAATTTGAGGATTTATTTAAAATTTTCAAGTAAAACCTATATGGTTTGCTATTCGAATGAGAATAGAGAAAATATGGGTTACAAAATTTCAAAACCTTAGAAATGAATTAATATGTGCTTGAAGAAATATCAAGAATAAGGTATTACGATACCTGTAAATTCGATGTGAACTGAATAGTCTAAAAAATGTTATATAAGTACATATGGAAATTTTATTAAGGAGATAAGATTTCACATGAAGAGATGCTATAAGGAACGATAAATTAAGTTAATGATATAAGGATCAAGATAAAACAATGTTAGTAATTAACATAGCTTGAACGTTGGCCTTGACTGGCAAATAAGAATTTGAATAAATATAAAGTCGTTAGTTAATACGATTAGCAATGAGAAGTGAGTAATTTAAAACTCAAAATTTGAGTTAGAGATAGAATTTTGAAGCACGGATTGCTCGGTTGCGTTCGGAATATCAAGTTTAGTCAGAATGGACAATAAACACAAAATGTGTAAGGGTTGACTTTTTGGTCAAAGTCAACAATTGACTTTTTATGGAGAAAATTCAAAATTAGTGTGAGAAGTGAAATATGTTATGATTATGTGAATTATGTATATGATTAAATAAATATACATTATATAATGTGAATACATTTATTTTGTATATAAAAGTGAGTTAAGAATTAAGTTATGTAACCTAATATATATTAGGTGTGTTAATTAAATAACCTGAGAGGTTATAATATGGTAGAATAGTAGTATATAAATATATACTAACATTAAGAGATTTATTTTATACATCTCAGTTAATTAATTTTATAACCTAATTATAGTAAGTCTAATTGGGTTAAGGAAATAAATGTGCATGAGTAAGGATTTATGTTATAATTGAGGAAATGAAAACCCTAATTAAATAATTAAGGAATGACAATATTAGAAGTGTTGGAAGATGTTATTTGTTAGGGCCCAAAGAAACTAAATTTAGAAGCCCAAAAGAATTAATGAGTGGCCCAACTTTTAGCCCAATTTAGAGGGGGTATTATGGAACTTTTGAATGCTAAATAAGAGATAAAAGAAAACAAAAATTGGGAACATTATAGGGCCAAGTGGTCAGATTTTAGAGAGGAATAAGGAGGGGGAGAATGTGATAATTGCTTACTTTAGTTGGTGGGCAACTCCTACCAACTCCTCCTATGTGTCCTCATTTTATTTAGCCAACACTTTGACATTTCTTCCAAGTAAAACTTTGGTGGTTTTATGAGAGAGAGAGGTTACAAGTATGGGTTAGAATGTATAGATATATGTCATATATCTATACTTTTTAAATTTGTTAGCAAAACAAATATAACTTTTCGTCTCATTTTATTTCCTAAGCAACTTAGAAAGAAAGAGAGAGATAGAAATTTGGTGAGAAGAAAAGAGAAGGAAGAAGGAGATCCACCATTGATACTCCATAAGTTCATCTCATACTTTGGAAAGGAAAGAAAGTGTTCCCAAAAATCAAGGTAAAAAGAATTAAACTAGCTTATTCCTTTTTATTTTGGTTTATTTTGGTGATTTAAAGTTTATGATCTTGAGGTTTAAAACCCTCTATCTACATGTTAATGAATGTTTATTGTTTAGATATACCCATATTGGGTGTTGTTTTAGTTGGAAATCAAAAGTAAAGAAAAGTGATTTTCTAGTTTATAAATCCTAAAATTTCTATGTGCTTTAGATTTTCACCGCTTTTGATCTACACCTTCTTTTTGCGATTCGTCAAAGAGAGGTGCTAGATATATAAGTTAACTACTAAACCCAAGTGGTAGCACTCAAAAATATTGAGTACACAGTCTGTAGTGACTGATTTAGCAAAAATAGTTTTGTGTCTTTTAAGGAAAAATAGATTGTTTTGGACAGTCAAGGGTAGGGGCAGTTTCTTCATTTTTTTGACATTCAAAAATTCTAGAAAATTTTGGGAGAATAATATGATAAGTTTTCTAACATCTCCAAGTGGAATCACTGAAAAAGGAGTTGTAGATTTTCGTATGGAATATTTTTAACAAAGTAGGAAAAGTGAAAAATTTTCAAAATGCTACTACCCAAAAGTTTGTAGGGGCTGTTTCGGCCACTTAATTTGTGAGAAAAATTCCGGCCTTTTGGGACATGAAAATATATGGTATTAAGTATCTCCTGTCCAAAAATGAGCTCATTCCGACTTAAAATGACCAAGTTATGATCATTTCAATTTTTGTGATTTTCTGACAAAAATGGCTATAACCGGAGTTCTATAACTCCGATGGCCACAAAATTTAAACTGGAGTGTCACATTAACACGTATAAGATTGTGCCAAGAGATGAGAATTTCTGAAGTTGAGCATGATGGGGCTAAATTCTTAAGCTACGCACTAAAAATTATTTTTGAAAATTACCAAAGGAAGCTGAAAAATTATGAAACAAATACTTTTTGTGTATGAAATATATGTATATGTTTTTAGACAAATGATAGAAAAATAATAAGTTGATTTGGTATTTTCGTGAAAGGATATGGAATCCAGCTTGCTGGATTGAAAAATCTGATGAATCCAGCTTGCTGGATTGAAAAACAGTTTACTGAATTAAAAATTTGTTGAATCCAACTTACTGGATTGCAATCTAGTTGCTGGATTTGGAATCCAGTTTGTTGGATTGCAGTTGAGTTTGTGGATTGACCATCCAGGTTGCTGGATTTGGAATCCAGTTTGCTGGATTTGAAATCCAAGTTGCTGGATTAGTATTTGACTTATTAGATTATAGAAAATAACTTATAATATATAAGATTAAATGTTAAATCATAATATATATGATATAGTGATTAAAAATTATCAAAGGATGATAATAATGCTGATGTGTTAAGATGTTATCTAATATTTGATTAAGTGTTACGTAATTTATGGATAAAGAAATAGTATTATGAGTTACCAGGTATGTTATACTAATTGAAAGATCAATCTTATAATTGATAGGTCTTTCATAAGAGATTACATTAGATTGCTTAGCGGTAATCAGCGATACAGGCAAGTTAACTGAACTTGAGTTGTATGTTCAAAACATGTTAGTGAATAATTGTTGTTGATTATTCACGTCTATACTAATTATTGATTCGCATGTTGTGCATATTGTAAATGTTCATCAGGTATGAAAGGTTGATCACCTTCATTATCATTTGGTTCAGTTAATCTGTTCATGTTCATTCTTAACCATTCATTTTTATTAACTTGGTCGTTCAGCTAAGAAAATTTGTCCATGCTCTTTCACAATATTTATATTGTTGAAAGTTAGCTAGCTTATTATTAAATTCTTTCAATCATGATATATCCTCAAATAAAATTAAACTTGCTGGGCAAATTTGATGCTCACCCTTACTATATCATGATAAAAATTTTCAGATTAAGATGAAAGCTCGAGAAAAGACAGAAGCAAAGGCAAAGTGCAAGATTAAATTATGGTGCAGTTAGATTTATTAAATTTTTTGACGAAAATAGCATTGTAAACCTTTTTAGATATTGAAGGTATTTATTTAGTTAAGGTTGTAGACCTTGGGAATGATGTGTAAAAGTTTAATGTATAAACAATTTATGTTTATATCTTCTGTAATAGTTATAGAAATGATGTACCAGATCTTAGGTAAAAAGTACCCGGATTTGGGGATGCTACAGTTATAGGTACCTTGTAGTTCATGGCTTCGATTCATATCTCTAATACCCAAACACAAGTGTCATATGTCTCGTCCCTTAACAATGCAAATCCAAACAATATAAACTAATAGTGGTGGTTGACCCCAAAAAATGGAACAAAGGGCATGTCATACTTATTTGTCTGGTACGTACTATCAAATGTCACAACATCTCCGAACCGTTGATACATAAACCTTGATCGGGCGTCAACCAACAAAATACAAGTTATGAAATTGTTTTCACCGGGTTTCACTAGAAAAAAAATTACTAAGACTTCCGAATGCAAATTTTTTTAAATAATTTATAGTAGCTTGTGCATCATTTTTATCTGCAAAATAACGCCTTAAATATCTCACCACATTCTGAATATTTACATTAGAGAAAGGAACATTTTGCATCCCGCCACCCATTGTGCTCAAAACATTCATCATCCTACTAGGACCAATACCGAAATTATTTAAAGTGTCAATTAATTTTCTTGCAATCGGAGTAATATTTATGTGTGTCTCAATCAAATCTACTTAGGTAGGGGTCACTAACGTAATAAGTGATGATTGTGCTCTAATTTAATAGTAGAAATACGTTAATTGTCTTCTTTCTTATTATGGACAATATATATTCTAGCTTTGCATAATGTGCGTCCTATAGAGTCTCTAGTTATTTTATTACTATCATCTTCATTATCAGATAAACTCTTTACAAAAGTTGGTGTTCTGGCTTTTTTACATACATACAACCTAGATGACACATCATTCGTATAAGCATGTTTATGACTAGTTGTAATTCTAATCTCAAATCCATTTTTATGAGCATATGATCTATAAAAAATTTCAACTTCTTCCAACTTACAAAACAATTGACCAACATATGGAACCATTTTAGATTTACTACTCTCAACTTCACTTACAAACTCAGATGTATTTTCACAATCTAAACTTGCAACAAAATCTGAAAAAATAAATAAAAATATTTTCTTATGGATATTATATGTCATTTTCAAAAATTTACTTATGAATAAGAATGAAGAATTGTCGGATCAGAACTTCGGGTTGAACTTGGGAAGTGAAAGTGAGCAACGAGATCAAACAAAGCTAAGAAGATGTGAAAAAAGGAAAATAATATCTGAGAGAGGAAACCAAGCTGTGGGAGATGTGGGAAAGGAAGGATAGGAAGACAACTTGAGAAGAGACCAAGTTGCAAGAGAATAAAAAGGGTAAAAAGTAAAGTCGCTACAACTTGTAACGACATGTGTGCACACAGACCGAGGAAATCAAAAATTGTAGCTTTAATGGGGGAGAGCAATTTAATAGTCCAGCCTCTACAACTTGTAGCACACACATTAATGGGTTAATAAATTAATGGGGGAGTTTTAAAAAGTAAATTAATAAATTAATTGTGGGTGAGAGTAACCCAACCGTTACAATTTGTAGCGGCACAGACGAAAATAAATTAGTGGGACCCATTTGTATATTAGTTTGACCAGGTGAGGCCCAATATTAAAATAGTTGCCAGAGTTATACGTGCCACTATAACTTGTAGAGACTGGGGGTTTTTTTCTTTAAATCTTAGCATTTAATGATATTAATTAACGACTGAAATGATAGTTGTTGGAATAGTAATTCTAGCAACCGGTTGTCATAGATTGAAACCATATATATATAGTACCCCTAAACTTACAATTATTAATGAGTCATGACATGTCTATTCCACACAAAAATTCGCTAGTTTTGACATACTCCTTCCGTTCTTGCTTACATGTCGTTTTAAAGATTGAAATTTGTTTATTTTTATTTGTCGTTTATAAATTTTAAGAAAATATTAATGACTTAATTTATCATATTATCTCTATATTTAATATCAATTTATTTCTCTTTCATATTTTCAATAAATTTTAAAAGAATTGTATTGAGATTTTATAACTATTTTAGTCAATAAAATAAACATTAATTACATTTCTTAATCCTTATGTCTTTTTTTCTAAAACGATATGTAAAAAAATGGATGGAGTAATATGTAAGAAGCCTTCATCTTTGTATCGGAAATTGAAACATATATTTTTTATATCAAAATTTTCTGTTGTAAATAATAGGTTTAATTTTTCTTTTATATATATATATATATATATATATATATATATATATATATATATATATATATTTCCCAATATCTAATACTTTAGGCTTTATGATTTTTATTGCATCGAAAGGTTTTTGTATAAAAAAAATTGGTTTTTTATTAATTGTTATTTCCTCTATTCTGCATAAAAAGTCTCATTTGTCAATTTTTTATTTAATAAAAAAAAATATATATTTTTCATAACATTATAGTAATATGTATATGACATATGTCATCTATTTGTTACACTAATTTTAGCATCATATCACCAATATTATACTAATAAATTATTACTTTTAAGAATAAACAGGATATATTACATCTTTAATATTTTATAATTTGCAAATAGGACACTTTTTTTCTGGAGGGAGTATAATTTATATAATTATGCTATTAGTGTAGTTGATTCTTTTGAGTATTGATGTGACGCCCCCAAAATAGGTATACAACACCCATTCTGAGTCGTCAAAATACATGGTACAGAAACAACTACAACTTTATTAATACAACATTAAAACTGTGAGTTTAAATATAAATATTGTCATCTAGACAATATCCACACTCAAATAAGTCCTTATTACAATTATTGATATATTATTTTACAAAAATGGTGAGGACTATTAAAACAACTTTCTAGAACCTTCATTCCATACCCCGACTAGTACTCGCTACATTCTCGCCTCCTGAAAAGAAAAATGAAACAAAAAGCAAAAGGGTGAGCTCAACTAACTCAGTAAAGAATATTATGACTAAGATAATATAGAACAAATTATCGTTAGTCCTCAACAGGAAAAAAATTTAATAGAATACAATAGATAACAAATTTTAAATCAATATTCGCAGCGGAAATACTAGTTCATTAGAAGAGTTAAGTAGATAATGAAATCTACTATCTTCAATGATTTTAAAAGTCTATCATCAATATTTTATCCCTGTAACATCAATCAATATACATCTTGATTCAAATATTCATCTTTGCACTACAGGCCAAAGATATTCATCAGTTGGTCATGTTCATCTCAACACCTGTTCATCTTTGCACTACGGGCCAAAGATATTCATCATAAAATCATTAATTTTTGCACTACAGGCCAAAGATATGCAGTTATATCGTCATTTAGGACTGAGGATGATAAAAAATATTTTAAAGAAAATGAATCCAGTGAAACAAAAGAAGAAATATTAAGGATTCGTATTTCGATTTATCCATGTCTAAGAATACCTCATAAATAATCATAATGGAGTAAAATTCAAGAATGATCAAAACATGGATACAATCAAAGCTAGTATCTATAATATATATTTTGGACAAAAAACAAAAATTTAATTTTTCTGTGAATAGTGCCGTATTCGTGAATAGTGACGTATACGTGAATAGTACCGTATACGTGAATAATAATCCCGACACAAAAAGTTTTAAATTTGATAAAAATTCAGATCAATATTTCGGCATAATGATACTGGAAGAAATAATATTATTTATATAAAAAAAATATCCCTTACCTCGAAAGACAGTACTTCTGACTGGAATACTGGATATAGAGTTGAAGGGAACTTGCACCGTATAACAACACTCAAAGTCTTAAAATACTCACAAGAATACGCTCGATAATATAGAGAGAGAAAGATTTCAGTTTCTGGTGTGATTTTCAATTATAACCTAAGCACCCTATTTATAGGAAAATACTTAGAACACCAAAGCAGAAAATTTAATAAAATATTAATATTATTTATATAAATTCCTACGCCCACCATCAATAACTGAATTCAGCCATTTCAACAACAAATGGGTCTCACCAAACATATCAAAAACTTTTTTCTAACTATAAATATTTTAAACTTCCAAAAATTAATTATTCTGGAACCTCAGAACTTTAATAATTCATAATAAATAGCCCTTTTGTCAGAAAAATTCAAACCACATTTTTTTCATAAGAAATTCCATTATCTACAACTTTGCAGAAGAAAGGTTTTCCAAATTCCAAACAGAAATTGATCGAAATCCATAAACGGACGATTTTACAGGCTATAATCAAATTTCAGTTAAGAAATGGGCCCACAGACATGTTTAACATGTTTTAAACAACTTTTACAACAAAAATATTCTTTCTCCTCATATACTCATATATCTCACATTCATTGTAAATATATCATCATTATTATATTATAATATTATAATAAAATATTATTTTATTAGAAAAGATAAAATATCAATTTTCAACAATTGTCACTTTAAAAAATTTTCTCCATCTATATCCACATAAAATAAATTTTTTTCCCATCATATAAATCAATAATTAATTATTCACAAATAATATTATCGAATCACAATACTGACAACCAGGCAGTTTACAGGAAAGAGGGGGCTTTCCAATAAGGATTTCTCCTTACTGACACGCAATTAGATGACCAAATCTCTCCTTAGACAGAACTTTCTAGACATTACTAATAATGTTATCTAATAATATTATTCAGATAATATGAATTATTGCTTCGATAATAGAAAATACTGTGTAGTGACAATTATTAAAACAACAGTAATATAAAATATCAACATAGCAATTATTGAATCAATAAAATAAAATACTGAACAGTAATTACTGTAACAATTATTGAGTAGTGCCTTCTTACGTAAGAATAAATATTTGGTGCAATACTGTGTGCTACTGTGCAACAACGAGTATTACTGTGTTTTAACCACCGGGTATTCCAACAGTATTAACGGTAACAACTACGCCGTTATTTATAAACAACTTATACTTGTCATTTTCTTCATCCAATAGCTTTTCGTTATGGGGCCTACAAAAGACTGCGCCGTCGTACGAATATTCCCCGACAGGAAGAATATTCCACGACCAAACGAATATTCCTCGATAACAATGAATATTTTATAACCACTTGCTTATTTAAAATATTTACGCATTTTATCCATAACTAACCTCATTAATCAATTCAACCCTTACTATTTCAAAATGATAAATAGAGGAATTTAAATTTTATTTATTAATAATTTGGGGTCTTACAACCTCCCCTCCTTATGAAATTTTGTCCTCAAAATTGACATACGTACCTGGTGTTTCAAAAAGATGAGGACACCTCACTTTCATTTCCGTTTCCAACTCCCAGATCATTTCCTCAATAGCATGGTTCCTCTATAAAACTTTAACTTGTGGTATGACCTTTGTGCAAAGGACATGCTCTTTCCTATCCAAGATCTTGATAGGTACCTCTTCGTACGTTAAGTCTTCGGCTATCTTGTCCGGTTCTAACTCAATAACGTGGTTTGGGTCTTTCACATATTTACGTAGCACAGATATATGAAAAATATTATGAACACAAGGCATACTTGGAGGTAACGCGAGTCTATAGGCCACATTTCCTACTCGGTCAAGAATTTGAAATGGACCAATAAATCATGAATTGAGCTCTCCTCTCTTTTCAAATCTTGTAACTCCCTTCCATGGAGCAACACGCAACAATAAATGATCTCCAATACTAAATTCCACGTCCTTTCGATGAAGATCCGCATAACTCTTTTGTCGATCTTGTGCCGTTTGTATACGTTTCGAATCATTTGGATCTTTTCCATAGTCATACGTACCAACTCGGGTCCCAACAATGTTACTTCACCCACCTCATCCCAACATATTGGAGAGCGACACTTTCGTCCATACAATGCTTCGAATGGAGCCACACCTATACTTGCCTGATAACTGTTGTTGTAGGAGAATTCCACCAATGGTAAATACTTATCCCAACTCCCTTTGAAGTCCAGGAGACAGAGTCTTAATAGATCTTCAAGAGTTTAAATAGTCCTCTCCGATTGTCCGTCCGTTTGAGGATGGTATGCTGAACTAAATCGTTAATCCGTGCCCATAGCTTTTTGCATACTAACCCAAAATCTTGAAGTGAATCTTGGGTCACGATCCGAAACTATGGATACTGGCATGCCATGCAACCTCACAATCTCATTCACGTACACACTAGCAAGACGTTCAAGGGAATAAGTCTCCCGTATCGGCAAGAAATGAGCAGACTTAGTTAATCTATCAACAATAACCCAAATAGCATTTATGCCTTGAGAAACCGTGGGAAGACCCGTAACAAAATCTATGGTAATGTGTTCCCACTTCCATTTCAAAATCTCAAGTGGTTGCAATGGGCCCTTATGTACTTGATGCTCCGCCTTTACACGTTGACAAGTTAAACACCTGGAGATAAACTTTACAATCTCTCTCTTCATATTGTTCCACCAAAATGTATGTCGAAGATCACGATACATTTTGGTACTTCTAGGATGAATTGGAAATGGTGTATTATGTGCCTTCATCATGATCTTGTACTTCAAATCAAAATCGTTAGGAACACAAAGTCTGGAGTGGACTCGAAGTATTCCTTCTTCATCGATTCTTGCTTCTGGAATAACAACTTCTTGCACTTTCTTCTTCATACGCATCAGCTCCGGGTCTGTGGATTGAGCAACTTTAACTTTTTCGATTAAAGTTGGTTCTATACGTATACTTGATATCATTGCATGGGTCCCCGGAGTCTTGAATTCTATCTTCATCTTTTGTAAATCACACAAAATGGGCCTTTGCGTTGACAACATCGCACTCGTTCTCGCGTATGATCTTCTACTCAATGCATCGGCTACCACGTTTGCTTTTCCAAGATGGTATTGAATGGTATGGTCGTAGTCTTTCAACAGCTCGAGCCAACGTCGTTGCCGCATGTTGAGTTCTTTTTAGGTGAAGAAATATTTGAGACTTTTATGGTCTGAATATATCTCCACTTTCTCCCCATATAGATAGTGCCTCCAGATCTTTAGCGCGAAAACGACTACTGCCAACTCTAGATCATGAGTAGGATAATTCCTCTCATACTCTTTAAGTTGCCGTGAGACATAGGCTATGACTTTCCCACGTTGCATGAGAACACATCCTAGCCCTTTGCCTGAAGCATCGGTGTAGATAACAAATCCATCCGAACCAGATGGTATGGTCAAAACAGGTGCCGAAATGAGTCTCCTCTTGAGCTCTTGGAAACTCTTCTCGCATTCCTCGCTCCATACGAATTTTATATCTTTTCGAGTCAGCTAAGTTAATGGAGTACCAATTCGAGAAAATCCTTCCACGAATCTTCGATAATAACCAGCTAAGCCCAAAAAAGCTACGTACTTTGGTTACCGACTTCGGTTGCTCCCAACTTTGTATTGCTTAAATCTTCGCGCGGGTCAACAGATACTCCATGTTTTGACACCACGTGCCCAAGGAATGCTACTTCCTCCAGCCAGAACTCGCATTTCTTCAACTTGGCATAAAGCTTGTTTTCACGAAGCCTTTAGAGTACCAGCTTCAAATGGTGCTCATGATCTTCACGACTTTTGGAATATATGAGGATGTCATCAATAAAGACAACAACAAACTGATCCAAATATTCCTTGAATACTCGGTTCATCATATCCATGAAAGCCACAGGAGCATTAGTCAATCCAAAAGACATGACTAAGAATTCATAATGCCCGTATCGAGTTCTAAAGGCAGTCTTTGGAATATCCTCAGTTCTAATCTTCAGCTGATGATATCCAGAATGAAGATCGATTTTTGAAAAGAATTGTGCTCGTTGTAACTGGTCAAACAGGTAATCAATACGAGGTAACGGATACTTATTCTTGATAGTGACATGGTTTAATTCCAGGTAGTCTATACAAAGTCGCATACTCCCGTCTTTCTTCTTTACGAATAAAACAGGAGCACCCCAAGGAGATGTACTAGGATGAATGAAACCGATGTCCAACAGCTCCTGTAATTGGACCTTTAACTCCTGAAGTTCAATAGGAGCCATTCGATATGGGGTTTTAGAAATGGGCTTTGTACCAGGTTCAAGATCAATAAAGAATTCAACTTCACATTCTGGGGGTAGACCGGGAAGTTCTTCAGGAAATACGTCAGGAAAGTCAATAACAACATGATTATTATTCAAATATGACGTGTCTTTATTCAAATCCATAACATGGGCTAAGAAAACTTGACATCCGTTTTTTAATAAATGAATAGCTTTATGACTTGATATAACAGTGATTGATTTTAATGGCTTAGTTGCTTGAATTCGCACAACAGGTTGGTTAGGAATATGAAAACTAACAACCTTACGAAAATAATCAATTTTGGCATGATGAGTAGTTAACCAATCAATTCCTAAAATCACGTCAAATGCAAGTATCTTTAAAGAGATAAGGTCAACAGGTAAGGTGATGATGCCAACTTGGATCAAACAAGATTTATAAACACTGGATGTGATGAAAGGTTCTCCTAACGGAGTCTGCACAGATAAATCAAAGTCTAATTTCTCCGGAGTCAAGTTTAAATGTTGAGCACAAGCAGGAGAGATAAATGAATGGGTAGCACCGATATCTAGTAAGGTATAAAAATCGCAAGAATTTATGATTAGCTTACCCGTGATCACCTCGTTTGGGTTCCTCGCATGTTGACCAGTCACGACAAACGCTCTTCCAAGAACCGTTAACTTTTCTGGGACAGCCTTTTGAGTCACCATCCCCGCTGGACTTGGTTTCGCTATAGTGAAATCTCGAGCGATATGTCCTTCCTTTCCACAGTTATAACATACCTTAAACTGTTGTGGGCAGTTTGGGCTGATATGTCCTTCTTTTCTGCACTTATAGCACATGACTGGTGGTCGTTCTCCTCCCTTGGAATCAGTTGCTGCTGGTGCTGACGTCTTCGTATTGTCATTATTGAATCTCCTCTTTCTAAAATCTCCTCCCGACTCGCTTCTTCCATTCTCATGGCCACGATTACCACCAGAGTGGTTGCCGCTCTTGTCCGTATTCTTCTTTCTCCGCTGATTATCGTTGTTCTGATGACTGCTATCACCTGTATGATCCTGGTTTTGGTCCCTCAGTTGAACGTACTCGTTATCTCGCTCTAATAATTAAGCCCTGTTGACAACATCTGAATAGAGAGAAAATTTATGTGAAATGAGATATTGACGTATGCCGGGTCTCAAACCTCTCAGAAACATCCGCGTCATACGTTCCTCATTCTCCACCAAATGAGGTGCAAACCTGGACAACTCTGTAAACTTCGCCTCATACTGGGACACCGTCATGTTGTGTTGTTCCAATCTAATAAACTCTACCTCCTTCATATGACGAACACTTTCAGGAAAGTATTTGTCATTGAACAGTTTCTAAAATGTCTCCCAAGATATGCTGTGCGCGGCTGGATGGGTACGCTTCACAGAATCCCACCAGTAATCTGCCTCATTACGGAACATAAAAGTGGCGAATGGGACTTTCTGTTCCTCCGTGCATCCCAAGGCATCGAATATCTTGGTAATTTGTTTGACCCACGTCTCCGCCTTAATCGGATCCGGCTTTCCCCAGAATTCTGGTGGTCCCAACTCCTTGAACTGCTTGGCTGTGACAAACCATGAATTGCTATCATTTCCACCTGTATTTTGAACACGATTCTCTCTCGTCTGATTTTACATGAACTGCAAAAAGCTTATAAACATCCCATCATTCATAATCTGATCAGTGGTGTTGTTCACAGGAGGAACATTGACAGCCTGTTGCACGTTCTCCTCGTTGGTGAGTACAGGCGTCTCCACGGTTTCGTTTACTCCACTATTAATAATCTCAGTTGCCATTTTTAAATACTGCCATAAAACAAGGGTTAATTAAACAAATTAACAAATCACATAATACCTCTATATTATGACTGACCAACAAATAAGCTTAGGTATGACACACTAGGGAAGGATTTACTCGTCTCTCCCCTCCTCGTACTATTCCCCGATCTCCGCCAGAGACCATATCCTTAAGCTCTGATACCAACTATGACGCCCCCAAAATAGGTATATAACACCCATTCTGAGTCGTAAAAATTCATGGTACAGAAACAACTACAACTTTATTAATACAACATAAAAACTGTGAGTTTAAATACAAATATTGTCATCTAGACAATATACACACTCAAATAAGTCCTCATTAAAATTATTGATATATTATTTTACAAAAATGGTGAAGACTACTAAAACAACTTTCTAGAACCTTCATTCCATACCCCGACTAGTACTCGCTACATTCTCGCCTCCTGAGAAGAAAAATGGAACAAAAAAGAAAAGGGCGAGCTCAACTAGCCCAGTAAAGAATATTATGACTAAGATAATATAGAACAAATTATCGTTAGACCTCAACAGGAAAAAATTTAATAGAATACAATAGACAACAAATTTTAAATCAATATTCGCAGCGGAAATAATAGTTCATTAGAAGAGTTAAGTAGAGAATGAAATCTACTATCTTCAATGATTTTAAAAGTCCATCATCAATATTTTATCCCTGTAACATCAATCAATATACATCTTGATTCAAATATTCATCTTTGCACTATAGGCCAAAGATATTCATCAGTTGGTCATGTTCATCTCAACACATGTTCATCTTTGCACTACGGGCCAAAGATATTCATCATAAAATCATTAATCTTTGCACTATAGGCCAAAGATATTCAGTTATATCATCATTTAGGACTGAGAATGATGAAAAATATTTTAAAGAAAACGAATCTAGTGAAACAAAAGAAGAAATATTAAGGATTCGTATTTCGGTTTATCCATAGTGGAGTAAAATTTAAGAATGATCAAAACATGGATACAATCAAAGCTAGTATCCATAATAGATATTTTGGACGAAAAACGAAAATTTAATTTTTTTGTGAATAGTGTCGTATTCGTGAATAGTGCCGTATACGTGAAAAGTACCGTATACGTGAATAATAACCCCGACACAAAAAGTTTTAAATTTGATAAAAATTCAGATCAATATTTCGGTATAATGATATTGGAAAAAATAATATCATTTATATAAAAAATAAATTATCCCTTACCTCGAAAGACAGTACTTCTGACTGGAATACTGGATATAGAGCTGAAGAGAACTTGCACCGTATAGCAACACTCAAAGTCATAAAATACTCACAAGAATACGCTCGGTAATATAGAGAGAGAAAAAATTCAGTTTCTGGTGTGATTTTCAATTCTAACCTAAGCACCCTATTTATAGGAAAATACTTAAAACGCCAAAGCAGAAAATTTAATAAAATATTAATATTATTTATATAAATTCCTACAACCACCGTCAATAACTGAATTTAGCCATTTCAACAACAAATGGGGCTCACCAAACATATCAAAAACGTTTTTCTAACTATAAATATTTTAAACTTCCAAAAATCAATTATTCTGGAACCTCGGAACTTTAATAACTCATAATATATAGCCCTTTTATCAGAAAAATTCAAACCACATATTTTGGTTATAGAAAATTCCATTATCTACAATTTTGCAGAAGAAAGTTTTTCCAAATTCCAAACAAAAATTGACCAAAATTCACAAACGGACGATTTTACATGCTATAATCAAATTTCAGTCAAGAAATGGGCCCACAGACATGTTTAACATGTTTTAAACAACGTTTGCAACAAAAATATTCTTTCTCCTCATATACTCATATATTCCACATTCATTATAAAAATATCATCATTATTATATTATAATAATATAATAAAATATTATTTTATCAGAAAAGATAAAATATCGATTTTCAACAATAGTCACTTTAAAAAATTTTCTCCATCTATATCCACATAAAATGAATTTTTTTCCCATCATATAAATCAATAATTAATTACTCACAAATAATATTATC
This sequence comes from Panax notoginseng, assembly GCA_016801055.1. NCBI lineage: Eukaryota > Viridiplantae > Streptophyta > Magnoliopsida > Apiales > Araliaceae > Panax > Panax notoginseng. Next base: position 3,318,419 of record CM029023.1, on the reverse strand, counting down.
GAATCACAATACTGACAACCAGACAGTTACTAGGAAAGATGAGGCTTTTCAATAAGAATTTTTCCTTACTGGTGCGTAATTAGATGACCAAATCTCTCATTAGACAGAACTTTCTAAATATTGCCAATAATGTTATCTAATAATATTATTCAGATAATATGAATTATTTCTTCGATAATGGAAAATACTGTGTAGTGACAATTATTGAAACAACAGTAATATAAAATATCAACATAGCAATTATTGAATCAATAAAATAAAATACTGAACAGTAATTACTGTAACAATTATTGAGTAGTACCTTCTTACGTAAGAATAAATAATTGGTGCAATACCGTATGCTATTGTGCAACAACGCGTATTACTGTGTTTTAACCACCGGGTATTCCAACAGTATTAACGGTAACAACTACGCCGTTATTTATAAACAACTTATACTTGTCGTTTTCTTTATCCAATCGCTTTCCGTTATGGGGCCCACAAAAGACTGCGCCGTCGTACGAATATTCCCCGACAGGAAGAATATTCCACGACCAAACGAATATTCCCCGACAACAATGAATATTTTATAACCACTTGCTTATTTAAAATATTTGCGCATTTTATCCATAACTAACCTCATTAATCAATTCAGCCCTTATTATTTTAAAATGATAAATACAAGAATTTAAATTTTATTTATTAATAATTTGGGGTCTTACAATTGACCCTATAAATATATGGATTAATTACATATTATAGTATATTTTTAAAAATAATTACAATAATCATACATTCATAAAATAATTACAAAAATATGACACTTCATCATATTTATTTACAATACTAATACAATTAGGAGTCCTTAATTTAAGGGATTAATATTAATGGGCTGACATGACAAATTAGTTTCCATCTTAAAATCGAGTTGATTTTTTTTGAAACGCGTGATAACCGTCATATATCATTTGATTGGGACTCTTCAGTTACAAACCCTTGTTCTACATACTGAAATCATTGTTTCTCTTTTCTGTTCGTGCGTTCTTCATCTCTATTGATCGTTTTCGGTGATTTATTCTACATTTTCGTGATCATTACTCGTTATAATCTTCGTTTAATTGTTCGCCATCTTCGTTTAGTTGTTCGTCATTGTCGTTGTTACTCGTTATCGCTGTTGCATAGTGGTTCAGTTGGTTTCTTCTTCTCCATTGATTGATTGTGGTGTTTATTATCGTTTCAAGTGAGTATTTTCTAAATAGTTTAATGTATTATCTATTAAAGTAGTTTACTGACAGAATGGAGTATTGATTATTTGGGTTTGTGTTATTTTTATGTTTTGTATAGAATGGTTGATACAAGGAAGGAGGATGGAAAGAGGAAAAGAATCACGGAGGGTGATTCTGTTAAGGACTTGAAGAAGTTTGCTATGGAGAGGAAGGGGAACTTTGTTTATGTTTTGGTTATCATTAAAATATATTTTGGTTACTAACATATAACTGTTTGATTACTTCTTTAGTATATTTTTTTGTTATTATTAGCTTATGATTTGGATACCATTCTTGTTCCCTCAATTTGGGATTTTGGTTATTTTTTTATGTTGTTTTGGTTACCTTGTATTTGCTTAGTATACATTGGTTGACTAAACTGGATTTGGTCTACATATTTTTTTTGTGTTGGTTACCATTAAAACATGGTTTGGTTACTATTATATAACTGTTCGGTTACTTTTTAGTATGTTTTTGGTCTACATTTTTTGCTTTGGTGACCTTTAAATTATGTTTTGGTTAATATTATATATAACTGTTTGGTTACTACATAAACTGGTATGTACTACATGTTTATATTTTGGTTACCACAAACACATCATACATGGGCTCTCTATTTACTAATTCCAAGGTATTTCTCTTCCTCCCACAGGTTCATAATGTAGACGTCTTTTCTAGAGAATGAGAGAAACCATGAAGAAGAAAGTAGCAGCAGCCAAAAAGCTCAAGTTTCAGAAAGATTTGTACCAGATTTTGATTAGTTCGGTTGTCGTTGTCTTGATCTTCTGAATTGTGTTTCGTACTTTGATTTTTGTTGGATATCCATAACCATTTGTTATGGTTAGTGAGTATGTAATATTTATTGGAGCTTATGTAAATGGGATTACATATTTGATTATATTATCAATTATTTGACATTGTTTGTTGGTTCGTATTTGTTACTTCTAAGTTGTGTCTGATACATTATTTGAAAGGTGCAGTTGGTAACCAAACATGCATAGAAGGGTAACCATTTTATTTTTTGGTAGTAACCGGATAGTTATAAGCTTGTATCAGGACATATATCAAGTGTTAAATGTACATGTGAGAGTATAAATGGGTTGCCTAAACTGGGTTGGATATACAGGTTGTTTCTGTTTTTGTTACAATTAAAACATGTTCTGGTTACTTTTCATATAACTATTTGTTTACTTCTTTATTATGTTTTGGTTACTGTTACATTATGGTTTGGCTACTATTATTGTGCCCTCAATGTGGGATTTTTGTTACTTTTATTTTTTATTCTGGTTAATATGTAATTGTTTAGTATACATGGATTGCCTAAACTGGGTTTCATTACATGATATTCCTGTTTTGGTTACCATTAAAACCCGTTCTGGTTATCATATAATTATGTGGTTACTGTTTTATTATGTTACATTATGGTTACTATTATTAGTAACCAGATAGTTATAAGCTTGTATTAGGACAAACATCAATTGTTAAATGTATATGTGAGAGTTTCCATTTATATATGTGATGGTCACTTATAGATCTCATATTAAAATAAAAATAGTTTGAGAGGTGCAGTTGGTATCCAAACCTGCATATAAGAGTAACCATTTTAATTTTTGTTAGTAACCAAATAATTAAACACTTATATCAGAACAGTTATTAAGTGTTTAATGTACATTTGAGGGTTCCCATTTATCCAGCTGATGGATACTTTTAAATTACATAGTTATAAAAGTTATTTAGAAATGGTCCAGTTGGTAACTAAATATGAATATAGAGGTAACCATTTTATTTTAGATGGGTAACAAAATTTACATAAAAATATTTCAGAACAGTTACCAATTGTTTAATGTATATGTTTACTTTATATTGACAACTAATGATGGAATCAAAAATCAAAATATTAATTATTACAATTTTGGTTACTGTACACCATCAAAAATGTTACCAACCACGTGGTTAATGGTTACTAACAATAAACAATTATATATTCATGTATTTACACACTTTTTATTTATGTTCCGTTGAAATAAAGCACAACTGGAATCATCTCCATTGTCTGACAACTGAATAAACATTGTAAAGTAACCAAATCAATATTAGACAGTAATCAAATTACATAATCTTAGTAACCAAAACATAAACCACATTTTTACATTCAATTTTAAAGGCCTAAATGATGGAATTTGACCAAAAAAAACCCTACAGTTCACAAGCTAAGCTTGTGACTTTTGATCGTTGACCCGTTTCCAATGAAATTAGGCTCCGAAAATGCCAAAATCAGACACTCCAAACTTGACAGAAATTACCAAATTGCCACTGGATCAAATCTTTTCATAACTATATAAAACATCAGTACAACAACCAATATATATAATCAGATTAACAGTTGTATGAAGGTAACCAATGTAGTCAATAAGTAACTACCAATATAAAAGAAATAATTATAAAACACAATAACATTATATAATAACCAAATAAACACCTTGCAGTATCTAAATACATATTACACAGTAACCAAGATATATGTAATTAGTAACCAAGATTACAAAAAATATTTTTACATTCATTTTACAACCAAAACAATCAGTAATGACTTTGTTACAAATTAAAGACTAACAGATGTATGAAGGTAACCAATGTAGTTAATCAGTAACCATCAATATAAAAAAATTAGTATAAAACATAGTAATATAATGCAGTAACCATGGTGATATTACACAGTAACCAAGTCAGCATTATATACTAACCAAATACAAATTAGACAGTAACCAACATATATTTACTTAGTATCCATAACATAAAACATATTTTTTCATGCAATTTACAACAAAAACAAATAATATAAAAAACATCAATATGTACTTAAAGATCCAACAGTTGTAGGAAGGTAACCAATGTATTTAATAAGTAACAATCAATATAAAAAATATCAGTAGAATATACATTTAAAGTATACAACAACCAAATAAACATTATACAGTAACCAAATCAATAATAAACAGTAACCAATTTATATGTTCTTAGTAACCAGAATATAAAACATACTTTTACATGCATTTTGCATTGTCAATCATTCAACTGTATAATACACAACAACATTGTCAATCAAATTTCAGATTATAAACGATATTCCACCGACCAGTATATCAGATGAAGCAACCTTTTAGTATGTTTTTGGTTACTGTTAGTTTATGGTCTGTAAAGTAACCAACTCAATGTTAGATAGTAACCAAATTACATAATGTTAGTAACCAGAACAAGAACTGGGGGTAATATTATGCAGTAACCACTGCAATTTTACATAGTAACCAAATCAACATTATATATTAACCAAATCCAGATTAGAAAGTAACCAACAGTTGCAGGAAGGTAACCAATGTATTTAATAAGTAATCATTAATATAAAAAATATCAGTAGAATAAACTTTAAAATTATAATGTAAGCAAATAAACATTATACAGCAACCAAATCAATAATAAACAGTAACCAATTTATATGTATTTAGTAACCAGAGTATAAAACATATTTTCAAATGCATTTTGCATTCAAAATATACATTATTCTGACTTTGTGACCATTTAAAGAGCGAAAAATTTGAGAAAGGTAACCAATAGACGAATACGTAGTAAACACGGGGTAACACTATGCATATAAATTAGAAACTCAAATACCTCAGTATACAAATTTATAACGAATCAACAATCAGTGCAGTACGATCAATAATCAGTGCAGTTGCAGTAAGTTTCTAGTTACAGATCTTGAAGTTGATGTCGATCTTTTATGTTCTTCTCAGATCTCAGAGTTGCGTTGCGACAAGAGATTTCGTCTTCTCCGGTAGATACGTCGTTGATCTGTTCTTCTCCGATCTCAGAGTTGCTGTCGATCTTTTATGTTTTGTTCAGTTGCTTGAATTTAGGTGCGGTTAGTTGGAAGTATGAAAGTCGGTAACTGACGTGTAGGGAGATAATGATCCGTAATTTTAGCAACGTAATATTATGTTGCGTTATTTTTGCAATTATGTTGTGTATGTTTTATTTTTGTAAATACTTTCTAATTGTTGTATATTAGTGTTAAGGACCCATATATATATTAATCTGAAATTATAATAGTAGAATCAATTTTGGGATAAGCAACATTGGACCCAAAACGTTCGTCAAATTGGTTCTAATTGGTTCGTCCCTTAAATTTTAGCTAAGATGCCACTCCCGGCCCATTTCACTATTTGTCCGGCCCAAATTTATGATCCCTTTGTCTTCCTACTTTTCTTCTATGATAAATTACATATTCTAATACATTTTTTTAAATAATTACAACAATAGTGTACTCATAAAATATTTACATAATTAATACACTTCCATATTTATTTACAATATTAGTGTAATTAAGATTCCTTAATTTAAGGAATTAGTATGCAATTAGGATTTCTTAATTTAGGGGATTAGTATTGATTTACTTATTAAATTAAGTAATTAATAAGTAAACCATATATCATGCCTTCTCTTTTCTCAATAAAAGTCACGCCTCCTCCGCCCTTATCAGTCTTCTCATCTGCCCTCCTCCACCATTAATGCAGGCGTATAGAACAACATTTGCGGTATTATATTTTCTGCTACTAGTGACTTGGACATGACAATGGAGCTAGCTGTTGCATACCCTGCCCCGATCCAATGAATTTTCGGCGGTGGTCCACCCATTTGGTTTGGTTTTGTGGGTCGCCGGTCGCCGAATTTTATGGAGGAAGACATGAAGTTGGAGATAGAAAAAATGAGATTAATTCTGAAAACACATCAGCTTCTGAGTTCTGAGGCTTATTTGTAAAAAGTAAGCAGACTTTGAAAAGAGTTTGATATTTTCAGTCGGCTAAAAGGCAGGCTTTGTTTGATAATTTTTTCATAGTGCAGTTGGTAGCCAAACATTCATACTAAGGTAACCAATTCAATGTTATTAGGTTACCAATTTATTTTGAATGTGATGCAATTGGTAGCCAAACTTCATGCAGTTGGTTGCCAAACTTTCAGACCAAGGTAACCAATTCATACTGCAGGTGTGGAGATAAATTGGTAAACTTGGTATAAAGTTTTAGTTACCTTGGTATAAAAGTTTGGTTACCTTTTTTAAGAAGGTTTGGTTGTAAATATTACATTACACATCACTCTCTTATCTCTTTCTTTCTTATGCAGTGTTCTTATTTTCTTTTGGACATGAAATTGGGTCTCATCGGCGAAGGGAGGAGGAAGATGACCGGCGAAGGGGAGGAGGAAGATGACGTTGCCAAACTTTGAATATTTGAATTTGAATTATTATTTTTGAATTTGAATTTATTTTTGTTGTTAGATCTAAGATATTTGAATTTGAATTATTAATTATGGCAATTATTTCTCCTTGATTTTAGGTTTCCTTATTATTATAAATTGAATCCAACTAATTTCCTAAATTAAGGAATCCTAATTGCACTAATATTATAAATAAATATGAGAAAATGTATTATTTTTGTAATTATTTTTTGATGCACTAATGGTGTAATTACTTTCTAATTGTTGTATATTTCTGTAAAGAACCTTTTCTTCTATGGGTTAAATTATTTTTTGGGTCTTTAACACTAATATACAACAATTAAAAAATAATTACACTATTAGTGCATCCATAAAATAATTACAAAAATAACACAATTCACATTAATAAGAAAACCTAAAATCAATGAGAAATAACTGTCATAATTAATAATTCAAATTCAAATTCAAATATAGGGGATCTAACAACAAAAATAAATTCAAATTCAAAACAATAATTCAAATTCAAATTAATACATTTGGGTATTAATTTAAAATACATTTGGGTATTAAATAAAAATACAATTGATTGTTAAGAGAAATAGATGGAGAAGAGTGTGACCAGAGGTAACAGAGACAGGTATATCACGGTGACGGAAGGTGATGGACGGCAAGTCAAGATTGATGATGTGGGTAGTGGTGGGGTATACTTCGATCTGATTTGTTACCCAAGCAAGAACTAAACAACCATAATCAGTTATTATGCAACTGACGGTCGAACCGAAATTGTACACGTACTCTCTTAAGTTGTTTGGGTTACCCAACTGTTAAACCAATTTTGTTGGACTATTAAAACTAATTTATTAATTATACACTGTGTGACGCCCCCAAAATAGGTATACATCACCCATTCTGAATTGCCAAATACATGGTACAGAAACAAATACAATTTCATTAATATAATTATCGTGCAAAATACGACAACACAAATACTGTGAGTTTAAATACAAATATTATCTTCTAGACAATATCCACACTCAAATAAGTCCTCATTACAATTATTGAAACACTATTTTACAAAATAGTGAGGACTGCTAACACAACTGACTAGAAACATCACTCCACACCCTGACTAGTTCCCGCTATATTCTCGCCTCTTGAGAAAAATAGAACAAAAAGGAAAAGGGTGAGTTCAACTAGCCCAGTAAAGAATATTATGTCTAAGATAATATACAACAAATTATCATTAGTATTCAATAGGAAAAAATCTGATAAAATATAATAGACAACAAGTTTTAGATCAATAACTGTAGCGGAAACAACAATCCATTAGAAGAGTCAAGTAGAGAATGAATTTTACTATCTTCTAAGATTTAAAAGTCCATCATCAATATTTTATCCCTGTAACATCAATCAATATACATCTTGAATCAAATATTCATCTTTGCACTACAGACCAAAGATATTCATTTGTATCACCAGTTGGTCATGTTCGTCTAAACACTTGTTCATCGTTGCACTATGGGCCAAATATATTCATTAGTTAATAATTCATCTTTGCACTACAGGCCAAAGATATTCAGTAATATCATCATTTAGGACTGAGGATGATGAAAAATATCTTAAAAAAAACGAATCCAGCGAGACAAAAGGACAAATATTAGGGATTCGTACTACAATTTATCCAAATTCAAAAATACTCCATAATAATCAATTGTGGAGCAGAATTCAAAAATAAAGATCAAAACATGGATACAACCAAAAATAGTAACCATAATAGACATCTTGAATAAAGAAGAGAAAATTTTATTTTTCTATGAATAGTACCGTATTTGTAAATAGTGTCGTATACATGAATAGTGTCGTATACGTGAATAGTAACCACGACACAAAAAGATAGAAATTTTACAATAAAATTCATATCAATATTTTGGCATAATAATATTGAAGAAAATAATATCATTTACGAAGAAAATAACATCCCTTACCTCAAAAGAACAGTACTTTCGGCTGAAATATCTGGTATAAGGCTGAAGCAAACTTGTACTGAATAACAACTCTCAAAATATCTAAATACTCACAAACATACGCTCGATAATATAGAGAGAGAAAGAGAGAAAACTTGTTTCTGGTGTGATTTTCAATTCTAATTAAGCACCCTATTTATAGAAAAATGCTTAGAACGCCAAAGCAGACTAACATGCTACCTGATGGCTTTACCTGTTACTATTCACGCCCACCACTTTTGAAATAAAATTTCAGCACATTTCTCACCAACCAAAAGTGGGGTCCACCCATTTTAGAAATTTTCAAAATATTTTAAATTTAAACAATAATCAGCAACTTCAATAATTCATAATAAATAGCCCTTTTATCAGAAAAATTCGAGTCTCATGTCTATTCTATAGGAAATTTATTCTCTACAACTTTGTAGAAGAAAGTTTTTTCAAATTCCAATCAGAAAATGTCCGAAATTCATATACGGATGATTTTTAATACATTCATTCTGACAAAATACTGATAAAACACCTCAACATTAATTCTTTCATTTCTATCCACATAAAATAAATATATCCATCATTTATATTCACATAAAATAAATATTTTCTTATAATATAAATCAATAATTAATTATTCATAAATAATATTACAGAATCACAATTATGACAACCAGGTCGTTCCCAGGAAAGATGGTGTGACGCCCCCAAAATAGGTATACAACACTCATTCTGAGTCGTCAAAATACATGGTACAGAAACAACTACAATTTTATTAATACAACATAAAAACTGTGAGTTTAAATACAAATATTGTTATCTAGACAATATCCACACTCAAATAAGTCCTCGTTACAATTATTGATATATTATTTTACAAAAATGGTGAGGACTACTAAAATAACTTTCTAGAACCTTCATTCCATCCTCCGACTAGTACTCGCTATATTCTCGCCTCCTAAGAAGAAAAATGGAACAAAAAGAAAAAGGGTGAGCTCAACTAGCCCAATAAAAAATATTATGACTAAGATAATATAGAACAAATTATCGTTAGTCCTCAACAGAAAAAAATTTAATAGAATACAATAGACAATAAATTTTAAATCAATATTCGCAGCGGAAATAATAATTCATTAGAAGAGTTAAGTAGATAATGAAATCTACTATCTTCAATGATTTTAAAAGTCCATCATCAATATTTTATCTCTATAACATCAATAAATATACATCTTGATTCAAATATTCATCTTTGCACTACAGGCCAAAGATATTCATCAGTTGGTCATGTTCATCTCAACACCTGTTCATCTTTGCACTACGGGCCAAAGATATTCATCATAAAATCATTAATCTTTGCACTACAGGCCAAAGATATTCAGTTATATCATTATTTAGGACTGAGGATGAAAAAAAATATTTTAAAAAAAACGAATCCAGTGAAACAAAAGAATAAATATTAAGGATTCGTATTTCGGTTTATCCATGTCTAAGAATACCTTATAAATAATCATGGTGGAGTAAAATTCAAGAATGATCAAAACATGGATACAATCAAAGCTAGTATCCATAATAGATATTCTGGACAAAAAATGAAAATTTAATTTTTTTTTGTGAATAGTGCCGTATACGTGAATAGTACCGTATACGTGAATAGTAACCCCGACACAAAAAGTTCCAAATTTGATAAAAATTCATATCAATATTTCGTCATAATGATATTAGAAGAAATAATATCATTTATATAAAAAAAATATCCCTTACCTCAAAGGACAGTACTTCTGACTGGAATACTGGATATAGAACTGAAGGGAACTTGCACCGTATAGCAATACTCAAAGTCTTAAAATACTCACAAGAATAAGCTCGATAATATAGAGAGAGAAAGATTTCAGTTTCTTGTGTGATTTTTAATTCTAACCTAAGCACCCTATTTATAGAAAAATGCTTAGAACACCAAAGCAGAAAATTTAATAAAATATTAATATTATTTATATACATTCCTACGCCCACCATCAATAACTGAATTCAGCCATTTCAACAACCAGTGGGGCTCACCAAACATATCAAAAACGTTTTTCTAACTATAAATATTTTAAACTTCCAAAAATTAATTATTCTAGAACCTCGGAACTTCAATAATTCATAATAAATAGCCATTTTGTCAGAAAAATTTGAACCACATATTTTTTTCATAAGAAATTTCATTATCTACAACTTTACAGAAGAAAGTTTTTCCAAATTTTAAACAGAAATTGACCGAAATCCACAAACGGATGGTTTTACATGCTATAATCAAATTTCAGTCAAGAAATGGGCCCACAAACATGTTTAACATGTTTTCAACAACTTTTGTAACAAAAATATTCTTTCTCCTCATATACTCATATATCCCACATTCATTGTAAAAATATCATCATTATTATATTATAATAATATAATAAAATATTAATTTATCAGAAAAGATAAAATATCGATTTTCAACAATTGTCACTTTAAAAAAAATTCCATCTATATCCACATAAAATGAATTTTTTTCCCATCATATAAATCAATAATTAATTATTCACAAATAATATTATCGAATCACAATACTGACAACCAGACAGTTACCAGGAAAGAGGGGGCTTTCCAATAAGGATTTTTCCTTACTGGCGCGCAATTAGATGACCAAACCTCTCCTTAAACAGAACTTTTTAGACATTGCCAATAATGTTATCTAATAATATTATTCAGATAATATGAATTATTGCTTCGATAATAGAAAATACTGTGTAGTGACAATTATTAAAATAACAGTAATATAAAATATCAACGTAGCAATTATTGAATCAATAAAATAAAATACTGAACAGTAATTACTGTAACAATTATTGAGTAGTGCCTTCTTACGTAAGAATAAATATTTGGTGCAATACTGTGTGCTACTGTGCAACAACGAGTATTACTGTGTTTTAACCACCGGGTATTCCAACAGTATTAACGGTAACAACTACGCCGTTATTTATAAACAACTTATACTTGTTATTTTCTTCTTCCAATCGCTTTTCGTTATGGGGCCTACAAAAGACTGCGCCGTCGTACGAATATTCCCCGACAGGAAGAATATTCCACGACCAAACGAATATTCCCCGATAACAATGAATATTTTATAACCACTTGCTTATTTAAAATATTTACGCATTTTATCCATAACTAACCTCATTAATCAATTCAACCCTTACTATTTCAAAATGATAAATAGAGGAATTTAAATTTTATTTATTAATAATTTGGGGTCTTACAACCTCCCCTCCTTATGAAATTTCGTCCTCGAAATTGACGTACGTACCTGGTGTTTCGAAAAGATGAGGATACCTCACTTTCATTTCCGTTTCCAACTCCCAGATCATTTCCTCAATAGCATGGTTCCTCTATAAAACTTTAACTTGTGGTATGACCTTTGTGCAAAGGACATGCTCTTTCCTATCCAAGATCTTGACAGGTACCTCTTCGTACGTTAAGTCTTCGGCTATCTTGTCCGGTTCTAACTCAATAACGTGGTTTGGGTCTTTCACATATTTACGTAGCACAGATATATGAAAAATATTATGAACACAAGGCATACTTGGAGGTAACGCGAGTCTATAGGCCACATTTCCTACTCGGTCAAGAATTTGAAATGGACCAATAAATCGTGAATTGAGCTCTCCTCTCTTTTCAAATCTTGTAACTCCCTTCCATGGAGCAACACGCAACAATAAATGATCCCCAATACTAAATTACACGTCCTTTCGATGAAGATCTGCATAACTCTTTTGTCGATCTTGTGCCGTTTGTATACGTTTCGAATCATTTGGATCTTTTCCATAGTCATACGTACCAACTCGGGTCCCAACAATGTTGCTTCACCCACCTCATCCAAACATATTGGAGAGCGACACTTTCGTCCATACAATGCTTTGAATGGAGCCACACCTATACTTGCCTGATAACTGTTGTTGTAGGAGAATTCCACCAATGGTAAATACTTATCCCAACTCCCTTTGAAGTCCAGGATACAGAGTCTTAATAGATCTTCAAGAGTTTGAATAGTGCTCTCCGATTATCCGTCCGTTTGAGGATGGTATGCCGAACTAAATCGTTAATCCGTGCCCATAGCTTTTTGCATACTAACCCAAAATCTTAAAGTGAATATTGGGTCACGATCCGAAACTATGGATACTGGCATGCCATGCAACCTCACAATCTCATTCACGTATACACTAGCAAGACGTTCAAGGGAATAAGTCTCCCGTATCGGCAAGAAATGAGCAGACTTAGTTAATCTATCAACAATAACCCAAATAGCATTTATACCTTGAGAAACCGTGGGAAGACCCGTAACAAAATCTATGGTAATGTGTTCCCACTTCCATTTCGGAATCTCAAGTGGTTGCAATGGGCCCTTAGGCACTTGATGCTCCGCCTTTACACGTTGACAAGTTAAACACCTGGAGATAAACTTTACAATCTCTCTCTTCATATTGTTCCACCAAAATGTATGTCGAAGATCACGATACATTTTGGTACTTCTAGGATGAATTGGAAATGGTGTATTATGTGCCTTCATCATGATCTTGTACTTCAAATCAGAATCGTTAGGAACACAAAGTCTGGAGTGTACTCGAAGTATTCCTTCTTCATCGATTCTTGCTTCTAGAATAGCAACTTCTTGCAATTTCTTCTTCATACACATCAGCTCCGGGTCTGTGGCTTGAGCAACTTTAACTTTTTCGATTAAAGTTGGTTCTATACGTATACTTGACATCATTGCATGGGTCCCCGGAGTCTTGAATTCTATCTTCATCTTTTGTAAATCACACAAAATGGGCCTTTGCGTTGACAACATCGCACTCGTTCTCGCGTATGATCTTCTACTCAATGCATCGGCTACCACGTTTGCTTTTCCAAGATGGTATTGAATGGTATGGTCGTAGTCTTTCAACAGCTCGAGCCAACGTCGTTGCCGCATGTTGAGTTCTTTTTAGGTGAAGAAATATTTGAGACTTTTATGGTCTGAATATATCTCCACTTTCTCCCCATATAGATAGTGCCTCCAGATCTTTAGCGCGAAAACGACTACTGCCAACTCTAGATCATGAGTAGGATAATTCCTCTCATACTCTTTAAGTTGCCGTGAGACATAGGCTATGACTTTCTCACGTTGCATGAGAACACATCCTAGCCCTTTGCCTGAAGCATCGCTGTAGATAACAAATCCATCCGAACCAGATGGTATGGTCAAAACAGGTGCCGAAATGAGTCTCCTCTTGAGCTCTTGGAAACTCTTCTCGCATTCCTCGCTCCATACGAATTTTATATCTTTTCGAGTCAGCTAAGTTAATGGAGTACCAATTCGAGAAAATCCTTCCACGAATCTTCGATAATAACCAGCTAAGCCCAAAAAAGCTACGTACTTTGGTTACCGACTTCGGTTGCTCCCAACTTTGTATTGCTTAAATCTTCGCGCGGGTCAACAGATACTCCATGTTTTGACACCACGTGCCCAAGGAATGCTACTTCCTCCAGCCAGAACTCGCATTTCTTCAACTTGGCATAAAGCTTGTTTTCACGAAGCCTTTAGAGTACCAGCTTCAAATGGTGCAATCCATATACCCCCAAAATAGGTCCAATCCATCCAACCCATTCTGAGTCGCCAAATACATGGTACAGAAAATAACTACAACTTTATTATTACAATTGTCATGCAAAATACGACAACACATATACTGTGAGTTTAAATACAAATATTGTCATCTAGACAGTATTCATACTCAATTAAGTACTCATTATACTTATTGATACACTATTTTACAAAATAGTGAGGACTACTAAAATAACTGTCTTGAACAATCATTCCACACCCCGACTAGTACTCGCTACATTCTCGCCTCCTGAGAAGAAAAATGGAACAACAAGGAAAAGGGTGAGTCAACTAGCCCAGTAAAGAATATTATGTCTAAGATAATATACAACAAATTATCGTTAGTCTTCAACAGGGAAAAATTTAATAGAATACAATAGACAACAAGTTTTAAATCAATATTCGCAGCGAAAAATAATAATTCATAGAAAAGTTACGTAGAGAATGAAATCTACGATTATCTATGAATTTAAAAGCCCATCATCAACATTTTATCCCTGTAATATCAATCAATAAAAATCTTGAATCAAATAGTCATCTTTGCACTACAGGCCAAAGATATTCATCAGTTGGTCATGTTCACCTCAACACCTGTTCATCTTTGCACTACGGGCCAAAGATATTCATCAGAAATCATTAATCTTTGCACTACAGGCCAAAGATATTCATTTATATCATCATTTAGGACTGAGGATGATGAAAAATATTTTTAAGGAAACGAATCCAGTGAAACAAAATAATAAATATTAAGGATTCGTATTTCAGCTATTCCATGTCCAAAAATACCTCATAAATAATCATAGTGGAGTAAAATTTAAGAATGATCAAAACATGGATACAATCAAAACTAGTATCCAGAATAGATATTTTGGACGAAAAGAAGAAAATTTTATTTTTCAGTGAATAGTAACTCGTGAATAGTAACTTATGAATAGTAATCCCGACATGAAAAGTTTCAAATTTGATAAAAAGTTCAGATCAATACTTCGGCATAATGGTATTGAAGAAAATAATATCATTTAAGAAGAAATAACATCCCTTACCTCGTAAAAACAGTACTTCTAGTTGAAATATCGGATATAGGCTATGACTTGAACTTGCACCGTATAGCAATACTCAAAGTATTAGAATACTCACAAGAATACACTCACTAATATAGAGAGAGAAAGAGAGAGAAGATTTCAATTTTTGGTGTGCTTTTCAATTCTAACCTAAACACCCTATTTATAGGAAAATGCTTAGAACACCAAAGCAGAAAATTGAATATAATAATATTATATTTACAAAATTGTCAAGCCCACCTTAGAAGATCTGAATTCAGGCCATTCTTATCACATGTTGAGCCCACTAATTTGCAAAAAAATATTTTTCTTTAAAATAATAATTAAAACTTCCAAAAATCAATTATTTCGGAACTTCAGAACTTTAATAATTCATAATAAATAGCCCTTTTGTCAGAAAATTCGAATCTCGCGATTTTTTATAGGAAATTCAATTCTCTACAACTTTGCAGAAGAAAGTTTTTCCAAATTCCAAACAGTAATTGACCGAAATCCATAAACGGGTGATTTTACAGTCAATAATAAATTTTCGGTCAAGAATTGTGTCCACCAACACACAAAACATGTGTTAATCATTCAATACCACAAAAATACTCTTCCTCCTCATATACTCATATATTCCACATTCATTGTAAATATATCACCATAAATATATTATTAAAATAATATATTTCAATGAATTATTTTATCAGAAAAAGATAAAATATTAATTTTCAACAATTGTCACATTAAAAATTTTCTCCATCTATATCCACATAAAATCACTATTTTCCTCATCATATAAATCAATAATTAATTATACACAAATAATATTACAGAACCACAGTACTGACAACCAGGCCGTTCCCAAGAAAGAGGGGGTTTTCCAATAAGGATCTCTCCTTACTGGCGCGCAATTAGATGACCAAACCTCTCCTTAGACAGAACTTTCTAGACATTGCCAATAATGTTATCTAATAATATTATTCAGATAATATGAATTATTGTTCCGATAATAGAAAATACTGTGTAGTGATAATTATTAAAATAACAGTAATATGAAATATCAACGCAGCAATTATTGAATCAATAAAATACCATATTGAACAGTAATTACTGTAACAATTATTGAGTAGTGCCTTCTTACGTAAGAATCAATAATTGGTGCAGTACCGTGTGCTACTATGCAACAACGCGTATTACTGTGTTTTAACCACCGGGTATTCCAACAGTATTAACGGTAACAACTACGCCGTTATTTATAAACAACTTGTTTTTTGTCGTTTTCTTCATCCAATCGCTTTCTGTTATGGGGCCCACACAAGGCTGCGCCGTCGTACGAATATTCCCCGACAACAAGAATATTCCACGACCAAACAAATATTCCCCGACAACAATGAATATTTTAGGACCACTTGCTTATTTGAAATATTTGCGCATTTTACCCATAACTAACCACATTAATCAAATCAACCCTTACTATTTCAAAATAATAAATAGAGGAATTTAAATTTCATTTATTAATAATTTGGGGTCTTACAACCTCCCCTCCTTATGAAATTTCGTCCTCGAAATTGACATACGTACCTGGTGTTTCGAAAAGATGAAGATACCTCGCTTTCATTTCCGTTTTCAACTCCCAGGTCATTTCCTCAATAGCATGGTTTTTCCACAAAACTTTAACTTGTGGTATGACCTTCGTGCGTAGGACATGCTCCTTCCTATCCAAGATCTTGACAGGTATCTCTTCGTACGTTAAGTCTTCGACTATCTCGTCCGGTTCTAACTCAATAACGTGGTTTGGGTCCTTCACATATTTACGAAGCATAGATATGTGAAAAACGTTATGAACACGAGACATGCTTGGAGGTAACGCGAGTCTATAGGCCACATTTCTTACTCGGTCAAGAATCTGAAATGGACCAATAAATCGTGGATTGAGCTTTCCTCTCTTCCCGAATCTTGTAACTCCCTTCCATGGAGTAACTCGCAACAATACATGATCCCCAATATCAAATTCCACGTCCTTTCGATGAAGATCCGCATAACTCTTTTGTCGATCCTGTGCCGTTTGTATACGTTGTCGAATCGTTTGGATCTTCTCTGTAGTTATTCGTACCAACTCTGGTCCCAACAACGTTGCTTCTCCCACCTCATCCCAACATACTGGAGAGCGACACTTTCGTCCATACAATGCTTCAAATGGAGCCACACCTATACTTGCCTGATAACTGTTATTGTAGGAGAATTCCACCAATGGTAGGTACTTATCCCAACTTCCTATGAAATCTAGGACACAAAGTCTTAATAGATCTTCAAGAGTTTGAATAGTCCTCTCTGATTACCCGTCCGTTTGAGGATGGTAAGCTGAACTAAATCGTAAATCCGTGCCTATAGCTTTTTGCAAGCTAACCCAAAATCTTGAAGTGAATCTTGGGTCACGATCCGAAACTATGGATACTGGCATGCCATGCAACCTTACAATCTCATTCACGTACATACTAGCAAGACGTTCAAGGGAATAAGTCTCCCGTATCGGCAAGAAATGAGCAGACTTGGTTAATCTATCAACTATAACCCAAATAGCATTTATGCCTTGAGAAACCGTGGGAAGACCCGTAACGAAATCCATGGTAATGTGTTCCGACTTCCATTTCGGAATCTCAAGTGGTTGCAATGGACCCTTTGGTACTTGATGCTCCGCCTTTACACGTTGACAAGTTAAACACCTCGAGATAAACTTTGCAATATCTCTCGTCATATTGTTCCACCAAAATGTATGTCGAAGATCACGATACATTTTAGTACTTCCAGGATGGATTGCAAATGGTGTATTGTGTGCCTCCATCATGATCTTGTACTTTAAATCAGAATCGTTAGGAACACAAAGTCTGGAGTGGACTCGAAGTATTCCTTCTTCATCGATTCTTGCTTCTGGAATAGCACCTTCTTGCACTTTCTTCTTCATACGCATCAGCTCTAGGTCTGTAGCTTGAGCAACTTTAACTTTATCGATTAAAGTTGGTTCTACGCGTATACTTGACATCATCGCACTCATTCCTGCATATGATCTTCTACTCAATGCGTCAGCTACCACGTTTACTTTTCCAGGATGGTATTGAATAGTGTGGTCGTAATCTTTCAACAGCTCGAGCCAACGTCGTTGCCGCATGTTGAGTTCTTTTTGAGTGAAGAAATATTTGAGGCTTTTATGGTCTAAATATATCTCTACTTTCTCCCCATATAGATAGTGCCTCCAGATCTTTAGCGCGAAAACGACTGCTGCCAACTCTAGATCATGAGTAGAATAATTCCTCTCATATTCTTTAAGTTGTCGCGAGGCATAGGCTATGACTTTCCCACGTTGCATAAGAATACATCCTAACCCTTTGCCTGAAGCATCGCTGTAGATAACAAATCCATCTAAACCAGATGGTATTGTCAGAACAGGTGCCGAAATGAGTCTCCTCTTAAGTTCTTGGAAACTCTTCTCGCATTCTTCGCTCCATACGAATTTGATATCCTTCCGAGTCAGCTGAGTTAACGGGGTAGCGATTCGAGAAAACCCTTCTACGAATCTCCGATAATAACCAGCTAAGCCCAAAAAACTACGTACATCGGTCACCGTCTTCGGTTGCTCCCAGCTTTGTATTGCTTCAATCTTCGCCGGGTCCACAGATACTCCATGTTTCGACACCACGTGCCCTAGGAATGCTACTTCCTCAAGCCAGAACTCGCATTTCTTTAACTTAGCATATAACTTATTTTCACGCAGCCTTTGGAGTACCAGCTTCAAATGGTGCTCATGATCTTCAAGGCTTTTGGAATATATGAGGATGTCATCAATAAAGACGACAACGAACTGATCTAAATAATCCTTGAATACTCGGTTCATCATATCCATGAAAGCCGTAGGAGCATTAGTCAATCCAAAAGATATGACTAAGAATTCATAATGCCCGTACCGAGTTCTAAAGGCAGTCTTCGGAATATCCTCAGTTTTAACCTTCAGCTGATGATATCCAGAACGAAGATCGATTTTTGAAAAGAATTGTGCTTCTTGTAACTGGTCAAATAGGTCATCAATACGAGGTAGCGGATACCTATTCTTGATAGTGACATGGTGTGACGCCCCCAAAATTAGGTATACATCACCCATCTTGGGTCATCAGATACATAGTACAGAATACAAATACAACTTACTAATACAACTGTCGTGTACAATAGGACAAAACATAAACTGTGAGTTTGAATACAAATATTATCTTCTAGAGAGTATTCATACTCAAAACGAGTCCTCATTACATTTATTAACACACTATTACATAGAATAGTGAGGACTACTAACTAATACTATCATTCGAACCATCACTCCGTTCCCCGACTTGCCCCAGCTACGTTCTCATTTCCTGAAGAGAACAGTGAAAGAAAGGGTGAGCTCAACTAGCCCAGTAAGAAATATTATGACTAAGATAATGCAGAATAAATTATCATTAGCCTTCAACAATGTTAAACTGATAAAATATAATAGACATCAAGTTTAACTGCAGCGGAACAAGCAATCCATTAAAAGAGTCAAGTAGAAAATAAACTCTACTATCTTTTATGATTTAAAAGGTTTTTCAACACTGTTATCGCTGTGACTCAGCTTAATAAAATAATCCACATCATCGAATCACCCCTGCACTACGGCCAAGGATATTCGTGTATTCATTAATGGTCATGATCATGCCAACAACTGTCCATCAATGCACTACGGGCCAATGAGGACTTTTACCACATCATTTGTAACATTACGGTCATGATTATACCGAATAATCCCTGGTCATAATCATACCAAGTCCATCTATGCACTACAGGCCACAGATGACTTTCAACATTTTATAAACATGAGGATGATGACAATGATATAAGAATTCAATAAAACAAGTTCAAGAATTAATTTATCCAAGAATTAACAACGTCCAAATTGTCAACATGATACTGCTTTGTGGAGTAAAATTCAAGAATGCTTAGAAGAATATTTTCATGAAAAGATACTGGATGAAACGCAATTATCAAGGATATTCCACAAATTTCATGGAGTATAGAAGTCAAAACTTAACCAACTGAGTACAATAAAGAATGGAATAACAAAAGAAATCACCATGCATGCGATAGACCGCACAGACAGGTTATTCCAACAGAATAATAAATAATGGAACCAGGTCCGGCGTAAACGCACAGACAGGATATTCCGACAGAATAATAAATAATGGAACCAGGTCCGGCGTAAATGCACAGACAGGATATTCCGACAGAATAATAAATAATAGAACCAGGTCCGGTGTAAAACACACAGACAGGATGTTCCAACAGAATAATAACAAGACGGAACCAGGTCCGGTGTAAAACACACAGACAGGATGTTCCAACAGAATAATAGAAGAATGTCACCAAGTATAGGGTAGACCGCGTATACAGGTTATTCCAACAGAATAATAAGAAATGGAATAACAACAGTTCTCTTCATGAATAAGAAAGAATAACACCCCTTACCGTTTTAAAGAAGAGCTGAAATAAGGAAGTAGTTAAGTAGCAGAATACTCTTCTTCTCTCTCTCTATAGTTTCTCTCTATAGTTTCTCTCTCTAGAGTTCAGTGAATTCGTAAGAAATAATGAAGGAATGAGCTGCTATTTATAGAAAAATAGAATGCATAGTAACTAATCCATGAACGGTCCAGATTGATTACTTTAATCTGACGGTCCATATTTAAAGAAAAATCTTTTAAATAAAATATAATATATTCTATTTATAGAATAACTTTAATAAAGTATTCTGTTTTATATAAAAAGATGTTTCTGTTTTATTACGTTAATAATACGAATAAAACAAAACGTCATTATCGCTAAATAATTCATATTATTAACTGACAATAATTGAATCAAACTGAGTGACTTCTCACATAAGCATTAATAATCAATACCGTGTGCTACTATGCAACCACACGTATTACTGTACTTTTACTACCGAGTAGTTCAACAGTAACAATGGTAAAACTTCCGCCGTTATTTTTAATAAAATATTTTTGTCGTTTTCTCAATCCGACAATAATTCCGTTGTGGGGTCCACCAATGATTGTGTCGTTGTACGAATATTCCCTGTTAAAACGAATATTCCCCGACCAATCGAATATTATATAACAACTTGCGTACTTTGCAAAATTTATAAATATTACCCACAACTATAACATTATATCAAATTAACTCCATAATATTCAAAAATGATATTTATAGAAAATTCATCTTTATTTATAAAAGTTGGGGTCTTACAACCTCCCCTTCTTATGAAATTTCGCCCTCGAAATTAGGGTACGTACCTGGTATGTCGAAGAGGTAAGGATACCTTGATTTCATTTCAGATTCTAACTCCCAAGTCATTTCCTCAACATCGTGGTTTCTCCACAAAACTTTGACTTGAGGTATAACCTTGGAGCGTAGAATATGTTCCTTCTTATCCAAGATTTGAACAGGAACTTCTTCATACGTCAAATCCTCCGCTATTTCGTCCGGTTCTAACTCAATAATGTGGTTCGGGTCTTCCACATATTTGCGTAACATGGATATGTGAAAAACGTTATGAACACGAGACATACTTGGCGGTAAAGCGAGTCTATAAGCCACAGTTCCTACTCGATCGAGGATTAAAAATGGACCGATGAATCGAGGATTGAGCTTTCCTCTCTTTCCAAATCTCGTAACTCCTTTCCATGGAGCAACACGTAAGAACACATGATCTCCTACATCAAATTCCACGTCCTTTCGATGAAGATCAGCATAACTCTTTTGTCGATCTTGTGAGGTTTTTATACGTTGTCGGATCGTTTGAATCTTTTCTGTAGTCATACGTACCAACTCCGGTCCCAACAACGTTGCTTCACCCACCTCATCCCAGCATACTGGAGAACGACATTTTCTTCCATACAATGCTTCGAATGGAGCCATGCCAATACTTGCTTGATAACTGTTGTTGTAGGAAAACTCCACCAATGGTAAGAACTTGTCCCAACTTCCCTTGAAGTCAAAGACACAGAGTCTTAATAGATCTTCAAGAGTTTGAATAGTCCTCTCTGATTGTCCGTCCGTCTGAGGATGATATGCTGAACTAAATCGTAAATCCGTGCCCATAGCTTTTTGTAAACTAACCCAAAATCGTGAAGTGAATCTTGGGTCTCGATCAGAAACTATGGATACTGGCATACCATGCAGTCTTACAATCTCGTTTATGTACATACGAGCAAGACGTTCAAGTGTATAAGTTTCTCGTATCGGTAAGAAATGAGCAGACTTGGTCAATCTATCAACAATGACCCAAATCGCATCAATACCTTGAGAAACCCTAGGAAGACCGGTAACGAAATCCATGGTAATGTGCTCCCACTTCCATTCTGGAATTTCAAGTGGTTGCAATGGACCTTTTGGTACTTGATGCTCCGCTTTGACTCGTTGACAAGTTAGACACCTTGAGATAAACAACGCTATCTCTCTCTTCATATTGCTCCACCAAAATGTATGACGAAGATCATGATACATTTTGGTACTTCCAGGATGGATTGCAAACGGTGTGTTGTGCGCCTCCATCATGATTTCATACTTTAAATCAGGGTTGTTAGGAACACAAAGTCTGGAGTTGACTCGAAGTATTCCTTCTTCATCGATTCTTGCTTCCGGCATAGCACCTTCTTGCACTTTCTTCCTCATACGCATCAGCTCCAGGTCTGTAGCTTGAGCAGCTTTAACTTTATCGATTAAAGTCGGTTCTACTCGTATATTCGCCATCATCACATGGGTCCCTGGAGTCTTTAACTCTATCTCCATCCTTTGCAAATCACACAAAATGGGCCTTTGTGTTGACAATATCGCACTCGTACTTGCATATGATCTTCTACTCAATGCGTCAGCTACCACGTTCGCTTTTCCAGGATGGTATTGAATGGTATGATCATAATCTTTCAACAGTTCAAGCCAACGTCGTTGTCGCATGTTGAGTTCCTTTTGAGTGAAGAAATATTTGAGGCTTTTATGATCCGTAAAGATCTCCACCTTCTCCCCATACAAGTAATGCCTCCAAATTTTAAGTGCAAAGACAACAGCTGCCAACTCTAGATCATGAGTAGGATAATTCCTCTCATATTCCTTGAGTTGTCTTGATGCATAGGCTATGACTTTTCCATGTTGCATGAGAACGCATCCCAACCCTTTGCTCGAAGCATCACTGTAGATGACAAATCCCTCCGAGCCAGATGGTATTGTTAGAACAGGTGCTGAAATGAGTCTCCTCTTGAGTTCTTGAAAACTCTGCTCACATTCTTCGCTCCAACCGAACTTTGTATCTTTCCGAGTCAGCTGAGTTAATGGAGTAGCGATTCGAGAAAATCCTTCCACGAATCTCCGATAATAACCAGCTAAACCAAGAAAGCTACGTACTTCGGTCACTGATTTAGGTTGCTCCCAGCTTTGAATAGCTTCAATCTTTGCCGGGTCAACCGATATTCCACGACTTGATACTACGTGCCCAAGGAATGCTACCTCTTCCAGCCAGAACTCGCATTTCTTCAACTTGGCATAAAGTTTGTATTCACGAAGCTTTTGGAGTACCAGCCTCAAGTGTTGCTCATGATCTTCACGGCTTTTGGAATAAACAAGGATGTCATCGATAAAGACGACCACAAAGTGATCCAAATATTCCTTGAATACCCTGTTCATCATATCCATGAAGGCAGCAGGAGCATTAGTCAATCCAAAAGACATAACTAAGAATTCATAATGCCCATACCGAGTTCTGAAGGCAGTCTTTGGAATATCCTCAGTTCTAACCTTCAGCTGATGATATCCAGAACGAAGATCGATCTTTGAAAAGAATTGTGCTCCTTGCAACTGGTCAAACAGGTCATCAATACGTGGCAATGGGTACCTATTTTTGATGGTGACATGATTCAACTCCCGATAATCAATACAAAGTCGCATACTCCCATCTTTCTTCTTCACGAACAGAACAGGAGCACCCCAAGGAGAAGTACTAGGACGAATAAAACCAATGTCTAACAATTCCTGCAGTTGGGTCTTTAACTCCTGAAGTTCAATAGGAGCCATTCGATATGGGGCTTTGGAAATGGGTTTTGTACCGGGTTCAAGGTCGATACAAAATTCAATTTCACGCTCTGGGGGTAGGCCAGGAAGTTCTTCGGGAAATACGTCAGGAAATTTATTAACAACAGAAATATCATTCAAAGCTGACGTATTTTTGTTTAGATCTGTGACATGAGCTAAGAAAGCTTGACATCCGTTTTTCAATAAACGAATAGCTTTATGGCTTGAGATGACAGCGATTGATTTTAATGGTTTGGTTGCTTGAATTCGCATAATAGGTCGATTAGGAATATGAAAGCTAACAACCTTACGAAAATAATCAATTTTTGCATGATGAGTAGTTAACCAATCAATCCCTAGAATCACGTCAAATGCAAGTATTTTTAATGAAATAAGATCGACAGGTAATGTGTGGGTACCAACTTGAACCAAACAAGACTTATAAACCGTGGATGTAATGAAGGTTTCTCCCAATGGAGTTTCAACTGCTAAGTCAAAGTCTAATTTCTCCGGAATCAAATTTAATCGATGAGCGCAAGTAGGAGAAATAAAAGAATGGGTAGAACCGGTATCAAATAAAGTATAGACTTCGTTAGAGTTTATGATAAGCTTACCCGTGATGACCTCATTCGGGTTCCTTGCTCTCTGGGAGTTCACAACAAACGCTCTCCCTTGCACAACCGGTTTTGACTTTTCTGGGACGGCCTTTGGTGCCTCCATCCTAGCTGAATTTGTCTTTGGTAAACGACAAAATCGGGCTAAATGACCTTCTCTTCCACAATTATAACATGCTTTGGACGGCATCGCGCAGTTTGGACTGATGTGCCCCTCCCCTCCGCATTTGAAACATATGATAGGTGGTCGTTCTCCTTCCTTAACGACAGGTGCTGGTGCTGACGTCTTTCCATCATTGTTGAATCTCCTCTTCTTGAAATGCCCATTCTTATTGTTTTGGCCCTGATTACCACCGAAGTGGTTACCATTTCTGGCCTGTTGATTCCCTCCACGCTTGTTGTCACCGCTTCGATGACTGCTTTCACTGGTATTATCATTTTGCCGGCTGCTCTCTTTTGGTTGCGTTGTCTCGTTATCGCGCTCCACCAACTGAGCCCTATTTACAACATCTGAATACAAACACAGTTTATGAGAAACAAGATGTTGACGTATCTCCGGCTTCAAACCTCTTAAAAACATCCGCGTCATTCTTTCTTCATTATCCACCAGGTGGGACGCAAACCGGGATAACTCCGCAAATTTTGCCTCGTACTGCGACACGGTCATATTATTCTGCTCCAATTTGATGAACTCCACCTCCTTCATGTGACGAATACTCTCGGGAAAGTATTTGTCGTTAAACAGCTCTTGGAACTTCTCCCAAGACATCTTCAGTGCGGCAGGTTGAGTACGCTTTATCGATTCCCACCAGTAATCTGCCTCTCCTCGCAACATAAAGGCGGCAAAGGGAACCTTTTGCTCCTCGGAGCAACCCAAGACATCAAATATCTTGGTGATCTGCTTTATCCATGTTTCAGCTACAAGTGGTTTGGGTTCTCCCTTAAACTCCGGTGGTCCCAGCTCCTTAAACTGTTTAGCGGTGACCGCCTGAGAGTTTCTAGTATTTCCACCTACGTTGTGGACAGGAGCCGCTTTCACCTGTTGTTGCATGAATTGCATAAAACCTCTGAACATTCCATCATTCATCATCTGGTCAGTGTTGTTGTTTGCATGAGGATTGTCACCTTCCTGATGCACATTATCCTGATTATTGATATGTGGTGAATCAATAATCGCCTGTGCTCCATTGCTATTCTCAACATTCTCAGATGCCATTTTCAGATACTGCCACAAAATAAAAGTTAATTGATATGTCATATATTATCCTTATATTATGACCGACCAATTAAATACCATGCAAATAAACTTAGGTAGGTCATACTAGCGAAGGAATTCCCCGTCTCTCCCCTCCTAGTTCTATTCTCACATCTTAGCCAGGGATCATATCCCTAAGCTCTGATACCAACTGTGACGCCCCCAAAATTAGGTATACATCACCCATCTTGGGTCGTCAGATACATAGTACAGAATACAAATACAACTTACTAATACAACTGTCGTGTACAATACGACAAAACATAAACTGTGAGTTTGAATACAAATATTATCTTCTAGAGAGTATTCATACTCAAAAGGAGTCCTCATTACATTTATTAACACACTATTACATAGAATAGTGAGGACTACTAACTAATACTATCATTCGAACCATCACTCCGTTCCCCGACTTGCCCCAGCTACGTTCTCATTTCCTGAAGAGAACAGTGAAAGAAAGGGTGAGCTCAACTAGCCCAGTAAGAAATATTATGACTAAGATAATGCAGAATAAATTATCATTAGCCTTCAACAATGTTAAACTGATAAAATATAATAGACATCAAGTTTAACTGCAGCGGAACAAGCAATCCATTAAAAGAGTCAAGTAGAAAATAAACTCTACTATCTTTTATGATTTAAAAGGTTTTTCAACACTGTTATCGCTGTGACTCAGCTTAATAAAATAATTCACATCATCGAATCACCCCTGCACTACGGCCAAGGATATTCGTGTATTCATTAATGGTCATGATCATGCCAACAACTGTCCATCAATGCACTACGGGCCAATGATGACTTTTACCACATCATTTGTAACATTACGGTCATGATTATACCGAATAATCCTTGGTCATAATCATACCAAGTCCATCTATGCACTACATGCCACAGATGACTTTCAACATTTTATAAACATGAGGATGATGACAATGATATAAGAATTCAATAAAACAAGTTCAAGAATTAATTTATCCAAGAATTAATAACGTCCAAATTGTCAACATGATACTGCTTTGTGGAGTAAAATTCAAGAATACTTAGAAGAATATTTTCATGAAAAGATACTGGATGAAACGCAATTATCAAGGATATTTCATAAATTTTATGGAGTATAGAAGTTAAAACTTAACCAACTGAGTACAATAAAGAATGGAATAACAAAAGAAATCACCATGCATGCGATAGACCGCACAAACAGGTTACTCCAACAGAATAATAAATAATAGAACCAGGTCCGGCGTAAACGCACAGACAGGATATTCCGACAGAATAATAAATAATGGAACCAGGTCCGGCGTAAACGCACAGACAGGATATTCCGACAGAATAATAAATAATGGAACCAGGTCCGGTGTAAAACACACAGACAGGATGTTCCAACAGAATAATAACAAGACGGAACCAGGTCCGATGTAAAACACACAGACAGGATGTTCCAACAGAATAATAACAAAAATAGAACCAGGTCCGGTGTAAAACACACAGACAGGATGTTCCAACAGAATAATAAATAATGGAACCAGGTCCGGCGTAATCGCACAGACAGGATATTCCGACAGAATAATAAATAATGGAACCAGGTCCGGCGTAAACGCACAGACAGGATGTTCCAACAGAATAATAACAAGACGGAACCAGGTCCGGTGTAAAACACACAGACAGGATGTTCCAACAGAATAATAACAAAAACAGAACCAGGTCCGGTGTAAAACACACAGACAGGATGTTCCAACAGAATAATAGAAGAATGTCACCAAGTATAGGGTAGACCGCGTATACAGGTTATTCCAACAGAATAATAAGAAATGGAATAACAACAGTTCTCTTCATGAATAGGAAAGAATAACACCCCTTACCGGTTTAAAGAAGAGCTGAAATAAGGAAGTAGTTAAGTAGCAGAATACTCTTCTTCTCTCTCTCTCTATAGTTTCTCTCTATAGTTTCTCTCTCTAGAGTTCAGTGAATTCGTAAGAAATAATGAAAGAATGAGCTGCTATTTATAGAAAAATAGAATGCATAGTAACTAATCCATGAACGGTCCAGATTGATTACTTTAATCTGACGGTCCATATTTAAAGAAAATTTTTTTAAATAAAATATAATATATTCTATTTATAGAATAACTTTAATAAAGTATTCTGTTTTATATAAAAAGATGTTTCTGTTTTATTACGTTAATAATACGAATAAAACAAAACGTCATTATCGCTAAATAATTCATATTATTAACTGACAATAATTGAATCAAACTGAGTGACTTCTCACATAAGCATTAATAATCAATACCGTGTGCTACTATGCAACCACACGTATTACTGTACTTTACTACCGAGTAGTTCAACAGTAACAATGGTAAAACTTCCGCCGTTATTTTTAATAAAATATTTTTGTCGTTTTCTCAATCTGACAATAATTCCGTTGTGGGGTCCACCAATGATTGTGCCGTTGTACGAATATTCCCTGTTAAAATGAATATTCCCCGACCAATCGAATATTATATAACAACTTGCGTACTTTGCAAAATTTATAAATATTACCAACAATTATAACATTATATCAAATTAACTCCATAATATTCAAAAATGATATTTATAGAAAATTCATCTTTATTTATAAAAGTTGGGGTCTTACACATGGTTTAATTCCCGATAATCGATACAAAGTCGCATACTCCCGTATTTCTTCTTTACAAATAAAATAGGAGCACCCCAAGGAGATGTACTAGGACGAATGAAACCGATGTCCAATAACTCTTGTAGTTGGACCTTCAACTCCTAAAGTTCAATAGGAGCCATTCGATATGGGGTTTTAGAAATAGGCTTTGTACCAGGTTCAAGATCAATAAAGAATTTAACTTCACGTTCTGGGGGTAGACCGGGATGTTCTTCAGGAAATACGTCAGGAAAGTTGCTAACCACAGGAATATTATTCAAATTTGACGTGTCTTTATTCAAATCCATAGCATGGGTTAAGAAAGCTTGACATCCGTTTTTCAATAAACGAATGGTTTTATGACTTGATATGACAGTGATTGATTTTAATGGCTTTGTTGCTTGAATTCGAACAACAGGTTGATTAGGAATATGAAAACTAACAACCTTACAAAAGCAATCAATTTTGGCATGATGAGTAGTTAACCAATCAATTCCTAAAATCACATCAAAAGCAAGTATCTTTAAAGAGATAAGATCAACAAGTAATGTGATGGTGCCAACTTGGATCAAACAAGATTTATAAACAGTGGATGTAACGAAAGTTTCTCCTAACGGAGTTTCAACAGATAAGTCAAAGTCTAATTTTCTCCGGAGTCAATTTTAAACGTTGAGTATAAGCAGGAGAGATAAATGAATGGGTAGAACCGGTATCTAGTAAAGTATAAACTTCGCAAGAATTCAAGATTAGCTTACCCGTGATCACCTCGTTCGGGTTTCTCGCGTTATGGCCAGTCACGACAAACGCCCTTCCAGGAACTGCTGATTTCGACTTATCCGGGACAACTTTTGGAGTCACCATCCCCGCTGAACTTGGTTTTACTACAGAACACTCTCGAGCTATATGACCCTCCTTTCCACAGTTATAACATACCTTAGATTGTTGTGGGTAGTTTGGGCTGATATGTCCCTCTTTCCCACATTTGTAACATACGACCGGTGGTCGTTCTCCTCCCCTAGAAACAGTTGATGTTTGTGCTGACGTCTTCACATTATCATTGTTGTACCTTCTCTTCTTGAAATCTCCTCCCGACTCGCTCCTTCTATTATCACGACCACAATTACCACCAGAGTGGTTACCGCCTTTATCCGTATTTTTCCCTCCTCGTTAGTTATCATCGCTCTGATGACTGCTGTCATCGGTATGATTCTGGTTGTGGTCCCTCGATTGACCGTACTCGTTATCTTGCTCTAATAATTGAGCCCTGTTGACAACATCTGAATAGAGAGAAAATTTATGAGAAGTGAGATATTGACGTATGTCGGGTTTCAAACCTCTCAGAAACATCCGCGACATACGTTCCTCATTCTCCACTAAATGAGGTGCAAACCTGGACAACTCTGTAAATTTTGCCTCGTACTGGGACATCGTCATGTTATTCTGCTCCAGTCTAATAAACTCTACCTCCTTCATATGACGAATACTTTCAGGAAAGTACTTGTCATTGAATAGTTTCTGAAATGTCTCCCAAGACATGCTGAGTGTGGCTGGATGGGTACGCTTCACAGATTCCCACCAGTAGTCTGCCTCGCCATGGAACATAAAGGTGGCAAATGGAACCTTCTGTTCCTCCGTGCATCCCAAGACATCAAATATCTTGATAATTTGCTTGAACCATGTCTCCGCCTTAATCGGATCCGGCTTTCCCCAGAATTCTGGTGGTCCCAACTCTTTGAACTGCTTGGCTGTGACCAGCTGTGCGTTGCCATTGTTTCTTCCTATATTTTGAACAGGAATCTCCTTCGTCTGGTTTTGCATGAATCGCAAAAAGCTTCTAAACATCTCATCGTTCACCGTCTGCTCAGTGGTGTTGTTCACAGGAGGAACATTGCCAGCCGGTTGCACGTTCTCCTCGTTGGTGAGTACAGGTGTCTCCACAGTTTCATTTACTCCACTGTTAACATTCTCAGTCGACATTCTCAAATACTGCCAATAAACAAGGGTTAATTTAACAAATTAACAAATCACATAATATTCCTATATTATGACCGACCAACAAATAAGCTTAGGTAGGACACACTAGCGAAGGATTTACTCGTCTCTCCCCTTCTAGTTCTATTCCCCGATCTCCGCCAGAGATCATATCCCTAAGCTCTGATACCAACTGTGACGCCCCCAAAATAGGTCCAATCCATCCAACCCATTCTGAGTCGCCAAATACATGGTACAGAAAATAACTACAACTTTATTATTACAATTGTCATGCAAAATACGACAACACATATACTGTGAGTTTAAATACAAATATTGTCATCTAGACAGTATTCATACTCAATTAAGTACTCATTATACTTATTGATACACTATTTTACAAAATAGTGAGGACTACTAAAATAACTGTCTTGAACCATCATTCCACACCCCGACTAGTACTCGCTACATTCTCGCCTCCTGAGAAGAAAAATGGAACAACAAGGAAAAGGGAGAGCTCAACTAGCCCAGTAAAGAATATTATGACTAAGATAATATACAACAAATTATCGTTAGTCTTCAACAGGGAAAAATTTAATAGAATACAATAGACAACAAGTTTTATATCAATATTCGCAGCGGAAAATAATAATTTATAGAAAAGTTACGTAGAGAATGAAATCTACTATTATCTATGAATTTAAAAGCCCATCATCAACATTTTATCCCTGTAATATCAATCAATAAATATCTTGAATCAAATAGTCATCTTTGCACTACAGGCCAAAGATATCCATCAGTTAGTCATGTTCACCTCAACACCTGTTCATCTTTGCACTACGGGCCAAAGATATTCATCAGAAATCATTAATCTTTGCACTACAGGCCAAAGATATTCATTTATATCATCATTTAGGACTGAGGATGATGAAAAATATTTTTAAGGAAACGAATCCAGTGAAACAAAATAATAAATATTAAGGATTCGTATTTCAGCTATTCCATGTCCAAAAATACCTCATAAATAATCATAGTGGAGTAAAATTCAAGAATGATCAAAACATGGATACAATCAAAGCTAGTATCCAAAATAGATATTTTGAACGAAAAGAAGAAAATTTTATTTTTCGGTGGATAGTAACTCGTGAATAGTAACTCATGAATAGTAATCCCGACATGAAAAGTTCAAAATTTGATAAAAAGTTCAGATCAATACTTCGGCATAATGATATTGAAGAAAATAATATCATTTAAGAAGAAATAACATCCCTTACCTCGTAAAAACAGTACTTCTAGTTGAAACACCGGATATAGGCTATGACTTGAACTTGCACCGTAAAGCAATACTCAAAGTATTAGAATACTCACAAGAATACACTCACTAATATAGAGAGAGAAAGAGAGAGAAGATTTCAATTTCTGGTGTGATTTTCAATTCTAACCTAAGCACCCTATTTATAGGAAAATGCTTAGAACACCAAAGCAAAAAATTAAATATAATAATATTATATTTACAAAATTGTCAAGCCCACCTTAGAAGATCTAAATTCAGCCCATTCTTATCACATGTTGAGCCCACTAATTTGCAAAAAAACTTTTTTCTTTAAAATAATAATTAAAACTTCCAAAAATCAATTATTTCGGAACTTCAGAACTTTAATAATTCATAATAAATAGCCCTTTTGTCAGAAAATTCGAATCTCGTAATCTTTATAGGAAATTCAATTCTCTACAACTTTGCAGAAGAAAGTTTTTCCAAATTCCAAACAGAAATTGACCGAAATCCACAAACGGACGATTTTACAGTCAATAATAAATTTTCGGTCAAGAATTGTATCCACCAACACACAAAACATGTGTTAATCATTTAATGCCACAAAAATACTCTTCCTCCTCATATACTCATATATCCCACATTCATTGTAAACATATCACCATCAATATATTATTAAAATAATATATTTAAATGAATTATTTTATCAGAAAAAGATAAAATATTAATTTTCAACAATTGTCACATTAAAAATTTTCTCCATCTATATCCACATAAAATCACTATTTTTCTCATCATATAAATCAATAATTAATTATACACAAATAATATTACAGAACCACAGTACTGGCAACCAGGCCGTTCTCAGGAAAGAGGGGGATTTCCAATAAGGATCTCTCCTTATTGGCACGCAATTAGATGACCAAACCTCTCCTTAGACAGAACTTTCTAGACATTGCCAATAATGTTATCTAATATTATTATTCAGATAATATGAATTATTGTTCCGATAATAGAAAATATTGTGTAGTGACAATTATTAAAACAACAGTAATATAAAATATCAACGCAGCAATTATTGAATCAATAAAATACCATATTGAACAGTAATTACTGTAACAATTATTGAGTAGTGCCTTCTTACGTAAGAATCAATAATTAGTGCAATACCGTGTGCTACTATGCAACAACGCGTATTACTGTGCTTTAACCACCGGGTATTCCAACAGTATTAACAGTAACAACTACGCCGTTATTTATAAACAACTTGTTTTTTGTCGATTTCTTCATCCAATCGCTTTCTGTTATGGGGCCCACACAAGGCTGCACCGTCGTACGAATATTCTCCGATAATAAGAATATTCCACGACCAAACAAATATTCCCCGACAACAATGAATATTTTAGGACCACTTGCTTATTTGAAATATTTGCGCATTTTACCCATAACTAACCACATTAATCAAATCAACCCTTACTATTTCAAAATAATAAATAGAGGAATTTAAATTTCATTTATTAATAATTTGGGGTCTTACACTTTGTACCAGGTTCAAGATCAATAAAGAATTCAACTTCACGTTCTGGGGGTAGACCGGGAAGTTCTTCAGGAAATACGTCAGGAAAGTCAATAACAACAGGAATATTACTCAAATATGACGTGTCTTTATTCAAATCCATAACATGGGCTAAGAAAGCTTGATATCCATTTTTTAATAAACGAATAGCTTTATGACTTGATATAACAGTGATTGATTTTAATGGCTTAGTTTCTTGAATTCGCACAACAGGTTGGTTAGGAATATGAAAACTAACAACCTTACGAAAACAATCAATTTTGGCATGATGAGTAGTTAACCAATCAATTCCTAAAATCACGTCAAATGCAAGTATCTTTAAAGAGATAAGGTCAACAGGTAAGGTGATGATGCCAACTTGGATCAAACAAGATTTATAAACACTGGATGTGATGAAAGTTTCTCCTAACGGAGTCTCCACAGATAAATCAAAGTCTAATTTCTCCGGAGTCAAGTTTAAACGTTGAGCACAAGTAGGAGAGATAAATGAATGGGTAGAACCGGTATCTAGTAAGGTATAAACTTCGCAAGAATTTATGATTAGCTTACCCGTGATCACCTCGTTTGGGTTCCTCGCATATTGACCAGTCACGACAAACGCTCTTCCAGGAACCGTTGACTTTTCTGGGACAGCCTTTTGAGTCACCATCCCCGCTGGACTTGGTTTCGCTACAATGCAATCTCGAGCGATATGTCCTTCCTTTCCACAATTATAACATACCTTAAACTGTTGTGGGCAGTTTGGGCTGATATGTCCTTCTTTTCCGCACTTATAGCACATGACCGGTGGTCGTTCTCCTCCCTTGGAACCAGCTGGTGCTGACGTCTTCGTATTGTCATTATTGAATCTCCTCTTTTTAAAATCTCCTCCCAACTCGCTTCTTCTATTCTCATGGCCACGATTACCACCAGAGTGGTTGCCGCTCTTGTCCGTATTTTTCTTTCTCCGCTGGTTATCTTTGTTCTGATGACTACTGTCACTGGTATGATCCTGGTTGTGGTCCCTCGGTTGACCGTACTCGTTATCTCGCTCTAATAATTGAGCCCTGTTGACAACATCTGAATAGAGAGAAAATTTATGAGAAATGAGATATTGACGTATGCCGGGTTTCAAACCTCTCAGAAACATCCGCGTCATACGTTCCTCATTCTCCACCAAATAAGGTGCAAACCTGGACAACATTGTAAACTTCGCCTCGTACTGGGACACCGTCATGTTGTTTTGTTCCAATCTAATAAACTCTACCTCCTTCATATGACGAACACTTTTAGGAAAGTATTTGTCATTGAACAGCTTCTGAAATGTCTCTCAAGACATGCTGAGCGCGGCTGGATGGGTACGCTTCATAGATTCCCACCAGTAATCTGCCTCATTACGAAACATAAAAGTGGCGAATGGAACTTTCTATTCCTCCGTGCATCCAAAGACATCGAATATCTTGGTAATTTGTTTGACCCACGTCTCCGCCTTAATCGGATCCGGCTTTCCACAGAATTCTGGTGGTCCCAACTCCTTGAACTGCTTGGCTGTGGCAAACCGTGAATTGCTATCATTTCCTCCTGTATTTTGAACACGATTCTCCCTCGTCTGATTTTGCATGAACTGCAAAAAGCTTTTAAACATCCTATCGTTCATCATCTACTCAGTGGCGTTGTTCACAGGAGGAACATTGCCAGCCTGTTGCACGTTCTCCTCGTTGGTGAGTACAGGCGTGTCCACGGTTTCGTTTACTCCATTGTTAATATTCTCAGTTGCCATTTTTAAATACTGCCATAAAACGTTAATTAAACAAATTAACAAATCACATAATACCCCTATATTATGATTGACCAACAAATAAGCTTAGGTATGACACACTAGCGAAGGATTTACTCGTCTCTCCCCTCCTCGTACTATTTCCCGATCTCCGTCAGAGACCATACTCCTAAGCTCTGATACCAACTGTGACGCCCCCAAAATAGGTATACAACACCCATTCTGAGTCGTCAAAATACATGGTACAGAAATAACTACAATTTTATTAATACAACATAAAAATTGTGAGTTTAAATACAAATATTGTCATCTAGACAATATCCACACTCAAATAAGTCCTCATTACAATTATTGATATATTATTTTACAAAAATGGTGTGGACTACTAAAATAACTTTCTAGAACCTTCATTCCATACCCCGACTAGTACTCGCTACATTCTCGTCTCCTTAGAAGAAAAATAGAACAAAAAGGAAAAGGGTGAGCTCAACTAGCTCAGTAAAGAATATTATGACTAAGATAATATAAAACAAATTATCGTTAGTCCTCAACAGGGAAAAATTTAATAGAATACAATATACAAGAAATTTTAAATCAATATTCGCAGCGAAAATAATAATTCATTAGAAGAGTTAAGTAGAGAATGAAATCTACTATCTTCAATGATTTTAAAAGTACATCATCAATATTTTATCCCTGTAACATCAATTAATATACATCTTGATTCAAATATTCATCTTTGCACTACGGGCCAAATATATTCATCATAAAATCATTAATCTTTGCACTACAGGCCAAAGATATTCAGTTATATCATCATTTAGGACTGAGGATGATGAAAAATATTTTAAAAAAAACGAATTCAGTGAAACAAAAGAATAAATATTAAGGATTCGTATTTCGGTTTATCCATGTCTAAGAATACCTCATAAATAATCATAGTGCAGTAAAATTCAAGAATGATCAAAACATGGATACAATCAAAGCTAATATCCATAATAGATATTTTGGTCGAAAACAAAAATTTAATTTTTCTTTGAATAGTGTCGTATTCATGATTAGTGTCGTATACGTGAATAGTACCGTATACGTGAATAGCAACCCCAACACAAAAAATTCTAAATTTGATAAAAATTTAGATCAATATTTCGGCATAATGATATTGGAAGAAATAATATCATTTATATAAAAAAAATATCCCTTACCTCGAAAGACAGTACTTCTGACTAGAATACTGGATATAGAGCTGAAGGGAACTTGCACCGTATAGCAACACTCAAAGTCTTAAAATACTCACAAAATACGCTCGATAATATAGAGAGAGAAAGATTTCAGTTTCTGGTGTGATTTTCAATTCTAACCTAAGCACCCTTTTTATAGGAAAATACTTAGAACACCAAAGTAGAAAATTTAATAAAATATTAATATTATTTATATACATTCCTACGCCCACCTTCAATAACTGAATTCAGCTATTTCAACAACCAGTGGGGCTCACCAAACATATCAAAAACGTTTTTCTAACTATAAATATTTTAAACTTCTAAAAATCAATTATTTTGGAACCTCGGAACTTCAATAATTCATAATAAATAGCCCTTTTGTCAGAAAAATTTGAACCACATATTTTTTTCATAGGAAATTCCATTATCTACAACTTTACAGAAGAAAGTTTTTCCAAATTCTAAACAGAAATTAACTGAAATCCACAAACGGACGATTTTATATGCTATAATCAAATTTCAGTCAAGAAATGGGCCCACAGACATGTTTAACATGTTTTAAATAAATTTTGTAACAAAAATATTCTTTCTCCTCATATACTCATATATCCCACATTCATTGTAAAAATATCATCATTATATTATAATAATATAATAAAATATTAATTTATCAGAAAAGATAAAATATCGATTTTCAACAATTGTCACTTTTAAAAAAATTCCATCTATATCCACATAAAATGAATTTTTTTTCTCATCATATAAATCAATAATTAATTATTCATAAATAATATTACCGAATCACAATACTGACAACGAGGCAGTTCCTAGGAAAGAGGGGGCTTTCCAATAAGGATTTCTCCTTACTAGCGCGCAATTAGATGACCAAACCTCTCCTTAGACAGAACTTTCTAGACATTACCAATAATGTTATCTAATAATATTATTCAGATAATATGAATTATTTCTTCGATAATGGAAAATACTGTGTAGTGACAATTATTGAAACAATAGTAATATAAAATATCAACGTAGCAATTATTGAATCAATAAAATAAAATACTGAACAGTAATTACTGTAACAATTATTGAGTAGTGCCTTCTTACGTAAGAATTAATAATTGGTGCAATACCGTGTGCTACTGTCCAACAACACGTATTACTGTGTTTTAACCACCGGGTATTCCAACAGTATTAACGGTAACAACTACGCTGTTATTTATAAACAACTTATACTTGTCGTTTTCTTCATCCAATCGCTTTCCGTTATGGGGCCCACAAAAGATTGCGCCGTCGTACGAATATTCCCCGACAGGAAGAATATTCTATGACCAAACGAATATTTCCCGACAACAATGAATATTTTATAACCACTTGTTTATTTAAAATATTTGCGCATTTTATCCATAACTAACCTCATTAATCAATTCAACCCTTACTATTTCAAAATGATAA
Organism: Panax notoginseng; assembly: GCA_016801055.1. Lineage (NCBI taxonomy): Eukaryota > Viridiplantae > Streptophyta > Magnoliopsida > Apiales > Araliaceae > Panax > Panax notoginseng. The sequence continues at coordinate 3,280,301 of CM029023.1, read as the reverse complement.
ATAGAGGAATTTAAATTTTATTTATTAATAACTTGGGGTCTTACAGATGGGACTTTTCGATAAAGATTTCTCCTTACTAGCGCGCAATTAGGTGACCAAACCTCTCCTTAGACAGAACTTCCTTAGACATTGCCAATAATGCTATCTAATAATATTATTTAAATAATATTAATTATTGATCTGATAATGAAGATATTGTGCAATGACAATTATTGAAACAATAATAATATAAAATATCAACGTAGCAATTATTGAATCAATAAAATAAAATATTGAACAGTAATTACTGTAACAATTATTGAGTAGTGTCTTCTTACGTAAGAATCAATAATCCAACAATACTGTGTAATACCGTGTGCTACTGTGCAACCAAGCGTAGTACTGTATTTTAACCACCGGGTATTCCAACAGTGTTAACGGTAATAACTGTGTCGTTATTTATAAAAACTCAAACTTGTCGTTTTCTTCATCCGACCGTTTTCTGTTATGGGGCCACAAATGACTGCGTCATCGTACGAATATTCTCCGACAGCAAGAATATTTCACGACCAAACGAATATTCCTCGACAACAATAAATATTTTATAACCACTTGCTTATTTTGCAAAATTTGCACATTTCACCCATAACCAAAGCATTATATCAAATTCACCTTATTATTCAAAATAATAATTAGAGGAAATTCGATTTTATTTATGAATAAGTTGGGGTCTTACAACCTCCCCTCCTTATAAAATTTTATTCTCGAAATTGACGTACGTACCTGGTGTTTCGAAAAGGTGCGGATACCTTACTTTTATTTCTGATTCTAACTCCCAAGTCATTTCTTCAATAACATGGTTCCTCCACAAAATCTTAATTTGTGGTATAACCTTGGTGCGTAGGACATGTGTGACGCCCCCAAAATAGGTCTAATCCATCCAACTCATTCTAAGTCGCCAAATACATGGTACAGAAAATAACTACAACTTTATTATTACAATTGTCGTGCAAAATACGACAACACATATACTGTGAGTTTAAATACAAATATTGTCATCTAGACAGTATTCATACTCAATTAAGTCCTCATTATACTTATTGATACACTATTTTACAAAATATTGAGGACTACTAAAACAACTGTCTTGAACCATCATTCCACACCCCGACTAGTACTCACTACATTCTCGCCTCCTGAGAAGAAAAATGGAACAACAAGGAAAATGGTGAGCTCAACTAGCCCAGTAAAGAATATTATGACTAAGATAATATACAACAAATTATCGTTAGTCTTCAACAGGGAAAAATATAATAGAATACAATAGACAACAAGTTTTAAATCAATATTCGCAGCGGAAAATAATAATTCATAGAAGAGTTACGTAGAGAATGAAATCTACTATTATCTATGAATTTAAAAGTCCATCATCAGTATTTTATCCCTGTAACATCAATCAATATTCATCTTCGCACTACAGGCCAAAGATATTCACCAGTTGGTCATGTTCATCTAAACACCTGTTCATCTTTGCACTACGGGCCAAAGATATTCATCAAAAATCATTAATCTTTGCACTACAGGCCAAATATATTCAATTATATCATCATTTAGGACTGAGAATAATGAAAAATATTTTAAAGAAAACGAATCCAGTGAAACAAAATAATAAATATTAAGGATTCGTATTTCAGCTATTCCATGTCCAAAAATACCTCATAAATAATCATAGTGGAGTAAAATTCAAGAATGATCAAAACATGAATACAATCAAAGCTAGTATCCATAATAGATATTTTGGACAAAAAGAAGAAAATTTTATTTTTCGGTGAATAGTAACTCGTGAATAGTAACTCGTGAATAGTAACCCCGACATGAAAAGTTCTAAATTTGATAAAAAATTCAGATCAATACTTCGACATAATGATATTAAAGAAAATAATATCATTTAAGAAGAAATAACATCCCTTACCTCGGAAAGACGGTACTTCTGACTGGAATACTAGATATAGTGCTGAAGGAAACTTGCACCGTATAGCAACACTCAAAGTATCAAATACTCACAAGAATACGCTCGATATAGAGAGAGAAATAGAGAGAAACTTGTGTTTTTGGTGTGATTTTTAATTCTAACCTAAGCACCCTATTTATAGGAAAATGCTTAGAACACCAAAGCAGAAAATTTAATATAATATTAATATATTTATCAAATTTTCCTTAGCCCACCTCTAGACATTTGATCTCGGCCCATTTATATCACATGTTAGCCCACTTAAATGCCAAAAAACGTTTTTCTTCAAAATCATAAATAAAACTTCCAAAAATCAATTATTTTGGAACTTCAGAACTTCAATAATTCATAATAAATAGCCCTTTTATCAGAAAATTCGAATCTCGCGAGTTTTTATAGAAAATTCAATTCTCTACAACTTTGTAGAAGAAAGATTTTGCAAATTCCAAACAGAAATTGACCAAATTCCACAAACGGGCGATTTTACAGTCAATAATAAATTTTCGGTCAAGAATTGTGTCCACCAACACACAAAACATGTGTTAATCATTTAATGCCACAAAAATACTCTTCCTCCTCATATACTCATATATCCCATATTCATTGTAAAAATATCACCATCAATATATTATTAAAATAATATATTTAAATGAATTATTTTATCAAAAAAAGATAAAATATTAATTTTCAACAATTGTCACATTAAAAATTTTCTCCATCTATATCCACATAAAATTAATATTTTCCTCATCATATAAATTAATAATTAATTATACACAAATAATATTACAGAATCACAGTACTGGCAACCAGGCCGTTCCTAGGAAAGAGGGGGCTTTCCAATAAGGATTTTTCCTTACTGGCGCGCAATTAGATGACCAAACCTCTCCTTAGACAGAACTTTCTAGACATTGCCAATAATGTTATCTAATACTATTATTCAGATAATATGAATTATTGCTCCGATAATGGAAAATACTGCGTAGTGACAATTATAAAATATCAACGTAGCAATTATTTAATCAATAAAATAAAATATTGAACAGTAATTACTGTAACCATTATTGAGTAGTGCCTTCTTACGTAAGAATCAATAATTGGTGCAATACTGTGTGCTACTGTGCAACAACGCGTATTACCGTGTTTTAACCACCTGGTATTCTAACAGTATTAACGGTAACAACTACGCCGTTATTTATAAACAACTTATTTTTGTCGTTTTCTTCATCCAATCGCTTTCCGTTATGGGGCCCACAAAAGACTGCGCCGTCGTACGAATATTCTCCGACAGTAAGAATATTCCACGACCAAGCGAATATTTCCCGACAACAATGAATATTTTATAACCACTTGCTTATTTAAAATATTTGCGCATTTTACCCATAACTAACCACATTAATCAAATCAACCCTTACTATTTTAGAATAATAAATAGAGGAAATTAAATTTCATTTATTAATAATTTGGGGTCTTACAACCTCCCCTCCTTATGAAATTTCGTCCTCGAAATTGACATACGTACCTGGTGTTTCGAAAAGATGAGGATACCTCGCTTTCATTTCCGTTTCTAACTCCCAGGTCATTTCCTAAATAGCATGGTTTCTCCACAAAACTTTAACTTGTGGTATGACCTTCGTGCGTAGGACATGTTCCTTCCTATCCAAGATCTTGACAGGTACCTCTTCGTACGATAAGTCTTCGGCTATCTCGTCCGGTTCTAACTCAATAATGTGGTTTGGGTCTTTCACATATTTGCGTAGCACAGATATATAAAAAATATTATGAACACGAGACATACTTGGAGGTAACGCGAGTCTATAGGCCACATTTCCTACTCGGTCAAGAATCTAAAATGGACCAATAAATCGTGGATTGAGCTTTCCTCTCTTCCCAAATCTTGTAACTCCTTTCCATGGAGCTACACGTAATAATACATGATCCCCAATGTCAAATTTAACGTCCTTTCGATGAAGATCCACATAACTCTTTTGTCGATCCTGTGCCGTTTGTATAAGTTGTCGAATCGTTTGGATCTTCTCTGTAGTCATTCGTACCAACTCTGGTCCCAACAACGTTGCTTCTCCCACCTCATCCCAACATACTGGAGAACGACACTTTCGTCCATACAATGCTTCAAAGGGAGCCACACCTATACTTGCCTGATAACTGTTATTGTAGGAGAATTCCACCAATGGTAGGTACTTATCCCAACTTCCTTTAAAATCTAGGACACAAAGTCTTAATAGATCTTCAAGAGTTTGAATAGTCCTCTCTGATTGCCCGTCCGTTTGAGGATGGTAAGCTGAACTAAATCGTAAATCCGTGCCCATAGCTTTTTGCAAGCTTACCCAAAATCTTGAAGTGAATCTTGGGTCACGATCTGAAACTATGGATACTGGCATGCCATGCAACCTTACAATATCATTCACGTACATACTAGCAAGACGTTCAAAGGAATAAGTCTCCTGTATCGGCAAGAAATGAGCAGACTTGGTTAATCTATCAACTATAACCCAAATAGCATTTATGCCTTGAGAAACCGTGGGAAGACCCGTAACGAAATCGATGGTAATGTGTTCCCACTTCTATTTTGAAATCTCAAGTGGTTGCAATGGACCCTTTGGTACTTGATGCTCCGCCTTTACACGTTGACAAGTTAAACACCTCGAGATAAACTTTGCAATCTCTCTCTTCATATTGTTCCACCAAAATGTATGTCGAAGATCACGATACATTTTAGTACTTCCAGGATGGATTGCAAATGGTGTATTGTGTGCCTCCATCATGATCTTGTACTTCAAATCAGAATCGTTAGGAACACAAATTCTGGAGTGGACTCGAAGTATTCCTTCTTCATCGATTCTTGCTTCTGAAATAGCACCTTCTTGCACTTTCTTCTTCATACGCATCAGCTCCGGGTCTGTAGCTTGAGCAACTTTAAGTTTATCGATTAAAGTTAGTTCTACGCGTATACTTGACATCATCACACTCGTTCCTGCATATGATCTTCTACTCAACGCGTCAGCTACCACGTTTGCTTTTCCAGGATGGTATTAAATAGTATGGTCGTAATCTTTCAACAGCTCGAGCCAACGTCGTTGCCGCATGTTGAGTTCTTTTTGAGTGAAGAAATATTTGAGGCTTTTATGGTCTGAATATATCTCCACTTTCTCCCCATATAGATAATGCCTCCAGATCTTTAGCGCGAAAACGACTGCTGTCAACTCTAGATCATGAGTAGGATAATTCCTCTCATATTCTTTAAGTTGTCGCGAGGCATAGGCTATAACTTTCCCACGTTGCATGAGATCACATCCTAGCCCTTTGCCTGAAGCATCGATGTAGATAACAAATCCATCTGTACCAGATGGTATGGTCAAAACAGGTGCCGAAATGAGTCTCCTCTTAAGCTCTTAGAAACTCTTCTCGCATTCTTCACTCCATACGAATTTGATATCCTTCCGAGTCAGCTGCGTTAACGGGGTAGCGATTCGAGAAAATTCTTACACGAATCTCTGATAATAACCAGCTAAGCCTAGAAAGCTACGTATTTCGATTACTGACTTAGGTTGCTCTCAACTGTGACTCATATCCCAATCTTTGATAGCACGTCACAATGGTACCTATCAGTTTACTACCATACGAATATGGCATCCCCTACGGAGAGTCTGGCTTCAATGCATTCCACAAAGGAAGTCACCAGATAGAGGCTCGGTTATCAACTTCTATAGTTGGGTTTTTAACTCCTGAAGTTCAATAGGAGCCATTCGATATGAGATTTTAGAAATGGGTTTTGTACCGAGTTCAAAGTCGATACAAAATTCAATATCACGCTCTGGGAGTAAGCCAAGAAATTCTTCAGGAAATACGTCAAAATTTTTACTAACAATAGAAATATCATTCAAATCTGACGTATTTTTGTTCAAGTCCATAACATAGCTAAGAAAGCTTGACATCCGTTTTTCAATAAACGAATGACTTTACGGCTTGATATGAAAGAGTTTGACTTCAATGGTTTGGTTGCTTGAATTCGAATAACAGGTTGCTTAGGAATATAAAAACTAACAACCTTACGAAAACAATCAATTTTGGCATGATGAGTAGTTAACCAATCAATTCCTAAAATCACATCAAAAGCAAGTATCTTTAAAGAGATAAGGTCAACAGGTAATGTGATGGTGCCAACTTGGATCAAACAAGATTTATAAACAGTGGATGTAACGAAAGTTTCTCCTAACGGAGTTTCAACAGATAAGTCAAAGTCTAATTTTCTCCGGAGTCAAGTTTAAACGTTGAGTATAAGCAGGAGAAATAAATGAATGGGTAGAACCGGTATCTAATAAGGTATAGACTTCATAAAAATTTATAATTAACTAACCCGTGCTAACTTCGTTCGGGTTCCTCGCATTCTGACCAGTCACGAAAAGCGCTCTTCTAGGAACCGTTGACTTTGACTTTTCTGGGACAACTTTTTGAGTCACCACCCCCGTTGGACTTGGTTTCGCTACAGTACAATCTCGAGCGATATGTCCTTCCTTTCCACATTTATAACATACCTTAAACTGTTGTGGGCAGTTTGGGCTGATATGTCCTTCTTTTTCGCACTTACAGCATATGACCGATGGTCGTTCTCCTCCCTTGGAACCAGTTGCTGCTGGTGCTGACGTCTTCGTATTGTCATTGTTGAATCTCCTCTTTTTAAAATCTCCTCTCGACTCGCTTCTTCTATTTTCATAGCCACGATTATCACCAGAGTGGTTGCCGTTCTTGTCTGTATTTTTCTTTCTCCGCTGGTTATCATTGTTCTGATGACTGCTGTCACCGATATGATCCTGGTTGTGGTCCCTCGGTTGACCGTACTCGTTATCTCGCTCTAATAATTGAGCCCTGTTGACAACATCTGAATAGAGAGAAAATTTATGAGAAATGAGATATTGACGTATGCCGGGTTTCAAACCTCTCAGAAACATCCGCGTCATACGTTCCTCATTCTCCACCAAATGAGGTGCAAACCTGGACAACTCTGCAAACTTCGTCTCGTACTGAGACACCGTCATGTTATTCTGCTCCAGTCTAATAAACTCTACCTCCTTCATATGACGAATACTTTCAGGAAAGTACTTGTCATTGAACAGTTTCTGAAATGTCTCCCAAGGCATGCTGAGTGCGGCTGGATGGGTACGCTTCACAGACTCCCACCAGTAGTCTGCCTCACCACGGAACATAAAGGTGGCGAATGGAACCTTCTGTTCCTCCGTGCATCCCAAGACATCGAATATCTTGGTAATTTGCTTGACCCACGTTTTCGCCATGATCGGATTCGGCTTTCCCTTAAATTCTGGTGGTCCCAACTCCTTGAACTGTTTGGCTGTGACAAACCATGAATTGTTATCATTTCCTCCTGTATTTTGAACACGAGTCTCCTTCGTCTGATTTTGCATGAACTGCAAAAAGCTTCTAAACATCCCATCGTTCATCATCTGCTCATTGGTGTTGTTCACAGGAGAAACATTGCCAGCCTGTTGCACGTTCTCCACGTTGGTGAGTACATGCGTCTCCACGATTTCATTTACTCCACTGTTAACATTCTCAGTCGACATTCTCAAATACTGCCATAAAATAAGGGTTAATTTAACAAATTAACATATCACATAATATCCCTATATTATGACCGACCAACAGATAAGCTTAGGTAGGACACACTAGCGAAGGATTTACTCGTATCTCCCCACCTAGTTCTATTCCCCGATCTCCACCAGAGATCATATCCCTAAGCTCTGATACCAACTGTGACGCCCCCAAAATAGGTCCAATCCATCCAACCCATTCTGAGTCGCCAAATACATGGTACAGAAAATAACTACAACTTTATTATTACAATTGTCGTGCAAAATACGACAACACATATACTGTGAGTTTAAATACAAATATTGTCATCTAGACAGTATTCATACTCAATTAAGTCCTCATTATACTTATTGATACACTATTTTACAAAATAGTGAGGACTACTAAAACAACTGTCTTGAACCATCATTCCACACCCCGACTAGTACTCGCTACATTCTCGCCTCCTGAGAAGAAAAATGGAACAACAAGGAAAAGGATGATCTCAACTACCCCAGTAAAGAACATTATGACTAAGATAACATAGAACAAATTATCGTTAGTCTTCAACAGGGAAAAATATAATAGAATACAATAGACAACAAGCTTTAAATCAATATTCGCAGTGGAAAATAATAATTCATAGAAGAGTTACGTAGAAAATGAAATCTACTATTATCTATGAATTTAAAAGTCTATCATCAGCATTTTATCCCTGTAACATCAATCAATATTCATCTTCGCACTACAGGCCAAAGATATTCACCAGTTGGTCATGTTCATCTAAACACCTGTTCATCTTTGCACTACGGGCCAAAGATATTCATCAGAAATCATTAATCTTTGCACTACAGGCCAAATATATTCAATTATATCATCATTAGGACTGAGGATGATGAAAAATATTTTAAAGGAAACGAATCCAGTGAAACAAAATAATAAATATTAAGGATTCGTATTTCAGCTATTCCATGTCCAAAAATACCTCATAAATAATCATAGTGGAGTAAAATTTAAGAATGATCAAAACATAGATACAATCAAAGCTAGTATCCATAATTGATATTTTGGACAAAAAGAAGAAAATTTCATTTTTCGGTGAATAGTAACTCGTGAATAGTAACTCGTGAATGGTAACTCATGAATAGTAACCCCGACATGAAAAGTTCTAAATTTGATAAAAAGTTCAGATCAATACTTCGGCATAATGATATTGAAGAAAATAATATCATTTAAGAAGAAATAACATCCCTTACCTCGGAAAGACGGTACTTCTGACTGGAATACTAGATATAGTGCTGAAGGAAACTTGCACCGTATAGTAACACTCAAAGTATCAAATACTCACAAGAATACGCTCGATATAGAGAGAGAAGTAGAGAGAAACTTGTGTTTCTGGTGTGATTTTCAATTCTAACCTAAGCACCCTATTTATAGAAAAATGCTTAGAACATCAAAGCATAAAATTTAATATAATATTAATATATTTATCAAATTTTCCTTAGCCCACCTCTAGACATCTGATCTCAGCCCATTTATATCACATGTTAGCCCACTTAAATGCCAAAAAACATTTTTCTTCAAAATAATAAATAAAACTTCCAAAAATCAATTATTTCGGAACTTCAGAACTTCAATATATCATTATAAATAGCCCTTTTATCAGAAAATTCGAATCTCCTGAGTGTTTATAGGAAATTCAATTTTATACAACTTTTCAAAAGAAAGTTTTTCCAAATTCTAAACAGAAATTGACCGAAATCCACAAACAGGCGATTTTACAGTCAATAATAAATTTTCGGTCAAGAATTGTATCCACCAACACATAAAATATGTGTTAATCATTTAATGTCACAAAAATACGCTTCCTCCTCATATACTCATATATCCCACATTCATTGTAAAAATATCACCATCAATATATTATTAAAATAATATATTTAAATGAATTATTTTATCAAAAAAAAATAAAATATTAATTTTCAACAATTGTCACATTAAAAATTTTCTCCATCTATATCCACATAAAATTAATATTTTCCTCATCATATAAATCAATAATTAATTATACACAAATAATATTACAAAATCACAGTACTGGCAACCAGGCCGTTCCCAGGAAAGAGGGGGCTTTCCAATAAGGATTTCTCCTTACTGGCGCGCAATTAGATGACCAAACCTCTCCTTAGACAGAACTTTCTAGACATTACCAATAATGTTATCTAATAATATTATTCAGATAATATGAATTATTGCTCCGATAATAAAAAATACTGCGTAGTGACAATTATAAAATATCAACATAGCAATTATTTAATCAATAAAATAAAATATTGAACAGTAATTACTGTAACCATTATTGAGTAGTGCCTTCTTACGTAAGAATCAATAATTGGTGCAATACCGTGTGCTACTGTGCAACAACGCGTATTACCGTGTTTTAACCACCGGGTATTCCAACAGTATTAACGGTAACAACTACGTCGTTATTTATAAACAACTTATTTTTGTCGTTTTCTTCATCCAATCGCTTTCCGTTATGGGGCCCACAAAAGACTGCGCCGTCGTACGAATATTCTCCGAGAGTAAGAATATTCCACGACCAAGCGAATATTCCCCGACAACAATGAATATTTTATAACCACTTGCTTATTTAAAATATTTGCGCATTTTACCCATAACTAACCACATTAATCAAATCAACCCTTACTATTTCAGAATAATAAATAGAGAAAATTAAATTTCATTTATTAATAATTTGGGGTCTTACAACATGCTCTTTTCTATCCAAGATCTTAACAGGTACCTTCTCGTACGTTAAATCTTCGGCTATCTCGTCTGGTTCTAACTCAATTATGTTATTCGGGTCTTTCACATATTTACGAAGCATAGATATGTGAAAAATATTATGAACATGAGACATGCTTGGAGGTAATGCGAGTATACAGGCCACATTTCCTATTCGGTCAAGAATCTTAAATGGACCAATAAATCTTAGATTGAGCTTTTCTCTCTTCTAAAATCTTGTTACTCCCTTCCATGGAGCAATACGTAACAATACATGATCCCCAATATTAAATTCTACGTCCTTTCGATGAAGATTCGCATAACTCTTTTGTCGATTCTGTGCCGTTTGTATACGTTGTCGAATCATTTGGATTTTCTCTATAGTCATACGTACCAATTCTGGTCCCAACAACGTTGCTTTACTCACCTCGTCCCAAAATACTGGAGAACGACATTTTCTTTCGTACAACGCCTCGAATGGAGCCATGCCTATACTTGCTTGATAACTATTGTTGTAGGAGAATTCCACCAATGGTAGGTACTTATCCCAACTTCTTTTGAAATTTAGGGCACAGAGTCTTAATAGATCTTCAAGAGTTTGAATAGTCTTTTCTGATTATCCGTCTGTTTGAGAATGGTAAGCCGAACTGAATCGTAAATCCGTGCCTATAGCTTTCTGCAAGCTAACCCAAAATCGTGAAGTGAATATTGGGTCACGATCTGAAACTATGGATACTGGAATGCCATGTAATCTCACAATCTCATTCACATACATACGAGCAAGACGTTCAAGGGAATAAGTCTCTTGTATCGGCAAGAATTGAGCAGACTTGGTTAATCTATCAACAATAACCCAAATCGCATCTATACCTTGAGAAACATTAGGAAGACCCGTAACGAAATCCATAGTAATGTGTTTCCACTTCTATTTCGGAATCTCAAGTGGTTGCAATGGACTCTTTAGCACTTGATGCTCCGCCTTTACACGTTGACAAGTTAAACACCTCGAGACAAACTCCGTGATCTCTCTCTTCATATTGCTCCACCAAAATGTATGTTAAAGATCATGATACATTTTGGTACTCCCAGGATGGATTACAAACGGTATGTTGTGTGCCTCCATTTCAAGTCAGAATCGTTAGGAACACAAAGTCTGGAGTTGAGTCGAAGTATTACTTCTTCATCGATTCTTGCTTCAGGAATAACACCTTCTTGCACTGTCTTCTTCATACGCATCAGCTCCAGGTCCATAGCTTCAGCAGCTTTAACTTTATCGATTAAATTCGGTTCTACTTGTATATTTGATATCATCACGTGGGTACTTGGAGCCTTTACCTCTATCTCCATCTTTTGCAAGTCATACAAAATGGGCCTTTGTATTAATAACATCGCACTCGTACCCGCATATGATCTTCTACTCAATACGTCAGCTACTACGTTCGCTTTTCCAGGATGGTATTGGATGGTATGATCGTAATCTTTTAACAGCTCAAGTCAATGTCGTTGTTGTATGTTGAGTTCCTTTTGGGTGAAAAAATATTTGAGGCTTTTATGATCCGTATAGATCTCCACTTTCTTCCCATACAGGTAGTGTCTCCAGATTTTCAACGCGAAAATAACTGCTGTCAACTCCAGATCATGAGTAGGATAATTTCTCTCATATTCTTTGAGTTATCGCGAGGCATAGGCTATGACTTTCCCATGTTACATGAGAACACATCCTAACCCTTTGCCTGAAGCATCGCTGTAGATAACAAATCCATCCAAACCAGATGGTATTGTCAGAACAGGTGCCGAAATGAGTCTCCTCTTGAGCTCTTAAAAACTCTTCTCGCATTCCTCGCTCCATACGAATTTTGTATCTTTTCGAGTTAGCTGAGTTAACGGAGTAGCGATTCGAGAAAATCCTTCCACGAATCTCCGATAATAACCAGCTAAGCCCAAAAAGCTACGTACTTTGTGTTAGGTTTGTAATATTCATGAATGCAATCAAATTGCACAAAATAATCGGAAACGTGAAAATTAGAGTTTTAAAATTTTACAAACTATATACTCGGATCATCATTTATACACAATTATTAATTAAACGAAAAAATGAAGAACACGAATCATACCCTTGAAGACTCCTCTTATTTATAGATGTGGGCAACTCTCCTTAACAATTAAGGAATTGTGTTTTCTTTTAATTAATTAGGCTCCTAATCTTATTAGGAATAATTAATTAAACTCTTTTAATTAATTAGTCTCCTAATCTTATTAGGATATATGAGAGTACTTTTATTAATTAATTCTCAAACTCCTTTAGGAATTAAATAATAATAATAGTAATAATAATAATAAGACTCCTCTTAATAATTTATATTTAATATTTTCAAAATATTAAATAATAAATATGAAGCTATTTAATTTATTCTATCACCATAGATTAAATTAAATATACTTAACTTATTATTACGATTATGTCATTAACTTCTTCAATAATTATTCTTCCTTTTATGGTGTGACCCTTTAGGTTCTCCGTATTAAACCGGTTGTAAATAAATTAATTAGAACAATTCTAATCTTATTTAAATAAATAAATTAAATTAATAATTTATTTAAATAAATAATATTTATTCTACAATAGGGATAAGCCTCCCTAGCGATTAACGACTTTTCAGATAATATAGATTTCAACATTAATCATAAAAAAACCTCTGGGTAAATAGTTACCGTACAATTCAATCCTTCCACCATACAATGTCCCAATTAAATATAAGACATGGAATTACTGTCAAGTCTTAATTTATTTAATTATATGTATTTCGATTCTTAAATGCACAACTCCAAATAATGCAAACTAGAAACTCCTTTTTAATTTCATTCTGCCTTGGTCAAGGACTACTGGGTTGTCATTTATCGAATCACATATGACATTTCTCTTCTTTTTACTACAAGTGGTAGATTCATTATTGATCATACATTATCTCCATGTACAACTTATTATACCCAAGCATACCCTTTGATATACCCTAAGGGTCTTAAGGAATAAATCAAAGTATAACTCATCATACACAAGATACTATGATGATCTCAAGTCCAAGGATCACTTGTACTACTATCACTACAGGAATTCCTATTGACAGGCAAGTAAAACTCCATTAGGTATTCCTTAGCGAGCCATGTTCAGTGAACTTATTCTTTAATAAGCACATACATACTTGCTTTAGTGTCTCCACACAAATGATCATGAGAACAATCATCATCATCCAATGAGCAAGCAACGTATGTACCAATCTATCCAGATTTACTAATCCAACGATTGGAAACTATTTTAGTTTTAAGCTTTCTAAGAATTTAGATCTCATTAGAATGATCATCATCATTATTCTAAAAGCATTGCTTAAAATTATAGGTTTATCACATATTATAAAATAGCATCATGTAGATAATTAAAAGTCTTTAATAAATTAATACTTTTTATTAATAAATGAATAAGATTGTTACAAAGTATATGCTTTATCATCAAGCATGATTGACTTGTGTGCATACTACTTTCAATCTTTTACTTGCACTAAAGCCAATCGCCATGGTATCTCATACCTTTCTTCTCTAAGTAACGATTATCCTGCTGTTGGATAAGCTTTAGTTAATGGATATGTAATGTTGTTCTTGAGAGTCTACTATCTCTATAGTGATTTCCCATCTTTCAATGATTCCTATAATCAAATGAAAGTGCCACAACACATGTTTAGATCCAAGATGAGACTTAGGAACTTTTCCTAGTTCTGTAATAAACTTTTCATCCAAACAATCAACTTGCAGCTTCATTTACAGCTATATACTTTGTCTTTATCACTAAACCAGCAACTCTTTGCTGTTTAGAACATTTCCAATTCACTGCACCACCATTCAAGGCAACGCTTTACATTAAATTGTATTTTCTTTCGTCTTGGTCTATTTGAAAAAACTCGAGTCTGTTAAGCCCTCTAGTTTTAATTCAGACACACCATGAATATGATCACATCCTTAGTGCCGGTTAAGTACTTTAAGATATTTTTCACTGACTCATAGTGAACTTCTCTAGAATATGACTGATCAACATCAGGTCTCGTACATTTCATTGCATATATGATAGTTACTCATGCGATCTCTCTTTTGGAGTATTTGGGGACCATTAAGAGAGATACACTACATGGCTCATCAACATGAGACATTTCTTGGAGTTTGCCATACTAAACGACTTTAGCATCAAATGAATATACGTTTCTTGGGTTAAGTTGAGCATCCTCTTGAATCTATCTATATAGATTTGTATCCCCAATTAAGATACTCTTTCCAAATCATTCATGGAGGAATGTTTAGACAACTTTATCTTTAATGATTGTAGCATTAGTATATCATTCCTTATCCGTAGTATATCAATATATAATACTAGAAATGTCACGACGCTCCCACTCACCCTTTTGTACACACTAGATTCATTCTTATTTTTGATAAAATCAAAGTCTTTTGATTGTCTCATCAAAACGAATGTTCCATATTTGAGAAGCTTGCTTCAATCCATTTCTCTGAGTGTCTACAACTCTTACCTCATCGTATGTAACTGGATCATCATCTTCTATGATGTGTACCTCATCATCATCATCTATGATGAATCCATACCTCCCATGTATCTTCGGTACTAATCCAGATTTATGATTCGATTGTGGTACAATAGGTCTATCTACAGGTTCCTCTTATTTGACTTATAGTGCTTTGTGGTTCTTGAACTCTTCAAGATCTATTATCCTCCCACTAGCTCCTTCAATGATAAACACATTTATCTTAGAAGGAAGCGTATTTCGCAACAAACACCTTTTGCTAAGTAAGACTATAGAACATATACCCTAAACTTACTTTAAGATGTCCCACAAATCTGTACTTGTCAAATCTTATCCCAAGCTTATCCTTTGAAACCTTTTCACATAAGTTGGACAACCCCTTATCTTAACTTACTTAAAATTAGGAATCCTTCCTGTCCATAACTTTTATGGAGTTTTGTGGCCAGATTTTGAGGTTACCTTTTCCGTAGATATGCAGCCATTTCTAGGACATTATCCCAGAAGGATACTGAAATGTCGGTAAAATCATTATGGACCGCACCATGTCCAACAGGATATGATTTTTCCTTTCAGATAAATCAATCAATTATTGCGTATCTGGAGGCGTCCATTGTGAGAAAGCCATTTGAGATGATCTAAAAACTCATTGTACAATTATTCCTTCCTTGATCCGATCAAAGAATCCTAATACTTTACCAATTTGTTTCATTTCTGAATTCTTTGAACCTTTCAAATAATTCACAATTGTATTTCAGCAAATACACACGCTCAACTTTTTGAACGATTATCTCCTTTTCTTATACTAGTTTATTCAATTTGTAAAATTATTTTTACGTAAGTCAAATATACAAAATCCATTAAGTAATATTCCAGTTCTATACAAAATATTATTTTTATAAATAGAACAACAATTGTTCTTAAATATAATACCAAAGATTTCATTGTCCAACAACAAAATAGAAATAATATTTCTAACAAAAATTAGAATATAATAACAACTTATTGACTTAATAAACTTGCCCATAGGCAATGCTAAACTATAAGTTCCTATGGCTAATGTAGCAACCTTTGCTTCATTTTCCACACATAGGATTACTTATCTCTGTTTAGCTTTCTACTTTTGTTTGGTCCCTTCATAAATCTATATTTATGATAACCAAAGTCGGTATCCAATACGCAAGTAGAACCTTGACTTAAAGAAAAATATATTTTAAATCATGAACAAAATTATATTTGTAACCGAAATTTCACTAAGCTTCTTCTAGTTAGCTCTGTAAGATGCTTCTCGTAGTTTCTTTCCAGTGTCCAGGTTTATTGCAGTGGAAGCAAACTCTTTTGCTATCCATATCAGTTTTGTTCTTATTATCCTTTATTTTTGTCTTTTCTATTTACCTTCTTAAAATCGTTCTTCTTTTTAGAAGATCATTTGGCCCCTACCAGTAAGACTTGGTATTTCTTGGTTGAAAAGTGACTCTCAACATTTTTCAACATGTTGAACAAATCAGCGAAGCTGATATCTAGCTTGTTCATATGAAAAAATTCACAACAATTGTGAAAGGAGTCCGGGAGTAAGTGCAAGATCAAATCTTGGCTCAACTCTCCATCCATGACAAAACATGTTGTCCTAATTGATCAATCAAATTGATTATGTTAAGGACTTTTGTCTGTACTATAGTGTCATCGGTCATTCTAGATCGGAAGAGCTCCTTAGATATCTGATATCTATCAGTCTTACTTTCCTCATCATAAACTACTTGATGTGCAGGAATATAGTAAGAGCATCCATAGTTTCATGCTGACGCTGAAGCTCATTACTCATGGACGCGAGCATGATGCATTGAGCCAACTGTGCATCATCTTGCCCACTTTCTAAAGGTAGCTATTTCTTCTTCAGAGGCATTGTCTGCAACCATTGCAAGGATAGACGTATTAAGGACATAAGATAGCTTTTCAGGCATGAGAACTATTCTCAAATTCCTTAACCAATCCGAGTGATTCGGTCCGGTTAATTAACATCTAATATGTTTCGCAGTGATAGTAATTTAGACATTGTAAAATTCTGTAAATGAATTTGTTCTTAACAACATTTTAGCATACATTCTTTTATTAATTACCAAAATAAATTAGGTCTTATTTTAAATTGGTATCTCCCACTATTTTCTTTAAATTATATTACCCTCAATATATATAGTTCGACAATATCTAATTAAATATATGCTAGTGAGAATAAGGATCTCATTTCAAATGTATATAGTCTTGTGTGTGTACAATAAACTATATATAAATAAATAGGTAGACAACTCTTGTCAATTATATCAACTATGTAACTCCTTGTATTTTGCCTTTTAAATCATAATGGTCAAGTGTGTGTACATCCGAACTAAAATGATTTAAGTTAAGTCAGACCCAGCATTTCCATATAAGTGAAGAGAAAACTACAGCCCTTGTGTGTGCACAACAAAGCAGTAATGTTTAATTCCTTATAAACATCATATGTAATAAAAATATCTTAAATATTTAATACTTGCCTTGTGTGTGCACAACAAACTCATATTAAATATTCAATACTCTATTGTTTCTATCATACTAGAAGGCGACATTCGATATTCCAAATATCTTTGAATGTTACAACTTAATATAAAATATTTGAGGGGTTTGTTATTAATTTGTGTCATCTTATTTAGAGCGCATGCACACATATATATAAAATACGCGTCATATTAATTAACATGCGAAGCATGTTTGCATAATATATGATATATATAGTATAAGCATGCACATATAGAATACTATATTCTACCTAGATTGATTATAGACTTTTATTCTAGTTTGGTTCACTAGAGCCACCAAGTGAACCAAAAAGGTCAAACCCTAGGGGTGCAAGAATTAATATTTAAATATAATTATTACATTTAAATTCGGGCTCCATTATAAACGGGTCTTCAAGCGTTCCTTGCTTCTTGTTCTCCAAATCTTCAAAATTAATTCTAACTATTCCTAATACAAAACTATTTAAAATAAATAGAAACCTTGATCAGCAGTCAAGGAGAAGTACATAGGAGGGAGATAGAATTTACATTAAGAAAAAATTAGAGAAGACGAGGTACGCAGACCCTATTTAATAAAATCCATACATTCATGCATTCAACTAAAATAAAATCCAATCACATTGGTCAATAGTCCATAATCAATCCCATTTATTATCATACACATCACCATATGTATCAATAAATAATATTCATCTCATGAATAATAAACATTCAATATATATATATATATATATATATATATATATATATATATATATATATATATATATATATATATATATATGATATCATTTAATGAGCAAATTTAGTTAGCATAAAATCTAATTTTGAATCAAAATAAACTCCTTTATTTTAATCCAAATTTAAATAAAAATAAACCTATTTTATTTTAATTTATCCAATTTTGAATAAAATAAACTATTTTATTTTAATCAAAATCTTTAATCAAAATAAACTCATTTATTTTAATTAATTATGGAATCCAATTCCAAGTAAAAAAAACTCATTTATTAAAGGAAGCATAGATTCTCTTTCCTATTCACAAATAAACTCCTTTATTTTGAATAATATGAAATCTTATTCCATATCTAAATAAACTCATTTATTTAAGGAAATACGGATTCTCTTTCCTATTCATAAATAAACTCTTTTATTTAGAATAACATGAAATCTTATTCATATCTAAATAAATCCTTTATTTAAGGAAACATGAATCCAATTTCAACTCAAATTAGTTATCATGAAATCCAATTCCAACTCTAATTAGTTAGCATGAAATTCAATTTTAAGATTAAAATAAACTCTTTAGTTTAATTATAAAATTATTAAAATATTATATATATATATATATATATATATATATATATATATATATATATATATATATATATATATATATATATATATATATTAGAATCATAGTAAATAGGTAACATGAATATTATTAACCATCCTGGCAATGAATCCATGTTAGTATATATATATGTATAAGAAATCAATTTGCAATATAATCATTATATATATGATGGTGACCACGGCCCACTAACAGAAGGAAAAAAAAAGGCAGCGAAATCATGTTTTCGTGAATATGATTTTCGTTTTTTTTTATTTTATACAACAAAACTATGCCCAATAAAATTTTTCTAAACACATATCAATATTCATATCAAATAAAACAATTAATAATTTACATAAAGGTTTGACTTTGATACCACTGTTAGGTTTGTAATATTAATGAACGCAATCAAATTGCACAAAATAAGCGGAAACGTGAAAATTAGAGTTTTAAAATTTTACAAACCATATACCCGGATCATCTTTTATGCACAATTATTAATAAAACGAAAATATGAAGAACAAGAATCATACCCTTGAAGATTCGAGCTTCTTCATGTACAAGTTCACCTCCAATTTTTTTCGCGTTCAACTTGAATCCACCGGGTTTGGTTCATTCCTTTGATCAACGTTAGCCACCCAAGTGTTTGGCCTCTAGAGGTGATCTACCAAGGAAGAAAAAATATTCAAAAAGATGGGTGTTTGTCAAAACCCTAGTTTTTCTATCTCTCATAGAAAAGGAGCGTACTCTCCAACAATTGGAATCACATATGTTGTGAAAAAGTCAGCAACCCACACCACCCATAATAAAACTCCTCTTATTTATAGATGTGGGCAACACTCCTTAACAATTAAGGAATTGTGTTTTCTTTTAATTAATTAAATTTCTCTAATTAATTAGGCTCCCAATCTTATTAGGAATAATTAATTAAACTCTTTTAATTAATTAGCCTCCTAATCTTATTAGGATATATGAAAGTACTTTTATTAATTAAATCCCAAACTCCTTTACGAATTAAATAATAATATTAGTAATAATAATAATAGTAATAATAATAATAATAAGACTCCTCTTATTAATTTATATTTAATATTTCTAAAATATTAAATAATAAATATTAAGCTATTTAATTTATTCTATCACCATAGATTAAATTAAATATACTTAACTTATTATTACGATTATGCCATTAACTTCTTAAATAATTATTCTTCCTTTTATGGTGTGACCCTTTAGGTTCTCCATATTAAACCGGTTGTGAATAAATCAATTAGAACAATTCTAATCTTATTTAAATAAATAAATTAAATTAACAATTTATTTAAATAAATAATATTTATTCTACAATAGGGATAAGCCTCCCTAGCGATTAACGACTTTTCAGATAATATAGATTTTAACATTAATTATAAAAGAACCTTTGAGTAAATATAAGACATAGAATTACTGTCAAGTCTTAATTTATTTAATTATATGTATTTCGACTCTTAAATGCACAACTCCAAATAATGCAAATTAGAAACTCCTTTCTAATTTTATTCTGCCTTGACCAAGAACTACAGGGTTGTCATTTATCGAATCGCATAGGACATTTCTCTTCTTTTACTAGAAGTGGTAGATTCTTTATTGATCATACATTATCTCCATGTACAACTTATTATACCCAAGCATACCCTTTGATATACCCTAAGGGTCTTAAGGAATAAGTCAAAGTATAGCTCATCATATACAAGATACTATGATGATCTCAAGTCCAAGGATCACTTGTACTACTATCACTATAGGAATTTCTATTGACAGTTAAGTAAAACTCTATTAGGTATTCCTTAGCGAGCCACGTTCAGTAAACTTATTCTCTAATAAGCACCTACATACTTGCTTTAATGTCTCCACACAAATGATCATGAGATCAATCATCCTCATCCAATGAGCAAGCAACGTATGTACCAATCTATCCGGATTCACTAATCCCCAATTTAGTAATTCAACGATTGGGAACTATTTTAGTTTTAAGCTTTCTAAGAATTTAGATCTCATTAGAATGATCATCATCATTATTATAAAAGCATTGCTTAAAACTATGGGTTTATCACATATTATAAAACAGCATCATGTAGATAATTAAAAGCCTTTAATAAATTAATACTTTTTATTAATAAATAAATAAGATTGTTACAAAGTATATGCTTTATCATCAAACATGATTGGCTTGTGTGCATACTACTTTCACTTTGGTCACCGACTTCGGTTGCTCCCAACTTTGTATGGCTTCAATCTTCGCCAGGTCAACAGATACTCCATGTTTTGACACCACGTGCCCAAGGAATATTACTTCCTCAAGCCAGAACTCGCATTTCTTCAGCTTGGCATGTAGCTTGTTATCGCGAAGCCTTTGGAGTACTAGCTTCAAATGGTGCTCATGATCTTCACAGTTTTTGGAATAAATGAGGATGTCATCAATAAAGACAACAACGAACTGATCCAAATATTCCTTGAACACACGGTTCATCATATCCATGAAAGCAGCAGGAGCATTAGTCAATCCAAAAGACATGACTAAAAATTCATAATGCCTGTACCGAGTTCTGATGGCAGTCTTCGGAATATCCTCAGTTTTAATCTTCAGCTGATGATATCCAAAACGAAGATCTATCTTTGAAAAGAATTGTACTCCTTGCAACTGGTCGAACAGGTCATCAATGTGAGGTAGTGGATACCTATTCTTGATGGTGACATGGTTCAATTCCCGATAATCAATATAAAGTTGCATACTCCCATCTTTCTTCTTTACGAATAAAATAGGAGCACCCCAAGGAGATGTACTAGGACGAATGAAATCGATGTCTAACAACTCCTATAGTTGGACCTTTAACTCCTAAAGTTCAATAGGAGCCATTCGATATGGAGTTTTAGAAATGAGTTTTGTACCAGGTTCAAGGTCAATAAAGAATTCAACTTCACATTTTGGGGGTAGACTGGGAAGTTCTTCAGGAAATACATCAGAAAATTCACTAACAATAGAAATATTATTCAAATCTGACGTGTTTTTGTTCAAGTCCGTGACATGGGCTAAGAAAGCTTGACATCCGTTTTTTAATAAGCGAATAGCTTTATGGCTTGATATGATAATGATTGACTTCAGTGGTTTGGTAGCTTTAATTCGCATAACAGGTTGGTTAGGAATATGAAAACTAACAACCTTACGAAAATAATCAATTTTAGCATGATGAATCGTTAACCAATCAATCTTTAAAATTACATCAAATGAAAGTATTTTCAAAGAAATAAGATCGACAAGTAATGTTATGGTACCAACTTAGATCAAGCAAGACTTATAAACAGTAGATGTAATGAAAGTTTCTCCTAACGGAGTCTCAACAGATAATTCAAAGTCTAATTTCTCCGGAGTCAAGTTCAAACGTTGAGCACAATCAGGAGAGATAAAAGAATGGGTAGAACCGGTATCTAATAAGGCATAAATTTAGTAAGAGTTTATGATTAGCTTACCCGTGATCAGCTCGTTCGGGTTCCTGGCGTTTTGGTCAGTCACGACAAACGCTCTTTCAGGAACCGCTGACTTTGACTTGTCCAAAACAGCCTTCGGAGTCACCATTCCCGCTGGACTTAGTTTCGCTAAAAGACAATCTCTAGCTATATGATCTTCCTTTTCACAGTTATAACACACCTTGGATTGTTGTGGGTAGTTTGGGCTGATATGTCCCTCTTTCCCGCATTTGTAACAAACGACCGGTGATCGTTCTCCTCCCCTAGAAACAGTTGATGCTGGTGCTGATGTATTCACGTTATCATTGTTGTACCTTCTCTTTTTGAAATCTCCCCCCGACTCGCTTCTTCTACTATCATGGCCACGATTACTATCAGAGTGGTTACCACTTTTGTCCGAATGTTTTCCTCCTCGCTAGTTGTTATTGCTCCGATGACTGCTGCCACTGGTATGACCCTGGTTGTGGTCCCTCGGTTGAACATACTCATTATCAAGCTCTAATAATTGAGCCCTATTTACAACATCTGAATATAGAGAAAATTTATGAGAGATAAGATATTGCCGAATTTCAGGTTTCAGACCTCTTAGAAATATCCTCGTCATGCATTCCTCATTCTCTACCAAATGAGGTGCAAACTTAGATAACTCCGCAAACTTCGCCTCGTACTAGGACACTGTCATGTTATTTTGTTCCAGTCTAATAAACTTTACCTCCTTCATATGACGAATACTTTTAGGAAAGTACTTGTCATTAAATAGTTTCTAAAACGTTTCTTAAGACATATTGAGTGTGGCTGGCTGGGTACGCTTCACAGATTTCCACCAGTAATCTGCCTCACCGCGGTATATAAAGGTGGCGAATGGAACCTTCTGTTCCTCCGTGCATCCCAAGACATCAAATATCTTGGTAATTTGCTTGACCCACATTTCCGCCTTGATCGGATCCGGCTTTCCCACAAATTCTGGTGATCCCAACTCTTTGAACTACTTGGCTGTGATAAGCCGCGCGTTGCTATCATTTCCACCCGTATTTTGTACACGAGTCTCCCTCGTCTGATTTTGCATGAACTGTAAAAAGCTTCTAAACATTCCATTATTCATCATTTGTTCGGTAGTGTTGTTTACAGGAGGAATATTTCCTTCTTGTTGCACGTTCCCCTGGTTGGTGATTAAAGGTGTCTCCACGGTCTCATTCACTCCATTGTTAACATTCTCAGCTGTCATTCTCAAATACTGCCATAAAACAAGGGTTAATTAAAGAAATTGGCATACCACATAATACCCATATGTTATGACCGACCAACAAATAAGCTTAGGTAGGACACACTAGCGAATGATTTACTCGTCTCTCCCCTCCTAGTTCTATTCCCCGATCTCCACCAGAGACCATATCCCTAAGCTCTGATACCAACTGTGATGCCCCCAAAATAGGTATACATCACCCATTCTGAGTCGCCAAATACATGGTACAGAAACAAATATAACTTCATTAATACAATTGTCGTGCAAAATACGACAACACAAATATTGTGAGTTTAAATACAAATATTGTCTTCTAGAGAATATCCACACTCAAATAAGTCCTCATTATAATTATTGAAACACTATTTTATAAAATAGTGAGAACTGCTAACACAACTGACTGAAAATATCACTCCACACCCTGACTAGTTCCCGCTATATTCTCGCCTCTTGAGAAAAATGGAACAAAAAGGAAAAGGGTGAGGTCAACTAGCCCAGTAAAGAATATTATGACTAAGATAACATACAACAAATTATCATTAGTCTTCAACAGGGAAAAATCTGATAAAATATAATAGACAACAAGTTTTAGATCAACAACTGCAGCGGAAACAACAATCCATTAGAAGAGTCAAGTAGAGAATGAATTCTACTATCTTCTAAGATTTAAAAGTTCATCATCAATATTTTATTCCTGTAACATCAATCAATATACATCTTGAATTAAATATTCATCTTTGCACTACAGGCCAAAGATATTCATTTGTATCACCAGTTAGTTATGTTCATATAAACACATGTTCATCTTTGCACTACGAGCCAAAGATATTCATCAGTTAATCATTCATCTTTGCACTACAGGCTAAAGATATTCAGTAATATCATCATTTAGGACTGAGGATGATGAAAAATAACTTAAAGAAAATGAATTCAGTGAGACAAAAGGAAAAATATTAAGGATTCGTACTACATTTTATCCAAGTTCAAAAATACTCCATAATGATCAATTGCGGAGCAGAATTTAAAAATAAAGATCAAAATGTGGATACAATCAAAGATAGTAACCATAATAAACATCTTGGACAAAGAAGAGAAAATTTCATTTTTTTGTGAATAGTGTCGTATTTATGAATAGTGTCGTATACGTGAGTAGTGCCGTATATGTGAATAGTAACTCTGACACAAAAAGGTAAAATTCCACAATAAAATTCATATCAATATTTCGGCATAATGATATTGAAGAAAATAATATCATTTACGAAGAAAATAATATCCCTTACCTCAAAAGAACAGTACTTTCGATTGAAATATCAAGTATAAGGCTGAAGAAAACTTGTACTGAATAGCAACTCTCAAAGTATCTAAATACTCATAAAAATATGCTCGATAATATTGAGAGAGAAAGAGAGAAAATTTGTTTCTGGT
Source organism: Panax notoginseng (assembly GCA_016801055.1). Lineage (NCBI taxonomy): Eukaryota > Viridiplantae > Streptophyta > Magnoliopsida > Apiales > Araliaceae > Panax > Panax notoginseng. Next base: position 3,255,277 of record CM029023.1, on the reverse strand, counting down.
GTGATTTTCAATTCTAACTAAGCACCATATTTATAAGAAAATGCTTAGAACGCCAAAGCAGACTAACCTGTTACCTGATGGCTTTACCTGCTACTATTCACGCCCACCACTTTTGAAATAAAATTTTAGCACATTTTTCACCAACCAAAAGTGGGGTCCACCCATTTTAGAAACTTTTAAAATGTTTTAAATTTAAACAATAATCAGCAACTTCAATAATTCATAATAAATAGCCCTTTTATCAAAAAAAATTGAGTCTCATGTCTATTCCATAGAAAATTTAATTGTCTACAACTTTGTAGAAGAAAGTTTTTCTAAATTCCAATCAGAAAATGTCCGAAATTCACATACGGATGATTTTTAATTCTTTCATTCTGACAAAATACTGATAAAACATATCAGCATTAATTTCTTCATTTATATCCACATAAAATAAATATATCCATTATTTATATCTACATAAAATAAATATTTTTTTATCATATAAATCAATAATTAATTATTCACAAATAATATTACAGAATCACAATTATGACAAATAGGTCGTTCCTAGGAAAGAGGAGGCTTTCTGATAAGGATTTCTCCTTACTGACGCGTAATTAGGTGACCAAACCTCTCCTTAGACAGAACTTCCTTAGACATTGTCAATAATGCTATCTAATAATATTATTCAAATAATGTGAATTATTGATCTGATAATGGAGATACTATACAGTGACAATTATTGAAATAACAATAATATAAAATATCAATGTAGCAATTATTAAATCAATAAAATAAAATATTGAACAGTAATTACTGTAATAATTATTGAGTAGTGCCTTCTTACGTAAGAATCAATAATCCAACAATATTGTGTAATACAGTGTGCTACTGTGAAATCACGCGTATTACTGTATTTTAACCACCGGGTATTCCAACAATATTAACGGTAACAACTGCGTCGTTATTTATAAAAACTCAAACTTGTCGTTTTCTTCATCCGATCGTTTTTCGTTATGGGGCCCATAAATGACTGCGCCATCGTACGAATATTTCCCGACTGCAAGAATATTCTACGACCAAACGAATATTCCCCGACAACAATGAATATTTTATAACCACTTGCTTATTTTGCAAAATTTGCATATTTCACCCATAATCAAAGCATTATATCAAATTAACACCTTATTATTCAAAATAATAATTGGAGAAAATTTTTTATTTATGAATAAGTTGGGGTCTTACACACTGCATAGGAAAGAGAGAGATAAGAGAGTGATGTGTAATGTAATGTTGATAATCAAACATTCATACCAAGATAACCAAACTTTTATACCAAGGTAACCAAACCTTTATACCAATGTAACCAATCTACCTCCACACCTGTAGTATAAATTGGTTACATTGGTCTGAAAGTTTAGCAACCAACTTCATGAAGGTTTGGCTACCAAATGCATCACATTCAAAATAAATTGGTAACTTAATAAAACTGAATTGGTTACCTTGGTATGAAGGTTTAGCTACCCACTGTATAAAGGTTTGGCTACCAACTACATCACATCCAAAATAAATTGGTAACCTAATAATTAAGGGTGTAAACGAGTCGAACCGGAGCGAACATAGAGCTACTCGAATTCGACTCAAAATGATAAATTCGTACTCGAATTCGGCTCGAATTCGAATTATATTTGAAAAGTCCTACTCAGATTCGACTCGACACGAATATTTATTACTCGAATTCGATCCAACTCGACTCGAATATTTATTCAAACTACTCGCGAGCTTCGAATTCAAGCTCAAATTCGAGTCTCCACATAATAACTAGTTTTTATAATAAATATAATTATAAATTAAATTTGTTATTTTACTTAAAAATGAGAAAATATATTTATTATTACACTTTACAAATATAAAATCACAATTAAAATTAAAAACAAAATAATAACTAATTATCCTAATTTGATTTAAATTTGTATATATTATAAGAGAATGTATCGAACATCTAATCGAATATGTATTAACCGAGTATGTATCGAATCACAATCAAGAATTCGAGTAGTTTGAATCTTATGCGAGTCAAGTATAACCTTGCTCAGATTCTACTCATATTTTTATTCGAACTATTTTTAATACTCAGCTTTGGATCATATTATTAACGAATCTGAGTCTCGCTCGTATTTTTTCGAGTCGAGCCCGAGCTCAAACTGTGTTGGCTCGTTTACAGCCTTACTAATAACACTGAATTGGTTACCTTGGTATGAATGTTTGGCTACCAACTGCACTATAAAAAAATAGCAGGTGTGGATGTGGATTGGTTACCCTGGTATGAATGTTTTGTTACCTTGGTATGAAGGTTTGGTTACCTTGGTGTGAAGGTTTGGTTACCACTATGAAAAAACTGAAGGTGTGGAGGTAGATTGGTTACCTTGGTATGACGGTTTGGTTACCTTGGTATGAAGGTTTGGTTACCAACTGCACTATGAAAAAATTGTAGGTGTGGAGGTGGATTGGTAACCTTGGTATGAAGGTTTGGTTACCTTGGTATGAATGTACAAATCAATCCCAAGTTTCCTCGTGGTAACAGTTTCATAATCAATCTTTATGGTGCTGAAAAATCTAACCAAATAACTTGAACTCCTCATGCAACACCATTATTAGGGCAGGGGCAAACTTCTCAGCATCACTAGAATTCACCCTTATAGATATTAGATCATCACAAATATTTGCGCCATTAATGTTATATCAGGTAACATATAAAATTCTACTAGCATCTACTTCAGTTACTGATACCATGCATATACCGAAAATAGACAATTCATGACGCCTGCAATTTGACAGGCCATAAGTGAGAAACACTTCCGTTTATCATGTTAGACAAGGAGAGCGAAACCAAGAAGATACGAAAGTAGTTAAGTAATTAAGTTTGTTTAAAAAGATAAAATAGAATCTATACCAATGAAGAGAATGATGTACCCAAGTATATATATATATATAAATTTCAAATATATCACCATTTAACCACATGCTCGTGGATTGATTTCCACAGACGGCGTAGTGCTTATATATCATTGGAAAAAAAGAGGATGAAGAAAAAAAAGAGAGAAACATGAACAAAGATCAAAAATGGGTCTGTTGTGTTTGAATAAGAAAATAATAATTAACGGGAAGAGATAAGGGAGATAATCGTGGGCCACGATTAAAGGATACCCAAATGTATTAATTTTGTAAATAAATATAGAAAAATGTATTACTTTTGTAATTATTTTATATATGCACCATTATTGTAATTATTTCTAAATATGTACTAAAATATGTAATTAACCCTTACTTTTTCCTACTGAATTGAACACAAACTTGCATTTGTATAATTATCTAACTTTTTTTAGTCAACTAATTAAATTATAATATTTTTATAAAAATTTAAAAAATCGTATGTTCTATTAAAATTTTAATGGCCAATATACGTGGTACTTTTTTTTTTGAAAACCCAAATTTTGGGGACTACAATATATCATTACTATTATTATTATAAGGAAAATAATATATTTTGCAATTTTATATATATTTTTTTTGTTGCGAGTTATATGGATAAGTATAATAATTGATAATATTTTAATGATGTATTTGATATGTTGGGTCAATCTTATAATCTTACCCAATCTAATATATTGATATACATCGTTGTTGGGACATGAATTTGTGGGCTCGGGTGATTCGGTAGGACCTACGCCACGTGGCAAAATATTTTAATTAAGAGGCTTGACATTCTAGAATGACTACAATTCTAGTTGACTTGTAGTATTTTTGTTCTATTTGACTTCTTATTCTTACGGATATTGAATCCTATCTAAATATGGTATATGTAGTTATAAGGAGTCATATTCCTGCTCGGGGACGGGTGTGTTGAGGCTGTGTGAGTAAACTATAAATACACGACCGTAATCTACATTACAAGTAATGACACTTTTTCTAATTTTACGCACTAAAGCATTAACGTGCCTGCATTGAACATTTTTCAGCATGTACTCACTCTTATTGTAAGACCCCAATTTTTTTTTGAATAAAGATGAGTTTTCTATAAATATCATTTTTAAATATTATGGAATGAATTTGATATAATGTTATAGTTGTGGGTAATATTTATAAATTTTATAAAGTATGCAAGTTGTTGTATAATATTCGATTGGTCGGGGAATATTCGTTTTATCAGGGAATATTCGTACAACGGCACAATTATTGGTGGACCCCGCAACGAAATTATTGTCGGATTGAGAAAACGACAAAAATATTTTATGAAAATAACGACGAAAGTTTTACCGTTAATACTGTTGAACTACTCAGTAGTAAAAGTACAGTAATACGCATGATTGCATAGTAGCACATGGTATTGATTATTGATGCTTATGTGATAAGTCACTTAGTTTTGTTTTATTAGTATTATTAATGTAATAAAACAGAAAATCTTTTTATATAAAACAGAATACTTTTATAAAGTTATTTGTTTTATTAGATTATAAATAGAATATATTATATTTTATTTAAAAGATTTTGCTTTAAATATGGATCGTCCGATTAAAAGTAAATCAATCTGGACCGTTCATAAATTAGTTACTATGCAGTCAATTCTTTTATAAATTGAAGCTCATTCCTTCATTATTTCTTACGAATTCATTGAAACTCTAGAGAGATAAATTATAGAGAGAAAGAAGAAAAGTATTCTGCTATTTCACTACTCCTATATCCAGTACTCTTCTTCTTAAGGTAAGGGGTATTATTTCTTTTGTATTCATGAAGAGAACTTCTGTTATTCTATTATTTATTATTCTGTTGGAATAACCTATATACGCGGGCTACCCTATACTTGGTGAAATTCTTCTGTTATTTCATTCTTTATTATTCTGTTGGAATATCTTGTCTGTGTGTTTTACGTCGGACCTGGTTCCGTCTTTATTATTCTGTTGGAATATCCTGTCTATGCATTTTACGCCAAACCTGGTTCCGTCTTTATTATTCTGTTGGAATATCCTGTCGGTGCGTTTACGCCGAACCTGGTTTCATTATTTATTATTCTGTCGGAATATCCTGTTGGTGCGTTTACGCATGACCTGGTTCCATTATTTATTTTTCTATTGGAATAACCTGTCTATGCGGTCTATCGCATGCTTGGTGAGTTATTTTGTTATTCCATTCTTTATTATACTCAGTTGGTTAAAGTTTTGGCTTTTATACTCCATGAAATTAGTGGAATATCTTTGATATTTGCTCTTCGTCCAGTATCTTTTTTCATGGAAATATTCTTCTGAGCATTCTTAAATTTTACTCTACAAAGCAGTATCATGTTGACAATTTGGACGTTGTTGGTTCCTGGATAAATTAATTCTTGAACTTGTTTTATTGAATTCTTATATCATTGTCATCATCCTCATGTTTATATTTTGTTGAAAGTCATCTGTAGCATGTAGTGCATAGATGGACTTGGTATGATTATAACCAGGGATTATTCGGTGTAATCATGACCGTAATGTTACAAATGATGTGGTAAAAGTCCTCATTAGCCCGTAGTGCATTGATGGACAGTTGTTGGCATGATCATGACCATTAATGAATACACAAATATCCTTGGCCCGTAGTGCATGGATAATTTGTGGTCATGATACTAATGAATATCCTTGGCCGTAGTGCAGGGATGATGTGGATTATTTATTAAGCTGAGTCTCAGCGATAAAAGTAATGAAAAACTTTTTAAATCATAAAAGATAGTAGATGCTATTCTCTACTTGACTCTTTTAATGGATAGCTTGTTCCGCTGCAGTTAAACTTGATGTTTGTTATATTTTATCAGTTTAACACTGTTGAAGGCTAACGATAATTTATTTTGCATTATCTTAGTCATAATATTTCTTACTAGGCTAGTTGAGCTCACCCTTTCTTTCATTGTTCTCTTCAGAAAATGAGAACGTAGCCGGGACTAGTCGGGGAACGGAGTGACGGTCCAAATGATAGTATTAGTATTCCTCACTATTCTATCAAATAGTGTGATAATAAATGTAATGAGGACTTATTCTGAGAGTGGATATTATCTAGAAGACAGTATTTGTATTAAAACTCACAGCTCTCTTGTTGTATATTAAAGATTGTATTTGTATTATGTACCATGTATTTGGCGACTCAGAATAGGTGATGTATACCTATTTTGGGGGCGTCACAGTTGGTATCAAAGCTTAGGGATATGATCCTGACTAAGATGTGAGACAAGAAATAGGAGGGGAGAAACGGGGAATTCTTTCGCTAGTATGACCTACCTAAGTTTATTTGGTATTTAATTGGTCGATCAGAGTATAGGGATATTCTGTTACATGTCAATTAACCTTTGTTTTGTGGCAGTATCTAAAAATGAAATTCGAGAATGTTGAGAATAGCAATGGAGCACAAGAGACCGTTAAGGTTCCACATATCAATAATCAGGATAATGTGCATCAGGAAGGCGACAATCCTCATGCAAACAATAACACTGACCAAATAATGAATGATAGAATGTTCAGAGGCTTTATGCAATTCATGTAACATCAGGCGAGAGAGGCTCCTGTCCAAAATGTAGGTGGAAACACTGAAAACTCTCGGACGGTCACCGCTAAGCAGTTCAAGGAGCTGGGACCACCGGAGTTTATTGGAGAGCCAAAACCACTTAAGGTGGAAACGTGGATCGAGTAGATCACCAAGATATTTGATGTCTTGGGATGCGCCGAGGAGCAAAAGTTTCCTTTTGCCACCTTTATATTGCGAGGAGAGACAGATTACTGGTGGGAATCGGTAAAGCGTACTCAACCTACCGCATTGAAGATGTCTTGGGAAAAGTTTCAAAAACTGTTCAATGACAAGTACTTTCCCGAAAGTATTCGTCACATGAAGGAGGTAGAGTTCATCAAGTTAGAGCAGGATAATATGATCGTGTCGTAGTACGAAGCTAAGTTTTTCGAGTTATCCAGGTTTGCGTCTCACTTGGTTGATAATGAGGAAAGAATAACGCGGATGTTTTTAAGAGGTTTGAAACCGGAGATACGTTAATATCTTATTTCTCATAAACTGTGTTTGTATCCAGATGTTGTAAACAGGGCTCAGTTATTGGAGCGCTATAACGAGTCAACGCAACCAAGAGAAAGCAGCAGGTAGAATGAAAATACCAGTGGTAACAGCCATCGAAGCGGTGACAACAAGCGTGGAGGGAATCAACATGCCAGAAATGGCAACCACTTTGGTGGTAATCATGGCCAAGGCAATAAAAGTGGACATTTTAAGAAGAGGAGATTCAACAATGATGGAAAGACGTCAGCACCAACACCCGTTGTTAAGGAAGGAGAACAACCACCTATCATATGCTTCAAATGCGGAGGGGAGGGACATATAAGTCCAAACTGCGCGATGCCATCCAAAGCATGTTATAATTGTGGAAGAGAAGGTTACCTAACCCGATTTTGTCGTGCACCGAAGACAAGTTCAGTTGGAAAGGTGACACAAAATACCATCCCAGACAAGTCAAAACTAGTAGTTCAAGGGAGAGCGTTTATTGTGACCTCCCAGAAAGTAAGAAAACCGAACGAGGTCATCACGGGTAAGCTTATCATAAACTCTAGCAAAATCTATACCATATTTGATATCGGTTCTACCCATTCTTTTATTTCTCCTACTTGCGCTCAACGATTAAATTTGACTCCAGAGAAATTAGACTTTGACTTATCTGTGGAAACTCCGTTGGGAGAAACCTTCAATACATCCACTGTTTATAAGTCTTGTTTGGTTCAAATCGGTACCCTCACATTACCTGTCGATCTTATTTCATTAAAAATACTTGCATTTGATGTGATTCTAGGGATTGATTGGTTAACTACTCATCATGAAAAAATTGATTATTTTCGTAAGGTTGTTAGCTTTCATATTCCTAATCAACCTATTATGCGAATTCAAGCGACCAAACCATTAAAATCAATCACTGTCATCTCAAGCCATAAACCTATTCGTTTATTGAAAAACAGATGTCAAGCTTTCTTAGTTATTGCACAGATTTAAACAAAAATACGTCAAATTTGAATGATATTTCTATTGTTAATAATTTTCCTGACGTATTCCCCGAAGAACTTCCTGGCCTACCCCCAGAGCGTGAAATTAAATTTTGTATCGACCTTGAACCCGGTACAAAACCCATTTCCAAAGCCCCATATCGAATGGCTCCTATTGAACTTCAGGAGTTAAAGACCCAACTGCAGGAGTTGTTAGACGTTGGTTTCATTCATCCTAGTACGTCTCCTTGGGGTGCTCTTGTTCTATTCGTGAAGAAGAAATATGGGAGTATGCGACTTTATATTGATTACCGGGAGTTGAATCATGTCACTGTCAAAAATATATATCCGTTGCCACGTATTGATGATCTGTTTGACCAGTTGCAAGGAGCATAATTCTTTTCAAAGATCAATCTTCGTTTTGGATATCATCAGCTGAAGGTTAGAACTGAGGATATTCAAAAGACTGCCTTCAGAACTCGGTACGGGCATTATGAATTCTTAGTCATGTCTTTTGGATTGACTAATGCTCCTGCTGCCTTCAGGGATATGATGAACCGAGTATTCAAGGAATATTTGGATCACTTTGTGGTCGTCTTTATTGATGACATCCTTATTTATTCCAAAAGCCCTGAAGATCATGAGCAACACTTGAGGCTGATACTCCAAAAGCTTTGTGAAAACAAGCTTTATGCCAAGTTGAAAAAATGCGAGTTCTGGCTGGAGGAAGTAGCATTCCTTGGGCACGTAGTATCAAGTCATGGAATATCTGTTGACCCAGCAAAGATTGAAGCTATTCAAAGTTGGGAGCAACCTAAATCAGTGACCGAAGTACGTAGCTTTCTCGGCTTAGCTGGTTATTATCGGAGATTCGTAGAAGGGTTTTCTCGAATCGCTACTCCATTAACTCAGCTGACTCGAAAAGATACAAAATTCGATTGGAGCGAAGAATGTGAGAAGAGTTTTCAAGAACTCAAGAGGAGACTCATTTCAGCACCTGTTCTGACAATACCATATGGCTCGGAGGGATTTGTCATCACCAGTGATGCTTCGGGCAAAGGGTTAGGATGTGTTCTCATGCAACATGAAAAAGTCATAGCCTATGCCTCTCGGCAACTCTAAGAATATGAGAAAAATTATCCTACTCATGATCTATAGTTGGCAGTTGTTGTCTTCGCACTTAAAATTTGGAGGCATTACTTATATAGGGAGAAAGTGGAGATCTTTACGGATCATAAAAGCCTCAAATATTTCTTCACCCAAAAGGAACTTAACATGCGGCAACGACGTTGGCTTGAACTGTTGCAAGATTATGATCATACCCTCCAACACTATCCTGGAAAAGCGAACGTGGTAGCTGACGCATTGAGTAGAAGATCATATGCGGGTACGAGTGCGATATTGTCAACGCAAAGGCCTATTTTGTGTGACTTGCAAAGGATGGAGATAGAGTTAAAGACTCCGGGGGCCCATGTGATGATGGCGAATATACGAGTAGAACTGACTTTAATTGATAAAGTTAAAGCTGCTCAAGCTACAGACCTGAAGTTGATGCGTATGAGGAAGAAAGTGCAAGAAGGTGCTATACCGGAAGCAAAAATTGATGAGGAAGGAATACTTCGAGTCAACTCCAGACTTTGTGTTCTTAACGACCCTGATTTAAAGTATAACATCATGATGGAGGCGCACAACACACCGTTTGAAATCTATCCTGGGAGTACCAAAATGTATCATGATCTTCGATATACATTTTGGTGGGGCAATATGAAGAGAGAGATAGCGCTGTTTATCTCAAGGTGTCTAACGTGTCAACGAGTCAAGGCAGAGCATCAAGTACCAAAAGGTCTATTGCAACCACTTGAAATTCCAGAATGGAAGTGGGAGCACATTACCATAGATTTCGTCACCGGTTTTCCCAAGGCTTCTCAAGGTATAGATGCGATTTGGGTCATTGTTGATAGATTGACCAAGTCGGCTCATTTCTTACCTATACGAGAAACTTATACACTTGAACGTCTTGCTCGTATATACATAAACGAGATTGTAAGATTGCATGGTATGCCAGTAACCATAGTTTCTGATCGAGACCCAAGATTTACTTCACAATTTTGGGTTAGTTTGCAGAAACCTATGGACACGGATTTATGGTTTAGTTCAGCATATCATCCTTAAACGGACGGGCAGTCAGAGAGGACTATTCAAACTCTTGAAGATCTATTAAGACTCTGTGTCCTTGATTTCAAGGGAAGTTGGGATAAGTTCTTACCATTGGTGGAGTTTTCCTACAACAACAGCTATCAAGCAAGTATTGGCATGGCTCCATTCGAAGCGTTGTATGGAAGAAAGTGTCGTTCTCCAGTATGCTAGGATGAGGTGGGTGAAGCAACGTTGTTGGAACCGGAGTTGGTACGTATGACTACGGAAAAGAATCAAACGATCCGGCAACGTATAAAAACCTCACAAGATCGACAAAAGAGTTATGTTGATCTTCATCGAAAGGACGTGGAATTCGATATTGGAGATCATGTGTTGTTATGTGTTGCTCCATGGAAAGGAGTTACGAGATTTGAAAAGAGAGGAAAGCTCAATCCTCGATTTATTGGCCCATTTTTAATCCTTGATTGAGTAGGAACTGTGGCCTACAGACTCGCTTTACTGCCAAGTATGTCTCGTGTTCATAACGTTTTTCACATATCTATGTTACGTAAATATGTGAAAGACCCGCACCACATTATTGAGTTAGAACCAGACGAAATAGCTGAAGATTTAACGTATGAAGAGTTTCCTGTTCAAATCTTGGATAAGAAGGATCATGTTCTACGCTCCAAGGTTATACCTCAAGTCAAAGTTTTGTGGAGGAACCACGATGTTGAGGAAATGACCTAGGACTTAGAATCTGAAATGAAATCAAGGTATCCTTATCTCTTCGACATATCAGGTACGTACCCTAATTTCGAGGGCGAAATTTCATAAGAAGGGGAGGTTATAAGACCCCAATTTTTTTTTAATAAAGATGAGTTTTCTATAAATATCATTTTTAAATATTATGGAATGAATTTGATATAATGTTATAGTTGTGGATAATATTTATAAATTTTGCAAAGTACATAAGTTGTTGTATAATATTCGATTGGTCGGGAAATATTCGTTTTATCAGGGAATATCCGTACAACGGCACAATCATTGGTGGACTCCGCAACGAAATTATTGTCGGATTGAGAAAACGACAAAAATATTTTATAAAAATAACGGCGGAAGTTTTACCGTTAATACTGTTGAACTACTCGGTAGTAAAAGTACAGTAATACGCGTGGTTGCATAGTAGTACACGGTATTGATTATTGATGCTTATGTGATAAGTCACTCAGTTTTGTTTTATTAGTATTATTAATCTAATAAAATAAAAAATCTTTTTATATAAAATAGAATACTTTTATAAAGTTATTCGTTTTATTTGATTATAAATAGAATATATTATATTTTATTTAAAAGATTTTGCTTTAAATATGGATCGTCCGATTAAAAGTAAATCAATTTGGACCGTTCATGAATTAGTTACTATGCAGTCCATTTTTCTATAAATAGAAGTTCATTCCTTTATTATTTCTTACGAATTCACTGAAACTCTAGAGAGAGAAATTATAGAGAGAAAGAAGAAAAGTATTCTGCTACTTCACTACTCCTATATCCAGTACTCTTCTTCTTAAGGTAAGGGATTATTTCTTTTGAATTCACGAAGAGAACTTCTGTTATTCTATTATTTATTATTCTGTTGGAATAACCTGTATACGCGGGCTACCCTATACTTGGTGAAATTCTTCTATTATTTCATTCTTTATTATTCTGTTAGAATATCCTATCTGTGCATTTTACGCCGGACCTGGTTCTGTCTTTATTATTCTATTGGAATATCCTGTCTGTGCGTTTTACGCCGAACCTAGTTCCGTCTTTATTATTCTGTTAGAATATCCCGTCGGTGCGTTTACGCCGGACCTGGTTCCATTATTTATTATTCTGTCAGAATATCCTATCGGTGCGTTTACGCATGACCTGGTTCCATTATTTATTTTTCTGTTGGAATAACCTGTCTATGCGGTCTATCGCATGCTTGGTGAATTCTTTTGTTATTTCATTCTTTATTATACTCAGTTGGTTAAAGTTTTGGCTTTTATACTCCATGAAATTAGTGGAATATCTTTGATATTTGCGCTTCATCCAGTATCTTTTCATGAAAATATTCTTCAGAGCATTCTTAAATTTTACTCTACAAAGCAGTATCATATTGACAATTTGGACGTTGTTGGTTCCTGGATAAATTAATTCTTGAACTTGTTTTATTGAATTCTTATATCATTGTCATCATCCTCGTGTTTATATTTTGTTGAAAGTCATCTGTAGCATGTAGTGCATAGATGGACTTGGTATGATTATAACCAAGGATTATTCGGTGTAATCATGACCGTAATGTTACAAATGATGTGGTAAAAGTCCCCATTGGCCCGTAGTGCATTGATGGATAGTTGTTGGCATGATCATGACCATTGATGAATACACAAATATCCTTGGCACGTAGTGCATGGATAATTTGTGGTCGTGATACTAATGAATATCCTTGGCCGTAGTGCAAGGATGATGTGGATTATTTATTAAGCTGAGTCTCAGCGATAAAAGTAATGAAAAACTTTTTAAATCATAAAAGATAGTAGATGCTATTCTTTACTTGACTCTTTTAATGGATAGCTTGTTCCGCTGCAGTTAAACTTGATGTTTGTTATATTTTATCAGTTTAACACTGTTGAAGGCTAACGATAATTTATTCTGCATTATCTTAGTCATAATATTTCTTACTGGGCTAGTTGAGCTCACCCTTTCTTTCACTGTTCTCTTCAGGAAATGAGAACGTAGCCGGGACTAGTCGGGGAACGGAGTGACGGTCCAGATGATAGTATTAGTAGTCCTCACTATTCTGTCAAATAGTGTGACAATAAATGTAATGAGGACTTATTCTGAGAGTGGATATTTTCTAGAAGACAGTATTTGTATTAAAACTCACAGCTCTTTTGTTGTATATTAAAGATTGTATTCGTATTCTGTACCATATATTTGGCGACTCAGAATAGGTGATGTATACCTATTTTGGGGGCGTCACACTTATTACTTGCTTAATTCCGTATTAGCAAATACACGCAAGTATATAAGATCAAATAGCAATATAGTGGTAAGCAAGTTATCGTTACTACAAAGAATTATTTGATAATAATTACCAAGTACTAACTCTTAACTAAATTAATTTTATTTAAACTATAAAATAAAAAACAAGTAATTAAACTACTCTATTAACAATGATTAAATTCAGATTTTTAAGACTTAAGATACAATTTCTCCGAATGTTTCATCTAAATTGTCTATCTCTCTAATTAATTATAAGGTCACGATGAATTATTAATCCAGAATTCGTTAGTATTTATATTTCTCCTTCGATGATCATATAAACAAATCTTCCCTATATCCACCACAATGGGAATGGAATTGGGAAAGAACACCCTAGCTAAATAAATCACTATATCTATAACAACCCGGGTTAAATCCTGAGTTTGGAACAAATCTCGGGTCAAATCTCAAGTCCAAATCGAATCAAATCCATCAAAATAAAGTCTAAAACCACTGATCCAATAATATCTTCTTGGTTCATCTTAGCCCATCACAGGCTCACCTAAAAGGTCATGACTTGAAGGTACTATTGGTAGTTACTTAATTCCTTATATATAGACAAATTTTCCTCCTATCTTTCGATGTGGGACTGAGGTGTTACAAACTCCCCCACTTAAATTTCTGACGTCCCCGTCAGAACGGATCACACACACGGTCCACAGATCTTTGTCTCTCTAGTCATTGTGGGATAATACTGGCTGGTTTGGTGTCCCCACCTCCGGACCTCCATATCTCCATTGTGGGATAATACCACCAGTCTTCGTGTCCCCACCTCTGGTAACCCGATCGGATGACCTGACCTGAGCTTTCAAAAGTCTGCTCTAATACCATATGTAACAACCTAGGTCAAATCCCGAGTTCGAAATAAATCTCGGGTCAAATCTCAAGTCCGAATTGAATCAAATCCATCAAAATAAAGTCTTAAACCACTGATCCAATAGTATCTTCTCGGGTCATCTTAGCCCACCACAGGCTCACCCAAAAGGTCATGACTTAAATGTACTATTGGTAGTTATTTAATTCCTTATATACAGACAAATTTTCTCCCTATCTTTCGATGTGAGATTGGAGTGTAACTATATATTTATATGAATTATATTAATAAAGATTTTAAGCTCAGATTCTCTTCAGGTTACACATGGCATATAGATATATCTCTATCCTATACATAAATTATGAATTTCATCTGATGCAAAAAACACAAACATATGTTATTATATTCAATTCTAAACCTATAATTCATATCTTAATTTCATATAGATTATCTCATTAATTAATAGCTAATTAATTAATACATGAACGCACAAAAATATAATAAACAATCCATATAGTGTCAATCAAAAAGGAAAAAATTCGATTTAAACTACACATAACGTTCAATTGCAATCTTAAATAAAATTTAGCTCATAAATAAAAAAGGAATCAATTAATAAGATAATCCAACATGTTCAAATTATAAAAATAAAATAAAGAGTTTAGAGATAAAAATATGTATTATGCACAATCTCTGTAGCTCCGCCTTCAATCCTTGTAATTCTTCTCTGAATCATTCTTCAGATCTGAAAATAAACTTATTCTAGTTCTATTCTACTATAATCTACTACTAATTATTTTAACGTTTCCGTAATTTATGTGTTTTGACATGTATTTATAGGTTACAAGTCATATCCTAGCATATTTGGAAAAATAAATCCAACTGGGAGTCAAAAACAGGTAAAAACACGTCTTATCTTGGTATGGCCCGATATCAGCGCTGCAGCACCAATTTCCTTCATGTTTCTGGCGCTGCTAGGCTTGAAGAGGTCTTAGTGTCCTTGTCTTTGTGACTTAATATCCAAATTTATGGGGCTTGAAGAGGGTAGAGTGTTCTTGTCTGTGTGACTAAATCCTTAGTAGAATTCCCACTCAAGTAGTAAAAGAGTGGATTAGGAGTTATTCAGTCTCTAAACCATTTAAAATTTGTTTGTGTCTTTATTTTATTGTTCTTACATCCTATATGCTTGCTTATATTATTTATCTTGCAAATATTCAGAATTGAGATTCATTTTCAATCTACAAGGGAATTTTCAAAAGACATATTTTGTTATGCTTAATCAAACTAATTAATAACCATTTGGTAATATCTTATTAACAAACAAAAGTTTTAAAAGAACTTTTCAACCTTACTTTTAGATCTATAAATGCCTCTAGAAAATAACATGCTTGAATGGTGGTATAAGGTCGGATGGTGATATAAGGTCGGATCAATGTCTCCCACAGGGGTTGGGACGGTTATTAAGGCGGTATAAGGTTAGATGGTGGTATAAGGTCGGATCAATGCCTCCCATAGAGGTTGGGACGAGTATTATGGCGGTATAAGGTTAGATGGTGGTATAAGGTCGGATCAATGCCTCCCACAAGGGTTGGGACGACTATTATGGCGATATAAGGTCAGATGAAAGCCTCCTTGGGAGTTCAGGAGCAATGTTATGGAGACATAAAGTCAGATCAATGTCTCCCACAAGGGTCAAGACAACTATTATGGCGATATAAGGTCGAATGGTGATATAAAGTCGGATCAAAACCTCCCTAGCATTCGGGAGCATTATTTCGGTGTGATAAGGCATATCTAGACATTCGACATTAGAAGATTTTTTGTATTCTTTCTCGGTTGGATGGTCAAATGGAAAGGCTCTTATATATCAGTGGATTTCGGGTAATTCACTTAAGAGAGGCATGTTCGACTTGCAGTTCGGGAAATTTCTCTAGTTTGATGTTTGGGAGGTAGTTCAGAGGTGGTCTTTAAATTATGGGAATGAATTCAGAAATTTGAGTTTTTGATGTGTCTTTGACAAATCTTCAAAGGCATTTTATAGACATTTCTCTTCTTGTTGTTTTAGGGTTCGACAAATTCAAGAATGTTGGAGGTTCTTATGTTCAGCAATTGATGTGATGGATTTAGCAGTAGATATGGTGGGTTCGACAGTCTTACCAACATGGCAGTCGGAGGGTATGGTGGACTTTTTGATTACTCTTATATTATAAATCCTTTATAGCAGGAGAGTGTGGGGCAATGTTGGGATGTAATTATTTGGGTATGGTCAAGGTGTAGCCCAATTTATTTAATGGTTCGGATCTGGTGTTAGCCCATATACATTTATTTTAACAGCTTGCTCAAATAGTACAAGATTCCTTAGTAAAGTAAGATTGTGTTTCCTTATTTGAGGAGATAAGGAGATCTAATTTGGGAAGAAATCGATCCGTCATTAATTGTAGTTATAAGGTGATTTTAAAAAGGACTCCTATTCCTAATTGGATTCGGATGGACATGACATCTATAAATACAACAATAAACAAGATTTTGGGAGGAGAACACAAAAACATACAACATAGAAAAAAGAGAAAATACGGAGTGTGAGGAGAAGAAAAATAAATAATTTGTACTAACCATATTATTTTTATAATGAATTTCTTATCTCTCCCCATGGTTTTTTCCCGATTGGGTGTCTACGTAAAATTCTCGCGTCCATATTTTATCTCTCTTACAATAATGTATGTATGTTTATCTGAGTGTATTTCGCGAGTTTGATTTTACAATACAATTAACTATTCCAGCAATTATTAATGCTTTTTTGGCCTACTTTTTTTTGTGATTTCATCATTTGTACAAAATTTGGCGTTAATATTATTAATTACTTAGTTTTCAATATTATTTTAAGTATTAAATATAATTTTGGTTCTCTCACTATTTTTTCGTCCAATATTTAGCACCATCTTTTTTTAATACAAGAATAATATAGAAAATTTATATTTTATTTAATTTATATATTTTTAATAATTGTGCAAAACTTTAAAACAAGGAACGAAGAAGTACATAAATAGACAGCTAAAATAAGACGAGTGAAGTTGTCTAAGATGTATATATATATATACACAGAGACAAATAAGAAAGGAGAGAGACCTCTTAAAATTAACCCCCTTTCTCTCTCCTCCGGCGGACAATTTACACCGGCTTTCTCCTTCGCCGGTTGGATCCTCTATCTTCTCTACCGCCACATTGTAATATTCTCTCTCTTTGCATTATGCATTCAATATTACTAATTTACTTGTTCTTTATTTCTTTTGTGTTTGTATAACTATATATATATATAAATATATAATGCATGTATTTGTTCCTATTTTGAGATATCATGTGCATGGAGGCTGGAGGCATAAAATTTCTGTTTCATCGGTCAAGGCTCTGTTTGTTTGTGGGGGGAAATGAAGAAATGGAACGAAAATTAAAGTTTTTGTTACCTGCAAATTGTTGTTTATTTGTTTCTTGTTTGGTTTGTTTGAAAATGATAATCTTGGGATAGAGATGATTTTCTTATTTTTGAACCCCCAAATATTGAATCTGTAATTTCTTGTCCCTTTAGTAATTTCATTGGGTGTCTTGATTATTAAGCCGGAAATTATGCAGAATTCGAGGGGTTTTGAGGATACTTGGGTTTTTCTTGGAATCGAGGGTAAAGAAAAGAGAGAGTGAAGGAAATGAAATGTAAAAGAAACTTATAAAAACATGGAATTATGAATCGAAGTTTTTGTTGGCAGTTACGTGGATATATAAGTATCGGTAATAACTTGTTTAAAGTGATACCTAATATGTAGGTCACACTTATAATACTATGAAACCATGTATAGATAAATTTTGTAATTGTAATTTGGCACAAAACTTTCGCAATACATAGACATAACAATGTAAGATCATGAATAATTTACTTACGTCTAGGAGTATCTTCCGTGGTCCAAATTTTGTAAATATTTTTATACTTACTGGTTGAATAAGATTTTTTTTTTTTTGGTATGTTGTACATATGGACCATTTGTATAGTACACAAGTAGAGTGAACAAAAATGGTAAAATTTGATATTCCTATAATGATAACTAAAAAATGAGGAGCTATAAATTTATGAATATGCCTATATTACAAATTAACTTGCATCAATAAAAATAACTCTTATATTTGGAATATATGTACATTCTTATAATTTTTTAAAAAATATCAATATATATTCTATTTATTTATAAATCTTGGGGAGCCTAAAGTAAAATTGTCAAAATTTTATAGGCTTAAAAAAATTCCAAATCTCAGGGTAGGGCCCCCGGGCCCTATGATCCCTCCGTCCCTGATTACACTTAGTCTTTGATTGTAACTTACATTTAACAATTTATAATTAGATTTATGCTCATTAGAAGGACTTTTTTTTCTCCTTTTGCTGGCACTGTTTGATTTTGAAACAATGCCTTACCAGCTATCTGGTGTTATTATTTCTTCAGGGCACTGATAAATAGTTGATTCCCTGTTTTTATTAGACTCTGCATGATGCATGTGTGTGTTCAGAGAATGTGAATTACTGAATTTATTTGTCATAAAGTACTCCTTTAGTAGATATTTAAATGGGCTTTATGTGTCCTATCTTTGTTATTAGTTTTCTTTGTTTATGTAGTTCAAATCCAGTTTATTTTGACTAGAAACATGTCGAGGTCTGGAATAAGAATTTTGTTGTTCTGTATATTTGATTTCGATTCATGGATTAAACAAATACATGAGCACATGCTTTTAACTTTTTTAATATGTTCAATTGAATTAATAATTTTAAAATATGAATCGTCTTCTACCGACATTCGTGAGACTGTAAAATGCATTTAAATAATAAGTTTAATTTTTTGCTAATATAAATTTTATGCTGAAATATCTCCATGCTTTAGATTCTTGGATCATTGCATCAGCAATGGAGAATATGAAATCCCCTTTCCAAGGGGTCATTAAAGATGTTAGAGGAAGATTGTCGTGCTATAAACAGGATTGGATTGCTGGACTTAGTTCAGGCGTAAGGTATGATGTTTTTTGTATGTTTAGAGTAATCAATTTACGTTTGGTTGAAGAACATTATGAAACATTACATACTTCATAAATTTCAGAATATTGGCTCCAACTGCATATATCTTCTTTGCTTCTGCGCTTCCTGTCATTGCATTTGGGGAGCAATTGAATAGGGAAACAGGTACAATATTAGTTTACACCAATAATATTATCGATGACATTTAGGCTACGCTTGTTTGTAAAAATTATGAATGGTAAAATTTGTACTAATTTAACATCATTAAGGACTATTTTATCCCATGATTAGTCAGTTATTTAATCACATGAGTTTTTTGGTATCATTTATAAGGTCATTTGGTCATTTGATAACTCAAAAGGAAATTATATAATATGATCACCTTTCTACATAGGATTATAATCCATCATAATAGGGCCTTAAAAATTGACAAAACGTAGTACATGAGATTAAATAATAGACTAAGTATGAGATAAAATAGCCTGTAGTAGTAATAAATTAGTATAAATAGTCTTATCTCACTCATCATTTTTGCAAACAAACGTAGCCTTAACAAAAACTTTATTTTTTCAAACATATTATTAACATTAGCTAGTGTAGTAGTGGCGGCATGATAGTACTCAAAAGTTCAAAAATAAAAGCAATGGCAAGTTAGGAACTTCATGTTTTTTTATAGTCTAAAAATAGAAATTTATCTCTAATTTTGGAATGCACGGTATTAATATGTAACACAGAAGTTGATGATACATCATGAATTGTCTTTTTAATTGTAGATGGAACCTTGAGCACAGTTGAAACGCTTGCTTCTACTGCTATTTGCGGAATTATCCATGCAATCCTTGGCGGGCAGCCTCTATTGATTTTAGGTGTTGCTGAACCAACAGTTATAATGTACACTTTATTGTACAGTTTCGCCAAAGGAAGGCCAGAGTTAGGCGGAGAGCTGTTTCTAGCCTGGGCTGGATGGTACGGCAATAGTGTTCCTTTCTTTTCTTTTTTCTTTTTTATTGCTATATTATAGATATTTCACATCATTTTTAATAAGTTAATTTTTAAGTCTATATGTCCACAGGGTTTGTGTTTGGACTGCACTTATGCTGTTTCTTCTTGCAATATTCAACGCGTGCACAATCATCACTAGGTTTACGAGGATTGCAGGGGAACTTTTCGGCATGTTGATTGCTGTTCTTTTTCTTCAAGAGGCCATCAAGGTATATAAATATGTGTTTGTGTATGTGTATATGACAGTCTTATTCATTTTGAAGAACTACTAAAAATGTGTCATGCTAAGGGATAGCTGCTGATTATTAGGGGCTGGTAACTGAATTTCGTATTCCCAAAGGTGAAAACCCTGCATCAGAGCAGTACGAATTCTCTTGGCTCTATACAAATGGCCTATTAGCTATCATTTTCTCCTTTGGTCTACTTTTTACTGCCATCAAGAGTAGAAGTGCTAGGTCTTGGCGTTATGGAACAGGTACATTAGGATGGGGTCAAGTAATTCGTTCTACTTTATAACATGTCTTAGAGCTATAAACAAATCAGGCTCGACTAAGCCCGACTCGAGCATGTTAGTTAAACAAGTTGAGCTCTAAAAATCTCCTTTGCCTATTTAGTTAAACGAGCAGAGCTCGAACAATGGTGTGTCTGGCTCGAGCCTAACCTATTTAGGCCTGGCTTGAATAAGTCCGGTTTATTTAGCATTTAATTAATTACTTCTCTTAATTATAGAATAATAAAGTTAAACGAGCCGAGCTTAAGCTGGACTAGGCTCAACTTGCTTAAACCTAGCTTGAGCTCGTGCTTGACTCGTTTACTACATGGGCTGAGTTCTTACACCAGATCTCAGACTCGTTTAAAGCGTGGGCATGACTCAAATCATTTAAGTTTAAAGCGTGCTCGAACTTGGCAAGCCAAAGCTCAACTTGGCTCAGGTCGTTTATAGTTCTAATATCTCTTGACCGGGAACTGATTAATTTATATATTTTTCTCTTTGGTTGCTTGATTCAGGGTGGCTTCGAAGTTTTGTTGCAGATTATGGGGTTCCAGTTATGGTCGTGTTTTGGACAGCATTGTCTTATGGTGTACCCGGAAAAGTTCCTTCTGGAGTTCCCAGGAGGCTCTTTTGTCCTCTTCCATGGGAAGATAAATCACTATACCATTGGACAGTCATTAAGGTATAATTAAGAATAATCAAGTACTCTTGAAGCCTTTGTGATGATTATAAAAAAAAAATCATTATTGTTTTGCCTTAGACTTTATAGTCCATAGGTTGTTCTAAGTTAGAATATGCTTGTGACTTCTAATATCCTAGTTTGGAAAACGTCCTGCTTTCAAGTTCCATTAAGGTTAATTATAATTGTAAAATAGACTAATAAAATATCAAAATTTGAAGAATATTTCCTTAGCAAATAGCAATCAGGTAGGCTTTGTTCTGAAGATATTTAGTCAGTCCAATATTGGAATTGGTTTATATGTGTTTACGGATATTACTTTTATTAGATACAGATTGAAGTCTTCCTTAATACACTATAAAGACGATAAGTTTGATATACAAAATCATAATTCACTTTTAAACTTCAGGATATGGCGAAGGTCCCGGTGGCACACATATGTTCTGCCCTCATACCAGCTGTGATGATAGCAGGGCTGTACTTTTTCGACCACAGCGTAGCTTCACAGCTTGCACAACAGAAGGAGTTCAATCTTAAAAATCCAACTGCATATCATTATGATATCTTGTTGCTAGGATTCATGGTATATATTTTTTAGAAATATTTGTGTCTTTATGTGTTTTTGATTCTTATTTCTTAGATAGATGTAGGCTTTCTTATAAGGTTGAATTGCATTTTCGCCCATCTAAGTTGTCATCGAGTTTCAAAGTGGCCCCTTAATTGGCAAAAGTGACACTTTTGTTCTCCAAGTTATTATTTTTGTTCCTTCTCAGCATAAATTTTCAACGTGAAAAATCAGCCGAAGGAAACATAAATGAAGAAAAATGCCAACTTGAAGGACAAAAGTATCACTTTTACCAATTAAGGGGCCACTTTGAAACTCAGAGGCAACTTAGAGGGACAAATATGTAATTCAGCCTTCTTTTTAGCACTTCAAATAAAAATATTTCCTTGTTGAAAGGTTTTAATTCATTTCTATTGTCTATGATGGATTAATATCATTTGTTTAATTCGTGGATTTAGACTTTAATTTGTGGGTTGCTTGGACTCCCTCCTTCAAATGGTGTCCTACCACAATCACCGATGCACACCAAGAGTCTCGCAGTTCTCAAGAGACTGGTGGGATTTAATTGTGATCCTGAAGAATTTTCTTTGTGCTATTTGCATTACCATAATAGGCAAATCTTCTCAAACAATTTATTGATACATGATATGCAGCTGATACAAAAGAAAATGGTGAAGAGTGCACAAGAATGCATGAAATTGCGGGCAAGCAACTCGGAGATTTATGGAAAGATGCATGACGTGTTCATTGAGATGGACAGTTCTTCAAATGTATGTTTTCTGTTCATGTAATTTTCGGATGTTTGAGCCCTTTAATCTGTGTGTGGTTAATGTTGGAATTCAGATTTATTGTACCTTTTCCTGTTTCATTCCATGTATTGGTGTCAGCCTATCAAGTAATACTTATCCATTTAAAAAATTAACTGTAAATAAGTAATATTCTTGCTATATATGACGCAAATTTATGTTAATTGTAAATACAGACGTATGTGTATACATGAGAATTGGGATAGGAGGGAATTAAGAATGGCCTCATGGCCCTCAACCTAATTTATTATATCCTATCACTTAAAGTTTCACGTAAGTCTCAATCCAACTCCGTCATAGATCTATCAACACACAAATCATTTTCCAATAAGTAACTATATGACACATGGTATCAATATATAACATGGGACAGGAGATGAGACAGAGTATCAGACAAAAGATTTGGACTCCTAATGTTGATGGTTAGCACATGTATCTATGCTTTAGTTAAGCAAGTATGATTCTCCTGCAGACTACTTCTGTCGATAAAGAGTTAGAGAACTTGAAGGACGCTGTTATGAAACGTGATGATGGAGAGGATGCCAAGGGAAAATTCGATCCGGCGATGCACATTGAAGCTCACTTGCCTGTCCGAGTTAATGAGCAAAGGGTGACGAATCTTTTACAATCTTTGCTTGTGGGATTTTCTGTGGCAGCTATACCTGTGATCAAGATGATACCTACCTCAGTTCTTTGGGGATACTTCGCCTACATGGCCATTGATAGCCTCCCTGGTAATCAGTTCTGGGAGAGGTTGTTGCTCCTCTTCATTCCTGCAGGTCGACGTTTCAAGTAAGTGGCGCAGTTTTGTTTCTTAATCTCCTTTTGATATTGCATTATTTGACTTTATATTCATGTTAATTGAAAGTACTAGTTTGTTGGGCAAAGAAAAGTTCTGATCCAGTTCACTAAACCAGTGTTCTAAAATTGTTAGACAAATCTAAGCAGCAGAAGGGGCGCCTAGTGCCATGCGGTTCCTAGGAGTCAGGAGGCCTAGGCATTTTCTTAGGTTGTCTCAGTTATTTATTTCCTATTGTATATATTTGTATATACCATAAAAAGCATAGATGTAAATATTCTAAAATTTACATGAAAGTTACCAAAAGAAACTATCTTATGTTGCTCAAACAATTCATTTCAAGCTTTGTAAAGTTTCAAAGCCATCACATAATAGATATAGTGTAGGACGGGGGCTATGTGCCCAGCCAAATTGAGGTGGTATAGGACCCATCACTTAGCACCTAGGTAGAACTTAAGCGGCCCTAGGCGGGGATTTTAAGAACAATACTACACTTAACAAAAAAAATTGCACTTAATTTGAAAATTACAATATGCCATTGAGCCAATGAATTATGTGACACATACCAAATTTATATTTCAATTCCTGAGGATTATTAGTTCATGAGGGGTAATTTATTTTGTTTTCATAACCTATCTGAACCAAGTAACTTATTAGTGTTACTTGTAGTTTAGCAGGTATAAACTTGTTATCTTAGAATTATTTGAGTTAATTCACTTGTGTAATTTTTTTGGGCAGAGTTCTGGAAGGAGTTCATGCTTCATTTGTGGAGTCGGTACCATTCAAATATATTGCAACCTTTACGCTCTTCCAGCTTGTGTATTTTTTGGTTTGTTTTGGGGTGACATGGATTCCGGTAGCTGGGATATTGTTCCCACTGCCGTTTTTCATTCTTATAAGCATAAGAGAACATCTTCTTCCAAAGGTGTTTCCACCTCAGTTTCTTCAGGTACTGGATGCAGCTGATTATGAGGAATTTGTTGGGGTTCCAATCCGCAGCAGGAGTTCCTCATCCAAGGTATGCTTAATTGCTTTTATAAATATATATATATATATATATATATATATATATATATATATATATTCGTTTATATATGGTTTAGAAACTACTCAATCAATATTGTGTCCAAGTTTCTACAAGGGATAAACTATAGTTGTTTTTCATGTTTAGTGTGTATTTTGTCTTCAAACTATAGTTGTTTTCATTTTAGTCACCAAAGTATAGATGTTTCTTACGATTAGTCATGGTTGTTTTCACGTTTTATCCTCAAACTATAATTGTTTTTGAAGTTTAGTCCTGTCTAACTGCTCTATTTTTGTGAGGTTGGACTGAGATGGCAAAATTATAAAGTTTGAGATGAAATAGGTGGAAAAAAATAGTTAGGGGTCTAAACACGAATCGAATCTTAGCTTTATTGATTGAATTGTAATGTGTCTTAGAACAAACTTGGTACTAGTTTTTTCATGGGTTTACCTTGCATTTTAATGTATCTTATTTTACCATTGTGCTGATGGGTTTTACTATATCAGCGTGGAGGAGAACCATCAGATGATTTTGATAGTATGGACAGTGCAATGGATTTATCTTCTGCAGAAATTCTAGATGAGATGACCACCCACAGAGGTGAGTTGAAGCTTAGGACCCTAAGCTTCAACGAGAGGCAGTTTCTGGTTAGTCACTTCTCACAATCTTGTTTCTCGAAGTAATTAATGCTTTGGGTAAAAACACTCGTGCATAGTCTGTTTTGGAATTACCTCGTATGTGTGCAGGGTTGATGAGGTATTGCGTACACCTTGTGGTGGTTTATTTAGTGCATATTCTAAATGTAGTGACTGCTGGTTCTAACAATATAAAATTAAATAAATAGTACTCATAACCACTCCTGCATAGTCTATTATGGGATTACATGGTATGTGTGGTTTATTGGGTATTGCGTGCACTCGGTAGTTTATGGGACAGATTCTAATTAAGGGTAGTGGTTACGGGTTCTACAAGCATAAAAATAAATACAAAGAAAAACTCACCCCTTTTTCTTCTTTTTTTTTCTTTTCTTTTTTGGTTTCAGGTTCATCCAGAAGCTGGTGCACAAACATAAAATGATGGCTATACAGCGATAACTGTCGGTACAATTCTCTGAAGAAGAAGAAAACTGCTGGATGACTATTGCAAACGATCGAAGAGAGAAGAAAATTGAGAAATTAAGTTCAAATGCAAGAATTTACAGGGGAAACCATTAGATTCTTTACAGGGCATGTTGCATAGCCCATAGCAGCAATAGGTCCCTGATTATATTCAACAAATGAGGTGTAGAGAAGGGGGGAAATGTAGAAAGTTATACAGAAAAAATTAAAATGATTAAGACTTCTATGGACTGCTTATTGTATAACTGATTGAGTATCTATAGAGTATAGTGTTTGCATATTGGATGTTATATAAATTCTGTGTTTGTACCTTTTAAATTTGTTTCAAAATTACTAGGAAATAAAGTTTATTTTATTTTATTTTTATTTATTTTGATTGGAGTTTTCCCCATAGAGACTTTTGATTGCCAAGTCATTTCTATTTGTTTGAATTTGTTTTTTCTATTAATTTTTTTTTTTTGCTAAAAACTTACTATCTTCATATTTAATGTCTCTTTTTGCTATAAAAAATCAATAATAATAATTTAGAACCCATACTATTTCAAATCAATTTTAATTTAAGGATATATTTCAATTCTAGGCCTAGGGAGGACCTAAGGAATAGGAACTAGGGAGGCCTTTTACAGTTTTTACGTTGTTTGTCATTTTATTTAAAGGTCCTTTACATAAGTATACAACAAATATAAAATAATTACAACAATAGTGTACTAACCAAATAATTATATTAATCGTGAAGTACTGTATAATAATATCAACAATAGTACAGTACACATCAGTATATCCAATCCAACATAAAAAGAAATCCCTTAATTCTAGGAGAAAACTACTCCACTTATTTTGGCAGTTACCAACTAACCCAAATAACCCAAATACTCACCAAATCACGTCGCCAAATTACTCAAAAATCCGACGACGAACCAAAAGGAAACTTCATAGATCATTGAAATCTGTAACAAAGGAGCAATCGAGAAGAAGCATAATCAGAAATTGAGAAGAAACCGAAATCACAAGCAACAAGAAGCAAAAACAGAGCATCCGAACACCACAATTCAAATAAGCGATCAAAAGATTGCTGGAACATAATCAAAAAGTATATTCTGAGACATCAAACTAAATCTGCAACGAAACTACAAAGGTACGAATGAATTATTATTATATATATTGAAGCAACTACAATTTGAAGAAGCAACACACTTTAGTTGTGTTTTCAATACAAAATTAAAGCTTGGGGACATTCATGTATAGGTTTGGTTACTTTGAGTAAAGTGTACAATATTTAGCAATTCACCTTTACAAAAAGCATAACTTTTAAAAATTTAATAAAAGGATTGAAAACAAATTTTTCCAAAAGCATTGATACTAATAATAAATATTTTGGAAACTATATATTGTTGATTTGGAAACCAATAAAGTAGTAATATTAATTTCAGTTTAGAAAGGGGATTGTATTGCTCATTCATGGTTTGAAGAATTCATATAATATATTGGCTACATTAATATATAGATTTGGTTACTTTAAATGAATGCATAATTCACTACAATTTAGTTTCGGAATTAAATGCTCATTCTTTAGAATTTATCCTCTGCAAAAACATAATTTTTTTTTGTTTGTAAATTGAATGAAAACAGACTGTTACATATGCATAGATACTAATTATGTCTATTTTGGTTACTGAAAATTGTTGATTTGGCCCCATGGAAAATAATACTAATTTTTTTAATTTCCAAATAATACTAATTTTTTTAATTTAAACATTCATAATCTGGAATAATTCAAAAAATATTTTGGAAACTATATAATGTAGATTTGGAAACCAACAAAGTAATATTATTAATTTCATTTACGAAAAGAAATTGTATTGCTCATTCATGGTGTGAAGAATTCATATAATATATTGGGTAAATTAATATATAGATTTGGTTACTTTAAATGAATGCATAATTCACTACAATTTAGTTTTGAAATTAAATGTTCTTTCTTTAGAATTTATCCTCTGCAAAAACATAATTTTTGTTTTGTTTGTAAATTGAATGAAAATAGACTTTTACATATGCATAGATACTAAGTATGTCTATTTTGGTTACTGAAAATTATTGATTTGGTTACCTGAAAGATAATACTAATTTTTTTAATTTCCAAATAATACTAATTTTTTTAATTTAAACATTCATAACCTGGAATAATTCATAAAATATTTTTGAAACTATATAATGTTGATTTGGAAACCAATAAATTAATATTATTAATTGCAGTTACGAAAGGGAATTGAATTGCTCATTCATGGTTTGAAGAATTCTTATAATATATTGGCTACATAAAATATATAGGTTTGGTTACTTTAAATGAATGCATAATTCAATACAATTTACATTCGAATTTAGATGTTATTCTTTAGTATTTAACCTCCGCAAAAACATAATTTGTGTTTTGTTTATAAATTGAATGAAAACAGGCTATTACATATGCATATATACTAAGTATGTCTATTTTGGTTACTAAAAATTGTAGATTCACTCACCTAGAAAATAATACTAATTTTTTTAATTTCCAACTAAAACTAATTTTATTAATTTAAACATTCATAATCTGGCATTATTCATATAATAGTTTGGTTACATCCGTCTATCTATGCATTCTTAAAGTTGACAATGCAAACAATGTGTTAAAAATTTATTATTACTATAAAAGTTACAATTGATTACTATGTGATGTTCATATACTAACTATTTACACAATTGTATTAATTTTAATGTTTCAGTTGCCGTAACATGGATATGATTCCAGTTATAATTTACTTCAACAGTACGTGGAGTGACACTAACCAATATCAAAATTTCGAAGTCACCGGCCTACTAGTCTCTTCAACATGTTCATTCACAGAAATGCACAACTTGATATGCAATGCATTAAGCCTAGAAAGCAACACAACAGAGTTGTCAATCAAATTTTATATTAGCAGCAACATCCCTCCAATCAAGGTGACAAATGAATCAACATTCAGATTCTATATGGAAATCAGTAAAAACTCAGGTGAACATGGCAAATATCCACTGCTTATAGATTCTGAGAACCACATTGGAGGAACTACAATCTTACAAAACGTGAAAATTGAAGAAGAAAATATAACGCAAGATGAAACACCGATGAGATTGACAGAAAGGAATACTGATCTTGAATTGTTGGCAACACAAGGATACCAATTTGGATCACATTTTGTTGAGCATCTTGCCATTGAAGCTGTTGATAAAGAACAAGACATACAACACAAGGTAGAAAGAACAACTGATGAGGTCATATCAGATCCGACTAAGTTTGAAGTAAGAATTCATCAAACTTACAAAGACAAAAGAATATTAACACAAGCGATAAGGCTACATTCAATCAGACAAAACAGGCAACACAAGGTAGAAAGAACAAGTGGAAGAGACTTTGTTCTGGTATGCATCGACAATGAAAGTTGCAAATGGAAACTAAGAGCATCAAAATTCCGGAAAACAAATATGTTCAAGGTGAGAGAGTTTAATGATTTACACATTTGTTCATCAAACATACTGCTTGGAGATCATGGACAAGCAAACAGTGAGATGGTTAGTGAATGCATAATGCATAGAGTAACTAACTTCAAGAAAATTTACACACCAACCGATATTGTGGAATATATGATGATGGAGTATAATGTGTCCATCTCCTACCAAAAAGCATGGAGAGCGAAAGAAAAAGCAATGGAAAAAGTAAGAGGGAATCCACACGATTACATTATGATTCCTGCATGGTTGCACATGCTGAAAAAAACAAATCCAGGTATCATTTAGAAACCGTTCATTTATGTTTTAAAAATTTCAGTTACTCAAATTAAATGATCTGGTTACCTATTAATTAAAGTTTTTCTACTAACTGCAATAATGAAATATAAATAAACAATCATTTTTGCATGCGAACAGTATATACAAGAAATGTATCTAATAAAAAAGCATTTTAGACACCATCTGAACACTATGAAAAATATTAAATTATGATTAATTGGATACCATTAGTACTACTCTTAGTTCATTCTCAACTACAAACATGGACAATATTTATTACATATATTTACATTAACCAAATTGAAAATTCATTTCAGGATCCATCACATCCTTGCAGTTGGAGAATAATGGTCGATTCAAATATCTCTTCTTTGCAATAGGAACATCCATTGAAGCATGACACCATTGTTTCCCCATCATTGTAATTGATGGCA
Organism: Panax notoginseng; assembly: GCA_016801055.1. NCBI lineage: Eukaryota > Viridiplantae > Streptophyta > Magnoliopsida > Apiales > Araliaceae > Panax > Panax notoginseng. The sequence continues at coordinate 3,225,445 of CM029023.1, read as the reverse complement.
CCTTCATACAATCAACCTATGGGGGTACACTTCAAATAGCAAGCACACAAGATGCAAACAGAAACATTATACCAATTGCTTTTGGAGTGGTAGACAGTGAAAATGAATTGTCCTGGACATGGTTTTTCATTAATTTGAGAGATGCTTGTGGAGTTAGAGAAGGACAATGCATTGTCTCAGATAGACATGAAGCAATTATAAAGGGACTTAACTGTGTGTTCCCTGATGTCATGCACGGTTCATGCACATACCATATTTTGAAAAATATAAAAAATAGGTTCAAGAAGAAAGGTGAAGAAATCAAACAAGCATACAACGCGGCTTGCAGAGCTTACACCGTTGAAGAATTCAACATACACATGGCTCAACTTGATGCAATTGATGCTCGAATAAGAAAATATTTGGAAGAAGAAGTTCATCTAGAAAAGTGCACGATGCTCCATGGGACTGTAAGCAGATACTCAACAATGACTTCGAACACCGCCGAATCTATTAACAATGCAATAAAGGAAATCAAAAATTTTCCAATTGCATCGATGATTGAATGCCTGCGTTGTATGGTTCAAAGATGGTATTTCACAAACAAACAATCGGTAATGTCATCTTTCACTACCCTTTCCACAACAGCTGAGAGAAGATTGCAATCTAATATCATTGAGTCAAAGAAACTTAAGGTTAGTCATACATCTTTTAAATTGTTAGCTGCATACCTACAACAAATTGCATCTAAAATGAAAGGAAACAAAGTTATGCAGTTTTGGTTACCAGTATAAACTGATAAAGATACCAACATTACATATGACTTTCACTATTCCAAATTACAAATAAAAAAAAAATATTATACATACTAACTACACAATTAAATGTTATTGTAGGTTGAGACATCAAACCTAGTGATTTTCATTGTTTATGATAACGCCAAACAATTTATCGTGGACATGGAACAAAAGACATGCACGTGCCATAAATTTCAGTACCATGAGATGCCTTGCTCACACGCTGCTGCTGTTATTGGCAAGAGGAATTTGAGCTGTTATGATTTTTGCTCAACATATTATTCAAATAAAACTTGGTAGACACGTATTCAACTTGCATCATGCCATTAGATGACAAAGATAATTGGGATGTTCCAGAAGATATTAAAAACATATGTGTCAAACCACCAAATACAAGAAGACCCGCTGGAAGACCAAAGAAAGGTAGATACAAGCATGTATCTGAAAATACATTTCAAAATAAGTGCAGCAGATGCCAAGAAAAAGGACATAATAGGAAAACATGCAATAATCCACCAATTTCGAGACCACGAAAGATTTGATGGTATTGCACAGTATTGAAAGATGATTATTTTCATAATTGGTTTACTAAGTTGTCATTCTTCTTTATGGCATGTCATAATTGGATAACAAAGTTGTAATTCTTCTTTATGACATTCTGGCTACAAACTAACATTTAATTGGTTACTTTGAATTCATATTTGGCAACCAACTATGCCGTATTAAAAACAGATCATTTTAAGCTGCGTAATTATTTTTTGTATTTTATTTAATTATTATTTTTAAAGCATATAATATAAAATGTATACAATTCTTTGTATGCTTGGCTACACTATAAACCATAGAAAACACATAGTATTTGTTTAACTGAATTTTAAATTACTAGAACAATTTGGTTACCAACAAATTCTATTGATTATAACAGTAACAAACATTATTTGGAAACCTTTATATGACTGATTGCAACCCATTTGAAGCAAAAAGACAATAACATGAAAAAAAAATTTAAGAGTCATTAAATTTACTGTTATCACTGTTTATTTACCAACATCAACTAAACTAGTTACCTTCGTTTCAAAATTTTGCAACGAACTGAAACATATAAAAAACATGTTTTCCAACTTGATACTAATGATCATAACAGTAACCAACATTATTTGGTAACTTTGGTATGACTGATTCCAACCAACATAAACATAAAAAACAAATACATGATACAATTTGTTAAATGTTGCTAGAATTTACTGGTAGAACTAATTAATTGGTTACCAACAACAATAAAAAAATTTAACATTTATATGCAAATTTGGCAACCAACTAAATCATAACAAACAAATACCTGATACAAATTGTTAACTACTTTTACAATTGACTGTTATGATTGATTGGTTACCAAATACAGTTAAAATTGTTACCCTTATATGCAAATCTGTCAACCTACTGAACCAGAACAAAAAAAAATTTACAATATTATTTAAAAAAAAACAAGACAAAAAAAACAAGTTAAACCAACAAAAAAATATCATACGTGTAATATTAAAAATTACTACATCAGTCCATCATCAGAATATTTACAAAAACATTTCACAGTCAATAGCCATATCAAATGGTGTCTAATGTCCAAACAGAAAGGAAACATAATGAAAAACCAAACTAGACTTCACAAACAAATCTGCCTGGGTGTTCTGAATCAAACTCATATCCGTCTACTTGCTTGTTCCTCGCATGAATGAACAAATTGACGCATAGTTTCTTGCAGTATTGAGTGATTGGAAATGGATTTGGCATTGCAGAAATCTGCTTGTGGAGAATATGTTCCGCAAAAGAAATAGTAAACATACCACAATCACTGAAAAAACAAACAAGATATAAAGCAAATCAAGACAGACATCATAATATATGGAAAACTTAAAAAAATATAAAAAATATAAACTTACCCTTCAATCTGCTCAGGTAAACCCTCAACAAATTCAAGATCAATAATATAATGTTCTCCTTTTGTGCGATATGGTTCACTATTGAAATCAATATCATATCTATTCTTCTAAAAACTGCAACCAGACAATATTATCGGAAGAATGAAAATATAAGGCTCGCACACATCCATGATATTTGTTTGCATGATGTTTCTGTTCTACTGAAGAGAATTATAAACTACTAACACTCTACGATGCACATCAAAAACAAGTAAAAACCAATGTCCAGGAACTGTCATATGAACGAGAAACATGACAAAATCAACAGCACGATAAAAAATCCATGAATGTACTCAGCCACATCATTGTTGCCCAACAACAATGTCTTATCACCAATTTTATTACAATAATCCCCATATAAGTTAGTCAACTTCACATGAAACCAACAATCTGTTGACGTAACCCTTATTTGAATATTGTTCGAGTATCTAGCCAGTTTACGCATATAATACAAACAGATGTTGATGTGCTGAACCAAAAATAAAACCATAATAACAATAAGATATTAACAAATTAAAAAAAAATAAAACATTAAAAAAAAATAGTATCCAAAACAGACACATATAGTAACCAAACTTATAAGATAAAGTAACCGAAACTAACATGCATTATTTAAAAAACAGTAAAAAAACTCACATCATCATCAAGCCACTGCCCAGGGGTCTTCAGCTTGTAAAATCTCATTTTGGAAGATATTGAAATAGACCCAAATCTAAAGGAAGACTCTATTTTGTCATTGTTTCCCGCAAAATTTTCAATTCTTCAAAACAAAAACATATTGGAAAGAAAAAATAAATAATTTTATCTCCTAGGAAAAACAAAATATAAATATATTAAACTCCAGTAAACATACCTTTTTCTGTTATTTAATCCAATTTTAAACCACTGGTCAAACATGACATCTTCAGATTTCAAAGGCATTCCCATACAAACATCTGAAAATGCATACATTCCTCTGCGTAATGTTCTATCATCAACAACAGACGAAGTCGAATCAGCTGAACCGAACTTCGACGTATAAGGACTCTTCAACAACGCACTCTTCGCATATGTGCGGACAGGCCTACCAAGTGGGTTAGTCGCAGATTTTTCAACTTCAACACAATGGAGTAAATCCTGTGTTGTCAAAACCATGTCATCAAGCATTGGCATGTCTTGTGATTCACTTTTACTACCCTGTAATGAATTTTAAGACATAACACAAAAAATAATTTCAATATCAAATCAAAAATCTGAAACAGAATCAATAGTAACATAAACACCATAACTAAGTACCTAATACAACATGTAAAGGTAACTACTATTGAAAAATTTACTAACCTCAATCGGCGTAAAAACAACAATTTCTTGACCGCTGCACTGACTTAAAATATCAAATCTTGGAATTTCATTAATCTTTTCAACCTACTAAAAAAAAAACTTACTTCTGATCAATATAAGACATAAAAATATAACATAAAAAACAAAAAAAAATGCTTAACCTTTTCATTCTCAACATTAATTAGGACCCGTCTAGGGGTAAAAACAACAATCTCTTTACCATCAGAATTTAAATTGTCATTCTTATTCTAAATCTGTAAAAAAAATAAAAGGAAAACAAATCAACATTTACTTAATAAACATGAAATAAAAATGAAAAACTAACATATGTATAAACCTTTGCATCAACTTCTTCAAACTGGATCACACCAACATCAGTAGTATTACTTCCATGAAACTGTTTTGAAATGTCACCAACTTCAATTACGACATCATCCTCAACCTTCATAACATCATCAACTACTACATTAACATTGCCACCATCAACATTCTCATCCATCTCAACATCATCACCATCAACATTCTCATCCATCTCAACATCATCACCATCATCATCAACATCATTATCATCATCATATGCATAATCATCATCATCATCATCGTCGTCATCACCATCGTCATTAACAGTTACATTTCTCTGGTTAAGATAACTAGACTTTCCATATAACTGCTTTCTAAACATCTTTTTAATGTCCCTACACATTTGAATATGAAAAACCTGCAATTGATCTTTAAACTCAACACCCAAATTCTCAATTTCTTTCTTCACTTCCATCACCTTCCCTTCCAATGGCTTCACCTGTTCATCAATAATTTTTTCCAGATCAGAAATAGAAAACATAAGGTCTTTAACTTTCCTTGATGATTCAACTTTAATATCAGACCTTTTGGCTCCACTATCACTTCCACTAAAAAAATAAAAACCTCCTAAATCCAACCGCAACTTCTCATTCTCCGTAGGAACAAGATTTTGAATAATCAACTGAAACAAATTAAAAGCACCAAATATACAATATCAGAAACATTGAAAATAAAAAAGAAAGAAGACAGTACACAAAAAAACAAAAAAAAAGTTCAGTAACCAATAACTAATGAAAAGGTAATCGAATATAACGTAAATGGTAACCAACATACCTTACCAGAACCAAAAACCAGGTCGTTCAACTTCTCATTTTTCGGAGCCTTTCCTAACTCCCTCCATCTGAATAATCTGAATTCTGAAGCATTATCATCAATACAGAAACCCCTAACTTTCAATGTAGGAATTGTTTCAAACAAGAAAACTTGAAACACATAAGGTAAACCACTAAGCTTGTAAGATTTACAATAACTATCACTATAAAAATTGTATATCACCCTACCGTACTTATCCTTCTTTACATGTCCCTTTACAGCAAGGGATAGAGAATTCTTTGTTTGTTCAAAAGCAACTTTTCCCCATGGATAACTTGCAACATCACCATAAGACAAAAAGTTAAACAAAACTTCATCAACATAATTGTCAGAAACAGTAGCTAGTATGAAATTAAAAACCAAGAAAATGATAGACATCCTAACTGCCTCATCATCATCATCAAAACAAGCACTCCTATAAATCCTCCCTATAGTAGAACGGTTTAGAACCTCATTTTGAAAAAATTTCTCCACCAACAAATTATCAATCCCCTTGAAACTACCAATGTCTTCATCTCCTTGCCAATTTAAACCAGAAATTAAACAAAATTCAGGCAATCCAAACCTTACCCTTCTCTCACCAAATATAAACCATATTTCCCCACTCTCCCTCTGATAAACTTCCCTAATCAAAGCATGATGTATTATTTGTGAAAACATCTGGGGCTGCCCAAAATCTAAAAATTTACCAAAACAAGTCAACTTAAACTTATCCAACTGAACAACAGATAATTTATTCTTAATAACATTTGGAACATCCATTTCACACCAATAAATAACTTCTGTAGAAAAGTTTCGTTGATGCTCCTCATAGAATAACTCCCAAATCTGAAAATGCAAAAAATTACATTACAAACAAATTAACCAAATCAAAATATAACATCTATCAAACTTTAAAACCAAAACTATTAAATCAACAATACCCAAAAAACACTAATACTAATAACCAAATAATATCAGTAAGTGATCAAAACCCAAATAATCATCAAAATATTTAATATATAACAAATTATAAACTAACAAATTTAGAAAATAATGCTAACAACACATCCACTCGAAAACAACATAACCATTTAACCACATACAATAAAAACATGCATCAATTTCCAACTCTATTATAATAAAAAATACATTTTAAAAATTTTGAAATCATCAGATTCCATAATAATAAATGTTGGTAACCAAAACTCAATTAGCAAGTTATCATCAAAAAATTATCAGCATGCATAATCAAAATAATGTAAACTTTTTACCAAAACATAATACACTAATAATTGACACTCAAATATGAATGAAAACAATAATGTTAACAAATTCAAATTAAACAATCATTAAAACAACTCGAACTCTAATGTAATATAATACATTTGAATAACTATGAAATCATCAGTTTCCAAACATATACATGTTAGTAACCAAAACTCAATTAGCAAGTTACCATCAAAACATAAACAACATGCATAATCACAAAAATGAAATCTAGATACTAATCTATGAAACTAAACACTGTCTGCAACACTGAGAATGTTAAAACATCACCTTACACAAAAACAAAAACAAAGGTAACCAAAAACAAAAAAAAATGTATTCTTAAAAAAAATAAAACAAACCTTCAATTGTTTTTGTCGGGAAACAATTTTTCGCTTGTGAGCCTCGACAGCATCTTCTTTCTCCTCTTTTTTTTGAAGAAACTTCAAAATCAGAATCGAAACATACCAATGATTTAGCCTTCTTATTCGTATGTCTCCCCAGATTCTTATCTTCAACCTCTGATTTCACCATTAGCAACTTCCCCTTTTTTGAAGACTTTGCCATACTATCCCTCCCCTCTACAAATGTCTTCATATCCTTTCTATAATCAACATCCCTAACCCGTTTACCCTTCCCATCACTCTTCTTATGACCAACTCCCTCCATTTTCATTCTCGTAGACACCATCACAAACAAAAACCAAATAAATCTAAAAATGTAGAACCACTAAATGAGAACACACCAAACAAGTTACCAATAATCACGAGTAAAAGAATAATACGAAAACAACGAACCAAAAAACCAAAACGCCGACGACGAATCTCTGCCGGAAAGAACTTGAACCAACTGCTTAAAAAAGAATGGTTTTCTATAAAGCGTTCCCAAAACACAAAATAAGGGTTTTCAAATGGAAAAAAGAAGCCGAACAAAGATAATAACAAAATTTAAATTGACACACGAGCCCACTATACCGCATTAAGCGTGGAGATTTTTTTTTGAAAAATAAACTGAATTGCCACGTCACCAAAACATTAAATAACACACCATAATTAAAGGAATATTTCTTTCTCACTACTAATGAAAATAAAAATTTATATACATTAAAATTGTAAATATTTAACGAGTACACTATTGTTGTAATTACTTTCCAAAATGTCATATAAACTGTAATTCTCCCTTTATTTAATGGTATTTTTGTGATTTCATCAATTTAGTTAATAGACAATTTTTACATTTTATAAATTTTATTATTCAAATAACTAATTTCGTTAATGACATATTTCACAAATATATAACTTGAAATTATGTTTTTGTTTCAGGTAAGTTGTTTTAAAATTTTCCCTAGTTCATCTCTTTGATTATCCCCTCAAGTCCCCACGTAGCCCATAGGCCTCTTAACTGAAATGTAATACTACCGCTATGTTTGCTATGTTTGTTTGCAAGAATTATATTTAGAATAGGACTATTAATCATAAGTGTCTTGTTTATTTTTAAATTTGAGTTTGAGACTATTAGGCCTAGGATTATAAAATAACTTAAAATATGGAATTATTTAATATCATGTTCTACTTGGTATTATTATAATTTATAATCTCTATCATTTGAGATTAAAAATTGCTAGACAAAATTAACCTCAAACTTTTTCTAAAATGATCATAATATCTTGCAAATTCTGTTATTATTACTATCAACTTAAAACTTACTAAAACAAAGACTAAATATTATTATTTTTTAGGGGGTAGGGGGGAGGGGGAGGGGGGGAGGGGGGAGGGGGGAGGGGGGAGGGATGGGCATGGTGGGGGGTGAGATGTATATATAATCACTGAATATTATTTTTTTGGAAAGGGTGTGGGGTGGGAGGTGGGGGGTGGGGGTGGGGGTGAGGGTGGGCGAGTGGGGGGGGGGGTTGGGGGCTAGGGGCTAGGGGCTGGGCAGGGTGGGTGTATACATAATAACTAAATATCATTTTTGGAGGTGGGAGTGGGAGTGGGGGTGGGGTGTAAGATTGTATACATAATCAGTAAATATTTTTTTTTGGGTGTGGGTGTGAGTGGGGGTGGGGGGTTTATATATAATTAGTAAATATTATTTTTTTTATGTATAAATAAGTTTACAATATGTTATTATTGATAAGGGTGTAATAGTCCAAACGATATTTTTTAATCCAATACTTTAATTAATCCAAAAAAAAACAAGCATAATATGAAATTATTTTAAGTTATCCCATGAATAATCCCATAAAAAATAAACACGTGATTATGACTATTTCTTGAACTAAGCTTTGATGGGATGATGAAAATTATGATTTGTTTATTTTTTGAAACCTCCACTTTAGAGGGATATCAATATAAATATAATGAATTTACAATTAACACTACATCACTTCCGCAAAAAAGAATTTTAGTTTAATTTTTTTTAAATAAAAAAGTAATATATATATATAGTTGATTTCAGTTAATATATATAATCTTGAACATTGTAAGTTGTCTAAAATATATTTTTCACTAAAAATATCGGTACTTTCAAAACTTAAATAAATTTATTTTAATGTTCAATTTTAAAATTTCACAAATTACCTCTTAAATAAAAAAAATGGGACTCTTATTCGATATGCATGGAGTATTTTATTTGCATGCTTTTAGAAAAAATTATTAATTCTTAATATTTTCTTTTAACAATAAAGTTGATAGATAATCTCAATTACCAAAGCACCGGCGGAACCAGGGGGGCGGGTGGGGGCAGTTGCCCCCGATTGCCGGACGCGGTAGGGAGAAGGTTGCCGGTCAGGCGGTGGGCGGAACTAGGAGGGGGGCGGGGGCAGGGGGGCAGCAGGCTGTTGATAATTGCTCAAAACATTAACTACAGCTGTTGTTGCAATAATTCCAACTCAACCAGTTTTCGCTCTAGCCTCTCTACAGTTACGAATTCTTCCATCAAATTTTTCAGATTCTCCTCCTCTGTATTTCCAACTCTTAAGAGCTTCTGCAGAAACCCTAATTATAGTTCAATCAACTCTTGCCGCCTGCCGGCTGCCGCCCGTCGCAGCTTGGTTTAAAAATTTTGACCCCCTACAAAAAGGTTCTGGTTCCGCCACTGTACCAAAGTGAACACGTATTTTCTTATAGTTATGACGTAATCTCAATTCTATTTTTAGGGTTGATTTTTTATTTTTTTCCAATTTCGTGTTACTTGAAACGAAATTAATTTTTTTTTTCTCAATTACCAAAGTGAACACGTGTTAATATTTATAGTTATATACTCCCTTCGTCCCAAGATAAAAAGTCTTGGTGGACTTTTCACGCATAGTAAGAAGAGGAATGAAATAACAAAAATTGCCCATAATAATATGTCATTAATTATTTTCAATGTAGGTAAGAGAGTGACTTTCTAGTTATTTAATTCAAAATATTCTCTCTCTATACTTATTAAATATGGAGAGAGAATTAGAATAAGAAAAGTATGAGATATTTAATGCTACGGGCATAATAGAAAAAAATGTGTAAAAGTTTGGTTATTAAAGGAAAGTGAACATTTAACATGGGACTACTCAAAATAGTAATAAGGACTTTTATCATGAGACGGAGGGAGTAACAAATATAATCTTTTTGTATATAGCATGAGGGGGAGTATTATTTTATATATATACAATCACAGAAACGATATCATTTTTATACGATAGCTCTTCCAATTATATGTGGTATCATTCACATCTATTTTTGCCTAAATACATACCTAATTATAAAATAGGGTGAGCAGACATTTTTGCCACTTAAAAATTACACATGTGATGCACGTGTATAACTCTGTTAACTTATTTAACTTTTTTTGTTCGTAGTGTAATTTGTCACAACGCTAAAAAAATGAGATATAAAATACCTATTTTTATACATGAAATTCTGTATGTGAGCACACCTAGAAGGGAGGGATGAACAAGGATGTGTTTGTGTGAATCAACGGATTATATCGAGACATCTAATTTAGTTGTCCAACTTTGAGTTATTATTGTAATTTTTTTGTCTAACTTCAAAAAAAAATGACAAAACTAATTATTTGGCCATCGAAGTTGGCACGGTTTATCGAATACTCGATTAAACATTTAATTTTTTAAATTAACTAACTGAACTAATTAAAATTATTAAATTGGACCATTTTGTTAAATCTGGCTCACGGACGTTAAATCTTTCCGGCTATTATCTGACGTGGACATAAAAATGAAATGGAAAAAAAAGAAGAAAATGACATGGCCTTATCAGACGTGGCTTTCGCGGCAAAGTAATATAGCTGTTAGACATGTGTGCACCAAGACATATCAGAAGTTGAAGTTCAAAGAGAGAGAAAGCGAGAGCGACAAAGGAGAATCGATCTCCTTCTGCAAATCTCTTCAAATAGTAAAGAAGCCATGATTTTGTGTTTAAAATTCTTCCCAACCTTGTTCACAGCTCACTGATTTGTCTATCTGCAAACTATGGTTCCAGCGACGAAGGCAAATCGATCTAGGGTTTTTTCCTGCAAATCTCTGGCTTAGATCATAGTTGGTACCAAGGTATGTATGATTTTGCTTTTAAAAACTCTAGGTTTTTTTAGACTGATTGTTCTTTGTGTCGATTTTTAAAAAGACGATTTGGGGAGTTTTCAAAAACAGTGATGGGAACCTTTGTTAATTTCAATACTTTTATATAATGGTTACCTTGGTTTACTTCAATAATGCTCTGTAATGGGTACAACGGTATACTTCCATTTGGTTTTCCAAAATTAACTTGTGGAATGGTTAAAACAGCTTCTGAATTTCAACATCACTAGGGGAAAGGACAATTTTTTGTAAATTTTTTTTTGAGAAAAAACCACCCTCAAAAAGCTTTGAATGTCATTACATAGCTTTGAATGTCATTACCTATATGAAAACCCTTGTAGTAGCAGTATACGGGAATATATCACCCTCAATATTGCAACTGTATTTGTTTATTTCAATACATTTCTGTAATGGTTACCTGTATGTTGTTTCTTGTACCTGTTGCAGGATGGTTCTATTTTCTGTGGAGTTAAATCATTGTGGTAGGTTTATTGAAGAACTAATATACCACTATGGAGGAGGTGTTATAAAACTGTATCATGATGTTGATGGTGATTGGCTGAATGTTGACAAAATAAACAACTTACCTAAGACAATGGGATACAAAAAGGATTTTGCAGTGTATTTCAAAAAGAGTGGTTGGGATATTCGTACTGGTTTAGAGTTAATATGTGATGACCATAGTATTAGGTTACTAGTTGAGGAGGGTGAGAAATATGGGATAGTTGATCTATTTTGTGACCACTCTATTGATGAAGTCTTACCACTTGATGGGGATTTTGAGCAGGTAGTTGAGGTGGAAGTTGATGTTGCTGATGTGCAACTTGATGCACCAATGGAAGATTCAACTGATGATGATTCTACATATGAAGAAACAGATTTTGAGTGTACTGATGTTAGTGATGATGATGGGAATGAAGAGTTGATTAATGTTAGATTACATAAGGAAGAGATTAAGAAAACAAAGATTAATGAGTCAGAAGTTGTTTGTGAAGTTCAATTGGATGATGAAGTTGAAGTGCATGTTGAACATATGGGGACTCAAGCTTCTAGCACAGTACATGCTGAAAAGGCCAAAGAGATTGATGAGACAACTAAGAACAAGGGCAGGAAGAAGACAAGGGCAGGCCTGAACAAGGAAAACAAGAAGCAGAAAAAGACTAGTGAAGAGATAGAACCTACATTTTCATCTGATGATGATGTTGTGACTAAATTTGGTACAAAGGGTATGAAGCCATGGGAGGAAATGTATGAAGATTCTGATATTGAAGTTCCTACAAGTCCTATCTCAACTAGTGGTAGTGAGTGTGAAGGTGAAGAGGCAATGGTCAAAGTGAAGAGAGATGTTCTTGTGTATAATCCAAATACAGCAATTAAGGACACTGAGTTTGAGCTATACATGACTTTCACTGGGGTTGTGTAAGACCCCAACTTTTTATAAATATAATTAAATTTCCTCTAATTATTATTTTGAATAATAAGGTGTTAATTTGATATAATGCTTTGATTATGGGTGAAATGTGCAAATTTTACAAAATAAGCAAGTGGTTATAAAATATTCATTGTTGTCGGGGAATATTCGTTTGGTCGTGGAATATTCTTATTGTCAGGGAATATTCGTACGACGGCGCAGTCATTTGTGGGCCCCATAACGAAAAACGGTCAGATGAAGAAAATGAAAAGTATGAGTTTTTACAAATAACGTCGTAGTTATTACCGTTAACACTGTTGGAATAACTAGTGGTTAAAGTACATTAATACGCGTGGTTGCACAGTAGCACACGGTATTGCACAATATTTTTAAATTATTAATTCTTACGTAAGAAGGCACTACTCAATAATTGTTATAGTAATTACTGTTTAATATGTTATTTTATTGATTCAATAATTGTTACGTTGATATTTTATATTATTGTTGTTTCAATAATTGTCACTACACAGTATTTTCTATTATCAGATCAATAATTCATATTATTTGAATAATATTATTAGATAGCATTATTGGCAATGTCTAAGGAAGTTTTGTCTAGGAAAGGAGTTTCATCACCTAATTGCGCGCCAGTAAGGAAAAATCCTAATCAGAAAGCCCCCTCTTTCCTGAAAATGACTTGGTTGTCAGTATTGTGATTCTGTAATATTATCTGTGAATAATTAATTATTGATTTATATGATAAGGAAATATTTATTTTTATGTGGATATAAATGAATGAATTAATGTTGAGATGTTTTATCAGTATTTTGTCATAATGGAGGTATTAAAAATCATCCGTTTGTGGATTTTAGACATTTTCTGTTTGGAATTTGGAAAAACTTTCTTCTACAAAGTTGTAGAGAATTAAATTTCCTGTAGAATAGACATGAGATTTGAATTTTTCTGATAAAAGAGCTATTTATTATGAATTATTGAAGTTTTAAAAATAAATATTTTTTTATTAAAAACATGGGTGGGCCCCACTTTTGTATTTTGTGGAAAAAATGCTGAATTCAAGTGTGGTGTGCTGCAACGTGGGAATTATTTTTCCAACATGGCATGCCATCCATTCATTTTGTCAACTATGGCGTTCTAGTATTTTCCTATAAATAGGGTGCTTAGTTAGAATTGAAAATCATACAATAATATGAAGTTTTCTCTCTCTATAATATCGAGCGTATTTTATGAGTATTTAGATACTTTGAGAGATGCTATTCAGTGTAAGTTTCCTTTAACTTTATATCTGATATTTCGTTAGAAGCACTGTTCTTTTGAGGTAAGAGATGTTATTTTCTTTGTAAATGATGTTATTTCGTTCAATATCATTATGCCGAAATGTTGGTATGAATTTTATTATGAAATTTTTACCTTTTCATGTCGAGGTTACTATTTACGTATACGGCACTATTCACGTATACGGCACTATTCACGAATACGATACTATTCACGAAGTATGATTTTTCTTGTTGAATTTTTATCTTTTCGTGTCGAGATTACTATTCACGTATACGGTACTATTCACGTATACGTCAATATTCACGAATACGATACTATTCACAGAAAAATTTAAATTTTTTTTCCTTTGTCTAAGTTGTCTATTATGGTTACTATCTTTGATTATATCCATGTTTTGATCTTTATTCTTGAATTTTGCTCTATAATTGATTATTATGGAGTATTTTTAAACTTGGATAAACCGAAGTACGAATCCCTAATCTTTGTCCTTTTATCTCACTGGATTCATTTTTTTAAAGATATTTTTCATCATCATCAGTCCTAAATGATGATATAACTGAATATCTTTGGCCTGTAGTGCAAAGATGAATGATTACCTGATGAATATCTTTGGCCCGTAGTGCAAAGATGGATAGGTGTTGAGATGAACATGACCAATTGGTGATACAAATGAATATCTTTGGCCCGTAGTGCAAAGATAAATATTTGGTTCAAGATGTATATTGATTGATGTTACAGGGGTAAAATATTGATGATGGACTTTTAAATTATAGAAGATAGTAGACTTCATTCTCTACTTAACTCTTCTAATGAATTATTATTTTCGCTACGAATATTGATCTAAAACTAGTTGTCCATTATATTTTATCTGATGTAGTGAAGGCTAACGATAATTTGTTCTACATTATCTTGGTCATAATATTCTTTACTGGCCAGTTGAGCTCCCCATTTTCTTTTTTGTTCCATTTTTCTTCTCAGGAGGCGAGAATATAACGGGAACTAGTCGGGGTGTGGAGTGATGGGTCCAGACAGTTGTTTTAGCAGTCCTCACTATTTTATAAAATAGTGTATCAATAATTGTAATGAGGACTCCTTTTTGAGTTTGAATACTGTCTATTAGACAATATTCGTGTAAAACTCTCAGCTACGTTTTCTCATATTGTATAAAAGAAGTTTGTATTTGATTTCTGTACCATGTATTTGGTGACTCAGAATGGGTTATGTGGACCTATTTTGGGGGCGTCACAGTTGGTATCAGAGCTTAGGGATATGGTCTCTGGCGGAGATCGGAGAATAGAACTAGGAGGGAAGAGACGAATAAATCTTTTACTATTGTGTCTTACCTAAGCTTATTTGATATTTAATTGGTCGGTCAGAATATTGAGATAATATGTCGTATGTCAATTTCTTTAATTAACCCTTATTTTATGACAGTATTTGAGAATGACAGCTGAAAATATTAACAATGGAGTGAATGAGACCGTTGAGACACCTTTAATCACCAACCAGGAAAACGTACAATAGGACGACAGTGTTCCTCCTGTATACAACACCACCGATCAAACGATGAATAATGTGATGTTTAGAAACTTTTTGCAGTTCATGCAAAATCAGACGAGGGAGACTCGTGTACAAAATACAGGTGGAAACAATGGTAACGCGCGGCTTGTCACAGCCAAGCAGTTCAAAGAGTTGGGACCACCAGAATTTTTGGAAAAGTTAGATTCAATCAAGGCGAAAACGTGGGTTAAGCAAATTACTAAGATATTCGATGTCTTGGGATTCACGGAGGAACAAAAGGTTCCATTCGCCTCCTCTATGTTCCGTAGCGAGGCAAATTACTGGTGGGAATCTGTGAAGCGTACCCAGCCAGCCGCACTTAATATGTCTTGGGAAACGTTTCAAAAACTGTTCAATGACAAGTACTTTCCTGAAAGTATTCATCATATGAAAGAGGTAGAGTTTATTAGACTGGAACAGAACAATATGACTGTGTCCTAATACGAGGCTAAGTTTGCGGAGCTATCCAGGTTTGCACCTCATTTGGTAGAGAATGAGGATCGTATGACGCGAATGTTTCTAAGAGGTCTAAAACCCGAAATTCGCCAATATCTTATCTCTCACAAATTTTCTCTATATTCAGATGTTGTGAATAAGGCTCAATTATTAGAGCGAGATAATGAGTCTGTTTAACCGAGGGACCACAACCAGGGTCATACCGATGGCGGCAGTCATCGGAGCAATGATAACCAACGAGGAGGAAAATATCTAGACAAAAGTGGTAACCACTCTGGTGGTAATCGTGGCAATGATAGTAGAAGAAGCGAGTCGGGAGGAGATTTCAAAAAGAGAAGGTACAACAATAATAATGTGAAGACGTCAGGACCAACATCAACTGTTCCTGGGGGAGGAGAACGACCACCGGTCGTATGTTATAAATGCGGGAAAGAGGGACACATCAGCCCAAACTGCCCACAACAATCCAAGGTATGTAATAACTGTAGAAAGGAAGGTCATATAGCTAGAGATTGTCCTGTAGTGAAACCAGGTCCAGCGGGGATGGTGACTCCAAAGGCGGATACGGACAAAACAAAGTCGGTGGTTTCAAAAAGAGCATTTTTCGTGACTTCTCAAAAAGCGAGTAACCCGAACGTTGCTATCACGGGTTAGTTAATCATAAAGTATTCTTGGAAAGTCAATATCTTATTAGATACCGGTTCTACCCATTCTTTTATCTCTCCTGCTTGTGCTCAATGTTTGAATTTGACTCCGGAGAAATTAGACTTTGACTTATCTGTTGAGACTCCGTTAGGAGAAACTTTCATTATATCCACTGTTTATAAATCTTTCTTAATTCAAGTTGGGACCATCATATTACCTGTTGATTTCATCTCTTTCAAAATACTTGCATTTGATGTGATTTTAGGGATTGATTGGTTAATCACTCATCATGCTAAAATTGATTGTTTTCGTAAGGTTGTTAATTTTTATATTCCTAACCAACCTGTTATACGAATTCAAATAACCAAACCACTAAAGTCAATCAATGTCATATCAAGCTATAAAGCCATTCGTTTATTGAAAAACGGATGTCAAGCTTTCTTAGCCCATGTCATGGACTTGAACAAAAATACGTCATATTTGAATAATATTTCTGTTGTTAATGAATTTCCTGTCGTATTTCCTGGCCTACCCCCAGAGCGTCATATTGAATTTTGTATCGACTTTGAACCCGGTACAAAACCCATTTCCAAAACCCCATATCGAATGGCTCTTATTAAACTTCAGGAGTTAAAAATCCAACTGCAAGAATTGGTACCCGAGCCTCTATCTGGTAACTTCTTTTGTGGAATGTACTGAAGCCAGACTCCGTAGGGGACGCTATATTTGTGTTGTGGTAAAACGATAGGTGCCATTATGATGTGCTATCCAAGGTTGGGATATGAGTCACATTTGAGAGCAACCTAAGTCAGTAACCAAAATACGTAGCTTTCTAGGCTTAGCTGGTTATTATCGGAAATTAGTGGAAGGATTTTTTTTTGAATTGCCACTCCATTAACTCAGCTGACTCGGAAAGATACAAATTTGTATAGAGCGAGGAATGCAAGAAGAGTTTCCAAGAGCTCATGAGGAGACTCATTTCGGCACCTGTTCTGACAATATCATCTGGATAGATTTGTTATCTACAGCGATGCTTCAGGCAAAGGGTTAGGATGTGTTCTCATGCAACATGGGAAAGTCATAGCCTATGCCTCACGACAACTTAAAGAATATGAGAGGAATTATCCTACTCATGATCTAGAGTTGGCAGCAGTCGTTTTTGCGTTAAAGATCTGGAGGCACTACTTGTATGGGAAGAAAGTGGAGATCTATACAGATCATAAAAGCCTCAAATATTTCTTCACCCAAAAGGAACTCAACATACGGCAACGACGTTGGCTCGAGCTGTTGAAAAATTTCGACCATACCATTCAATACCATCTTGGAAAAGTGAACGTGGTAGCTGACGCACTAAGTAGAAGATCGTATGCGGGTACGAGTGCGATGTTGTTAACACAAAGACCCATTTTGTACGACTTAGAAAGGATGAAGATAGAGTTAAAGGCTCCAAATACCCATGTGATGATATCAAATATACGAGTAGATCCGACCTTAATCGATAAATTTAAAACTGCTCAAGCTACAGACCTGGAGCTGATGCAAGAAGTCATTATTCCAAAAGTTAGAATCGGCGATGTGAGGAAAGCTCAAACCTTCGATTTATTGGTCCATTTAAAATTCTCGATCGAGTAGGAACTGTGGCCTATAGACTTGCTTTACTGCCAAGTATGTCACGTGTTCATAATATTTTTCACGTATCGATGTTACGTAAATATATGGACGGCCCAAACCACATTATTGAGAAAGAACCAGACGGGACAGCCAAAGATTTAACGTACAAGGAGGTACCTATCAAGATCTTGGATAGGAAGGAGTATGTCCTACGCACAAAGGTTATACCACAAGTCAAGATTTTGTGGAGGAACCATGAATGACTTGGGAGTTGGAATCGAAAATGAAAGTGAGGTACCCTCACCTTTTCGAAACACCAGGTACGTACATCAATTTCGAGGACAAAATTTCATAAGGAGGGGAGGTTGTAAGACCCCAACTTTTTATAAATAAAATTGAATTTCTTCTAATTATTATTTTGAATAATAAGGTGTTAATTTGATATAATACTTTGGTTATGGGTGAAATGTGCGAATTTTGCAAAATAAGTAAGTGGTTATAAAATATTCATTGCTGTAGGGGAATATTCATTTGGTCGTGGAATATTCTTGTTGTCGGGGAATATTCGTACGATGGCGCAGTCATTTGTGGGTCCCATAACGGAAAATGGTCGGATGAAGAAAATGACAAGTATGAGTTTTTACAAATAACGACGTAGTTATTACCGTTAACACTGTTGGAATACCTAGAGGTCAAAGTATAGTAATACGCGTGGTTGCACAATAGCACACGGTATTGCACAATATTTTTGAATTATTGATTCTTACGTAAGAAGGCACTATTCAATAATTGTTACAGTAATTACTGTTTAATATTTTATTTTATTGATTCAATAATTGCTACGTTGATATTTTATATTATTGTTGTTTCATTAATTGTCACTGCACAGTATTTTCCATTATCAGATCAATAATTCATATTATTTGAATAATATTATTAGATAGCATTATTGACAATGTCTAAGGAAGTTCTGTCTAGAAAAGGGGTTTGGTCACCTAATTGCGCGCCAGTAAGGAGAAATCTTTATCGAAAAGCCCCCTCTTTCTTGGGAACGACCTGGTTGTCAGTATTGTGATTCTGTAATATTATTTGTGAATAATTAATTATTGATTTATATGATAAAAAAATATTTATTTTTATGTGGATATAAATGAAGGAATTAATGTTGAGGTATTTTATCAGTATTTTGTCAGAATGGAGGTATTAAAAATCATCCGTATGTGGATTTCAGACATTTTTTATTTGGAATTTAGAAAAACTTTCTTCTACAAAGTTGTAGAGAATTAAATTTCCTATAAAATAGACATGAGATTTAAATTTTTCTGATAAAAGAGCTATTTATTATGAATTATTAAAGTTTCAGAAATAAATATTTTTTTATTAAAAATATGGGTGGGCCCCACTTTTGTATTTTGTGGAAAAAATGCTGAATTCAGGTGTGGTGTGCTACAACGTGGGAATTATTTTTCCAACTTGGCATGCCATCCATTCATTTTGTCAACTAAGACGTTCTAGCATTTTTCTATAAATAGAGTGCTTAGTTAGAATTGAAAATCACACTAGAATCTGAAGTTTTCTCTCTCTATAATATCGAGCATATTTTATAAGTATTTTGATACTTTGAGAGTTGCTATTCAGTGCAAGTTTCCTTCAGTTTTATATTCGATATTCTAGTCAGAAGTACTGTTCTTTTGAGGTAAGGGATGTTATTTTCTTCGTAAATGATGTTATTTCGTTCAATATCATTATGTCGAAATATTAGTATGAATTTTATTATAAAATTTTTACTTTTTTATGTCGAGATTTCTATTCATGTATACGGCACTATTCACGAATACGGTACTATTCACGAGTACTATTAACGAAGTATGATTTTTCTTGTGGAATTTCTGCCTTTTTGTGTCGGGGTTACTATTCAATTATACGGTACTATTTACGTATACTGCACTATTCACCAATACGACACTATTTACAAAAAAATTAAAATTTATTTTCTTTGTCCAAGTTGTCTATTATGGTTACTATCTTTGATTGTATCTATGTTTTGATTTTCATTCTTGAATTTTTCTCCACAACTAATTATTATGGAGTATTTTTGAACTTGGATAAACTGAATTACGAATCCCTAATCTTTGTCCTTTTATCTCACTGGATTCGTTTTCTTTAAGATATTTTTCATCATCCTCAGTCCTAAATGGTGATATAACTGAATATCTTTGGCCTGTAGTGCAAAGATGAATGATTACCTGATGAATATCTTTGGCCCGTAGTGCAAAGATGGACAGGTGTTGAGATGAACATGACCAACTGGTGATACAAATGAATATCTTTGGCCCGTAGTGCAAAGATGAATATTTGGTTCAAGATGTATATTGATTGATGTTACAGAGGTAAAATATTGGTGATGGACTTTTAAATCATAGAAGATAGTAGACTTCATTCTCTACTTAACTCTTCTAATGAATTGTTATTTCCGCTGCGAATATTGATCTAAAACTGGTTGTCCATTATATTTTATCTGATGTATTGAAGGCTAACGATAATTTGTTTTACATTATCTTAGTCATAATATTCTTTATTGGGTTAGTTGAGCTCACCCTATTTCTTTTTGTTCCATTTTTCTTCTCAGGAGGCGAGAATATAGCGGGAACTAGTCGGGGTGTGGAGTGATGAGTCCAGATAGTTGTTTTAGAAGTCCTCACTATTTTATAAAATAGTGTATCAATAATTATAATGAGGACTCCTTTTTGAGTTTGAATACTGTCTATTAGACAATATTCGTGTAAAACTCTTAGCTACATTTTGTCGTATTGTATAAAAGAAGTTTGTATTTGATTTTTGTACCATGTATTTGGCGACTCAGAATGGGTTGTGTGGACCTATTTTGGGGGTTTCACAGGTTGACCAACTAAGAAAAGTAATACAAAATTATGCAGTTGGGAAAGGGAAAATTATTTGGTTTGCAGTTAATGAAACTACAAGGGTTCAAGCTAAGTGTGCATCAGGATGTCCATGGAAGCTTTATACAAGTTATGTTCCTAGAGAGAAATGGTTTCAAATCAAGGCTTACCCAACTAAGATCCACAGTTGTATTAGGGCCACAAAGATAAAGATTATTAGATGTAAGTGGTTGGTAGATAAGTTTGGAGGGACAATTAGATCAAGGCCAAGGATGAAGTTGAGAGAATTACAAGAAGCAATAAAGCAAAGGTTTGGAGTGCAGTGCTCTATTAGACAGTGTTTGCAAGTTAAAAAAATGGCATTATCTAAGATAGAAAAGACTCTGGCAGAACATTATGAAGGGGTTTGGGACTATGGACAAGAGATACTTAATACAAATCCAAGGAGCACTGTACAAATTAGGACTGATCAGGGCACTCCAAAAAGGTTTCAGATGATGTATATTTATTTTAATACTTTGAAGAGGAACTGGTAAGAGGGATGCAGACCTATTATTGGACTTGATGGTTGTTTCCTGAAGACATATTGTAGAGGGGAGATGCTAACTGCAATAGGAAGAAATGGTAATAACCAGATGTTCCCAATAGCTTAGGCTTTGGTGGAAAGTGAAAATAAAGACAGTTGGAGCTGGTTTTTAAATTTGTTAGTGGACAAGGTAGAGGATGGACATTAATTACTGATCAACAAAAGGTGCAGTTTTATTTTTATTACATCTTAAGTTTTATTTGTATTAAACATTTATGTCTCTATACTAACATAAATTTTTTGCATATTTATATAGGGTTTGGTGCCTGCTATTCAGGAATTACTACCCCTAGCATAGCATAGATGTTGTGCAAGACACATCTATGCTAATTGGAGAAAAAAGTTCCATGGGGCAGCTTTAAAGGCCAACAATCTTGCTAATTTTTGACTGGCAATGAAGGACATCAGGAAGGAGTCAATGGATGCTCACACTGCCTTGATAGGTATACCTCCTAAACTTTGGAGTAAGACTTATTTTTATACCACCACCAAATGTGATGTAGTGACAAACAATATGTCAGAGTATTTTAATAGTTGGATCCTAGAGGCTAGGTATAAACCCCTCTTAACAATGTTTGAAGACATAAAGACTCAAGTAATGGAGAGAATCCATACCAAGAGAGATCAGATGCTAAAAAGAGATGGTAAATTATGTCCTAGGATTCTAACTAAAGTGATTCGGTCTATTGAATTGACCAAGTACTGTGATCACATATGGGATGTGGGTTATATGTATAAGGTGAGTGACAAGTATTGTAAATACGTGGTAGACATAGAGAAGCATACTTGTTCTTATGGGGTGTGGCAATTATCTGGAATACCTTACAATCATGCTGCAACTGGGATACTTCTTCAACAGAGACCTGTTGGGGATTTTGTGGACCCTTGTTACTACATTGAAACATATTTCAAGTCATATAACCACCTGTTAAATCCCATGAGTGGCAGCAATGGTTGGCCTACTACTGACTTGCCAATCTTGTTGCCTCAATTAACTACGAGATTGGCTGGAAGGCCAACGAGATGTAGAAGGAAAGATTCAAATGAAGAACGAAAGAGCACGGGTAAAGTTTTAAAGAAAGGGACTCCAATGATATGTTCCACATGTAAGCAATAGGGGCATAATAAAGCTGGTTGTAGGAACACACCTGCCTGAGAACAACTTACTGTCAGAAGGCCAAAGCTCAATGTGAGTTATTTAATTTTGTATCATTTATATGTTTCCTTCAATTTGTCCATGTACATACTGACATTTGGGACATAACAGGCAAAAAGAAAGCAAGGCAGTGTAGCTGGAAATGGGACTGCAACTAGGGAAAGGAGTTCAATTGGTAGTCAGAGATCAAGAGATGGTGGAGTCACACAATCTGCAGATGGGAGACAGTGAAGGAGGACAATCTGCAAGTATCTTTTTGGGCAACTTTAGTGTCTTTTTGGGTCTGATAGGGTACATTTTGGACCTAATTTAGAATGTTCTATTTGACATGGTTGTAACTAGTTAAGATTGTACAAATTAAGATTTATAACTACAATGATATGTGGAGTATCTGTAGTATGGTTGGAACAAGTTTTAATGACAAAGCTTATAATAGTTTGGAGTATCTGTAGTTGTTGGTTGGCAGTTACTTTTAGTAACTTTTGTGTGTGCAGGAAACTTTTGTTATTTATAACATACATCTGTTACTTTTACTTTTGGTTGGATGTTTCAACCACTGTTACTTTTGTGTGTGGCATTGTTGCAGTTTTGTGTGTGTAGTTGTATTGGGGCTCATTTTGCAGTTTTATATTGTTGCAGTTTTGCAGTTTTGCATTTTTGTATTGAAATGTTGTGTTGGTGTTATATTGGCATTGTTGCAGTTTTGTACGTGTGTAGGGAACTGAAAATATGTTAAATGCATTGTTGCAGTTTTTGTTAGTTGTTGGTTGGCAGTTACTTTTAGTGTGTGTTGTTAGTTGTTGGTTGGCAGGGAACTGAAATGTTGTGTGTGTGTGCAGTTACCTTTAGTAACTTTTGTGTTGAAAATCTGTTACTTTTGCAGTTTTGTATTGTTGCGGTTTTGCAGTTTTACTTTTGGTTGGCAGTTTTGCAGTTATATTGGGGCTAATTTTGCAGTTTTGTGTGTGTGCAGGGAACTAATGCAAACTTCATCTTCATTTGAACCTACCAGTCAAGTATTGGCATTGTTGCAATGTATATTCTGCATTTTGGCAGTTTTGTATTAGCATTTTGAAACTGCAGTTTTGTATTGGCATTTTGTCAACTATTTGCAAAAACCAAATCAACTTCCCAAGCAACAACACAAGTAAAATTGTCAAAAGAAACACATTAAAAATAAGTGGTTCATTACATAGCTTTGAATGTCATTACATAGCTTTAAATGATTAAAAATTCCTGAAAACATAACTTAATACAACACAAGTCACCATCCATGGCAATATCACATACAATTGAAATTTCTTATTTGCCTCTCTTAGTCTAATAGATTCTAACTCAAAGATTAAGGCATCCCTTTCAAATTCTTTAACTTCTCTTTCAACTTTTTTGTTTTGTTTTGCAGCAAATTGACTTCATCTTCATTCCTTGAAACAGAACTCATATCACTGCAACCATTGCCATGAACTTCATTTTGAGTACTTATGTCCAACCATTGAAAAAATCCACAATATTTATTAACGTCTTGTAAAATAAAACAACATCCAAACCAAATTCAATCCAAAATATATTATAATAACATACAAATTTATACAAAAAATTTACTCACTGGGTAAAAACGACATCCATAGAACCTTCTTCCCTTTGATTTTTTCTTTATGGAGACACAAATGGATGTCGATAAACCGCAGAAATAATCTACCCTCTTTCGAGCAACAGACGAGGATATGCTATTTGAAGAAGCCATTAAGAACCTTTTAGAAGTTCAATTGGTCAAACATTATTGTGGAAATAGCTATGTAATATGTTATGTACAAAACTGCCAATAGCTATGTAATATGTTAATACAGTTAGTATGATACAAACATGATTTTGTAGTGTATTGTGTCAAAAATTATTGTGGAATGATAGTAAATTTCCTACTCAAAAGATAACAGAAAATGTAGGTAACCATTACATAAATGTATTGAAATAAACAAAGGCATATCTTCCATTAAAGTACTGATGAGTGAGTTTTATACCCATAGTTGAGTGCATTTGAGCTTAATATTTTAGATGTTTTTAAGTGTTTGTATCTATTCATGCATGTTTTATGTTGTCTTATAGAAATTGGGACAAAAGTTACTTGGATCGACGTTTGGGGTGGCTAGATTCGCGTTTTTGGCTTGCCATTTACACAACAGTCACTTCAGAGCCAATTTGAGTATTTCTTTGGACCTTATTTCGAAAAACTTAAAGAGATAAAGTTGTATATCTACGTCTCCTCTTTTCGGAACATCTTGAATCATCGAAATTGGAGTTCGGACGAAGAAGTTATGGCCATTTTCCCAAAGGACGTCAGAGCAGAAAATTTCTAAAAAAGGGGCCAGCACTGGGGGAGCCCATTTCAAGCTTATTTGCAGCGCCGGGGAGCTAGGGGGCAGAATCCCAGCGCCGGGGCGCTAGGGAAGAGGTTGGGCAAGCTTGGACGCGTTTTGGGGCGAATTTTAACACTTTTTTGAGTCCAAATAGGATTGGGTTTGTTCCTAAGCTAAAAATTGGACTTGTAACCTATAAATACATGATGTAAGACATAAAATAAAGGGAGATGACATAGATTAGAATATTAACCCTAGTTCTTAATTAGCAATTAGAGATTGAAGCAAATTGAAGAACACTGGAGATCAAGAGCAAGAACAAGAGGGGAGCATCAGATTCGCTGATAACAGATTCTATTCTCTTCTCTTCTCTTATTTTTATCTTTTAATGTCTATTCAATTGTGGATTCTTGGTTTTAATTCATTAATAATGAACTAAATTTCTTTTATTAAGATTTCAATTGAACCTTTTATGTCCACAAATTAGTTATTCGATTTATTCCAATTATTTGTGTCAAATTGATTTGTTTATCTTGCCTTGTATTTATTGATTAATTATTTGGCCAATAATTACCTTGTTACTCTAGAAGGAATTGGAAGAGGAATTTTAGGGTTAGAACTGGGTATGATAACATGTGACTTAGTTATTTACATAGTGAATAATTAGGTTTGTGAATTGAATGGAAATATCTGTTCACCGCATGTAACACATAAAGAATTGGATTTGAAGGAGTTTAATTCAATTGTTTTGTATAGGAATATAGCAAGATTAATCTGGATTAAATAGAAGTTAATTGATTACTTGGAAAAGGGCTTTTGACATTTGAGAATTCCTGTTAACAATTCAGTAGGCATAATAATTGGGATAATTGATATATAGTTCATAATTAGGGATATTGAAGTCTTAATCTTTATTTATCTAAATTCAGTCATAAAGCAATTCAGTTTAATTAGTTAATTTAGTTTTCTTAATTAGAAAAATCACGATTTGAGATTGTTTAAATAAAATTAGTTTGGTTAAGAATTAGTACTTGGTGATTTTTATTAAATAATTCCTCGTGGGAACGATACTCTACTTTCATTTTATTACTTGTTGACCGTGTATACTTGCACGTATTCATTGATTGCGAAATCAACCAACAAGTTTTTGGCGCCGCTGCCGGGGAATTAATTTAATAATTATTTACCAATATTAATTTCAATCAAATTAGTCTTAATTTAAATATTTTTATTTTTATTTTTAATTCTCTTCCTATATTTCTCTTTTGACTTTGCGTATCAATGGCCATACACGAACATGACTCAACCAAGGGAAACAGGGATTGATGGACTTAATTCATTTTCTGTAGAGCCAATACAAATTGAGGCAAATTCGAAGACGTTAGAGGTTATCGCATCCCAACGGAGGCGAAGGATGGCAAACATGACTCAACCAATGGAAACAGGGATTGATGGACTCGCGACACTTTCAGAATTGGCAGCACAGGTGTCCGCAATAGCTAAGAAAATGGAAAAATGGAGTCCACCATCCACACAGTAAGTAGCTATGGTTTGTGAGTTATGTGTTGGGAGTCATGCTACAGATCAATGTGCCATAAACCCTGAATCAGCTCAGTTCGTAGGGAGCTATAGTCGGTCTACCCAACTGTATCCGAACCAAAACACGTATAATCCGGGTTGGAGAAATCATCCGGGATTTTCTTAGAGTAACAATCAAGCTCAAGCGCCTAGACAGCAAAACACATCCGGATTTCAAAATCAGACTCCACAACAACCAGAAAGGAAATCAAGTTTGGAAGAAGCCTTGGAAAAATTCATTAAAGCTACTGAAAAAAGGAACGATGAACAAGACAAAATATTGAATCAAGTAGAGCTGAATATGAAAAGCCAAGGTACGTCGATAAAGAATCGACCACTTGGAACACTCCCGAGCGATACAGAGAAAAACCCGGGCAGAGATGAGCATTGCAAGGTTGTGACTTTACATAGCGGAAACGAATTGCAAAAGACTCTCAAGGACACAGAAAAAGGGACAACGCAACAAAGGAACAACTAATCAATGCCTCGAACATTTGTCCTCGATACACTTGGCCCTATGACATGGATTCCGAGACCGATGGAGAGCTCGAACAAAATCTGCAACTAGATGAGCCACAAGATGTTGAAAGAGAGGAAATAATTGGGAACCAAGAAAAGGAGATCGACGAAGAGTTAACTGTAAGATTCAACGAAGATGAGCTAATTTCATTAGTATCCCATGTGCCTCCTCCACCAAAGTTCAAGAATCCGGGCAATTTTGCAAAACCATGCCCAATTGGCAGTCATGTCGTCGGCAAAGCTCTTTGTGACATAAGAACTAGTACAACTGTGGAGTCATGGTGGGTTGAAAAGGAGAAGATAGAGGAAGATCCCATTGTGTTTACTAAGCTTCAATGCCCCAATCTGATCATAGACATAATGGAGAAAACACCTAGTTTTTGGACGTTCTTAATGGGGAACATATATACAAAGAGCTTGCTAGGTGACTTTCATTCAAGGGTCATTACTAATGGGAACCTCCCAAAAGAGACATTGCTTCTGATGGATGGAGGGTTCCTCAATTTTCGTAGGGGAATTGGATAGAGAATTGAAGAAGTCAGGCTGAGACTATAAAATAAGCGCTTATTGGGAGGCAACCTAAGTTTAATTGTTAATTTTTTGTTTTTATTAGGTTTTATATTAGTAGTTTTAAATTTGTATTTATTTAGGATTTAATAAAATTGCCTCTATTATGGTTTACAGGTTATTCAAGTCAAATTCAAGTGGTGCCCAATTTGTTCCATGTGCCTAGCCTATTCTCCAAACTTAGCGGACAAGGAGGAATATTGTTATATTATGTCAGGGAAGTCCTCTCTTTTAATTTTTCATATCTTAGCCATTGAGGACAATATCTGTTTTAAGTTTGGAGATATTTATCATGTTTAGTATTTACTTGGGCAATGTTTTGATGGAATTTGATTTTGGCCAATGATAAGTGGGTGGTTGATATTGTTAACTCTTGGAGAATTAATGAGCATGCTTAGTCTATATTTTAACTCATTAGTTGGTTTTCACATTACTTGCAAAATTTTTGAAAAATTTTACACATCCATTTGTTTAGCCAGTTGGGATTTACATTTTTTTTGGCTAAATGCTTATGAAAGATACCATTGCAACTTGAGAAATCTTATTTGAGCATCATTCGAAGTGAAAATTAGGCACTCACATAAGTTTGGGGAAAATCTTGGGGTATTTTTGAAAAAAATATTGGAACCTTTCCGAGTTGAATAATTGAAGCA